>VWYI01023207.1:57901-80067 GCA_013399455.1 Anthoscopus minutus
CCCCCGGCCCTCCCCGGGGGGCAGCAGCCACAGCAGCAGCCGCCAGTTTCGGCTCCCTCCTCATCTCCCGCCGGTCCACAGCCGCAGTCTAAGCCCAGCCCCAGCCCCACGCCGGCCGGCGGCCCTAAGAAAGGACAAGGACAGTCTTCAGGCGGCGGCCCCAAGGGGCCAGGCGGCCCGCAGCAGGGGCCGCACAAAGGCGGCCCAGGGCACCGCGGCGGGCCGGGCGGGGAGCCGCGGGGCCGCGGGCAGCAGCACCAGGGCCAGCAGAGCCTCGGGACACAGCAAGGCTCGGGAGAAAGGAGCGAGAAGCTGTCGGACGAGGTGAGTCACTGCCCCCCCCCACCTCCCTCAGGCACAAGATGGCGGCGGCTCCGCGCGCCCCCGCCGCCATCTTGAGGGGAGGAGCAGGAGAGAGGCGGTGGCGCCTCCGTGGGATCCGGGTGGTCCCGGGGCTGCGGTTTGCGTCCCGTCGCGTTCCCCGGGGCTTCGATTTGGGCTCCTTTGAGGTGACACGGGGCTACGGTTCGGGTCCGGCACGCCGCAGTGCCCCTGGCGGTCCCGGGGCTGCGGTTTAGATCCCGTCGCGATGCCCCTGGCGGTCCTGGAGTTGCAGTTTGGGTTCTCTGGGAGTTCTCGGGGCTTCTAGTAATTTTGTGTGCGGCGCTCAGTGGCGGCTCGAACTGGTCTGATTCTTTGTAGGGATTTAAAGCGAACCTCTCTCTGCTGAGGCGGCCCGGGGAGAAGACATATACACAGCGTTGCCGATTGTTTGTTGGGAATTTGCCTGCTGATATCACGGATGAAGACTTTAAAAGACTGTTTGCCAAGTATGGGGAGCCGGGAGAGGTTTTTATCAACAAGGGAAAAGGCTTTGGATTCATTAAATTGGTAGGCATTCATGTTGTGTGTTCACCGTTTCGTTCTCGCGATGTGGTGATTTGCAACTTAGTTTTCTGAAACAGGGTTTTGCACTTCCCCTAGGAATCTAGAGCTCTTGCAGAAATCGCTAAGGCAGAGTTGGACGATACCCCCATGAGGGGCCGGCAGCTCCGTGTTCGCTTTGCCACTCACGCCGCTGCCTTGTCAGTGCGGAACCTCTCACCCTACGTGTCCAACGAGTTGCTCGAGGAAGCTTTTTCCCAGTTCGGTCCGGTGGAAAGAGCTGTTGTGATTGTAGATGATCGAGGTAGATCAACAGGAAAAGGCATTGTTGAGTTTGCATCAAAGCCAGCTGCAAGGAAAGCATTTGAACGGTGTACTGAGGGGGTGTTTTTGTTGACAACGTAAGTACTTTGTCAGGATCTTTTAGTTTTAAGATGAATAAAGACTGTAGGATTGTAGTTTTTCAGAATAAAGGCTTTTAGAGGAGTAAAACGAGTATTTTGTGTTCAGTACTCCCAGGCCAGTTATTGTGGAACCATTGGAACAACTGGATGATGAAGATGGTCTTCCAGAAAAGCTTGCTCAGAAGAATCCGATGTATCAAAAGTAGGCATTTTCTTTTGATATAACGAGAGTATTAATGATGTTTTAAGTAGCATTGTTCCTGGCACTGAGGAATATGGAAAAATTTTCAGAAACGGGTTTTAATTATTGGTTGTATTTCTAGTTCTTGGAGTTTGTTGTGTTCATAGTTTCCAGTAACATAATGATTTGTTTAGTGTATTCATGAAGTGATACACAAGAAGTTTTCTACATTGTAATACAAAGAAATAACAGTTTGACAGATGGTTGTGGTGTGTGTTGAAACTTGAAAATCAGACTTGCTATTGTTGAGAGCTGTCATCTCCCTTAAGACGGGTCTTGGGTTGATGATCCCATGGGGAATTTGGAAATTTGCATTCATGGTTTGAAATGAGAAATAAAGTAAAATTTTAACTCATTCCATGATTTGTATAAACTTGTTGCATGTGGATTTGCCTTATGAGCTGACTGCTGGCATAAAGGACTGAAGTGTTTAGAGGAGTTGTAAAGAGTCAAGAGATGTGTTTTCTGAAACAGCAATTTCATGTTAGAATCTGTGTATTAAACTTGATTGTTGTTAGAATTTTTTATTTTCCCAGATCACAAAAGGGAGTGCAGGGAGAGAGAGACAGTCAGTCTTGCTTGATTTAGAGAGGGTTTGAAATTCCTTGCTATGATCAAAAATTGTAAGTGGTTTAGAGGTAGCTTTGAGAAGAATGTGGATTAATACTGTGTTCCAAAACGGTGAAGTAATTTATACTGGTAATGTATGGAAAGCTTTTGAACTTGATTGTTTTGTTCCATAAATTATTGAATTTTAAATTCGACTTTATTTATATGACAAAACAAACTGATGGCCCTCAGGCATTTTTAGAGCTATTTAAATGAAAGTGAAGGCTGTTTTTCACCTCTGACACGAAGTGCTTTGGCACTGGAAAATCCACCTTGATTGCTTGGGCAAGGGCGTATCTTGTTTAAAGATTTTGCACCTGCTGTTGGCAGCAGTGAAGTGTGTCTAAAGACAGTTTGGAATGAGGCAAACAAGCAGTAGGACTCTGAAGTTTTGCTTGGATGTGATAGTGCAGGAGTCTCCACTTGTGCTGTGATAATTATTTGTGTTCAGTGCGTGAGATGCAGCACTTCCATCACAGCCAGTTTTTTCTCCTGTGGTTGTCAGGTATTCTCAGGGCTCCCGTGATGTTCCCTAATAGTGCAGTTGTTTTACTTGTGATCTGGTATTGACCTTGAGTTTCCAGGATTGCCCACTCTTGAGTATCTCTTCCTTTCTGCAGGGAGAGAGAGACTCCTCCCCGTTTTGCTCAGCCTGGCAGTTTTGAATTTGAATATTCCCAGAGATGGAAATCTTTAGATGAAATGGAGAAGCAGCAGAGAGAGCAAGTGGCAAAAAACATGAAAGATGCCAAGGATAAACTTGAAAGTGAGATGGAAGATGCTTATCATGAGCATCAGGCAAACCTCCTGCGTCAAGGTAATTGCTTCTGAATTCTTACTATATTTTGCTTAATGGTTTAGTGAATAGATTCATGCTTCTGACTGTGAAGTTGAGAATTTCAGAGGTATAGAGAAACTGGTAGCTTTTGATATTTATTTCAGTGTATTGGTAAGAACAGTGGTGCTGGAAGGTACTTCTCTGCCACAGTGCAGGCGAGGCAGATCTAATTCAGATACAGTTAAAATATGATATTTTGTGAAAAAGCTGCTCACTGGCTTCATTCCTGCAGACCTCATGAGGCGCCAGGAGGAGCTGAGGCGTATGGAAGAGCTTCATAATCAGGAAATGCAGAAACGCAAGGAAATTCAGTTGAGGTTAGTTTGCTTTCATGGGATTTTATTCAAAATCACATGGTTTTTTTTCCCCAATTACTTATGTATGAAAATTTTCATTTTTCAAGAAACACCATTACTGCTTCAGTTTGTGTTTGTGAAATGGAACTGCTTTGTAAGTTTTTCCTCAACTATTTGAAAGGTAGAATATGGGGGTTTTTTTGGAGTATAATCATTCAGTGCCTTTGTGTTGCTGGAGATAGTGATGGTGTGTGTTCACTGTGCTCCACTCCTGGGATTTAACAGTCTGTTTTGGGCATGACCAGGCAGGAGGAGGAGCGTCGCCGGCGGGAGGAGGAGATGATGATCCGTCAGCGGGAGATGGAAGAGCAGATGAGAAGACAGAGGGAGGAGAATTATAGTAGAATGGGTTACATGGATCCAGTAAGTGGCATCATGGTTGATTTGGGATGTATGACCATGTTCAGGAGTTTCATTGATGTATTTTTGGGATAGCTGTGTTTTGCTTCCTCTGGTTTGATGATTTTTGATGTTCGTGTACGGGCAGTGGCAGTAGTTGGCTGTACATGTGCTTTGTCTCCTGAAAAATTTGGATTTTGGTGGTTGATTATCCAAGTTAAAAGTTGTTTCTTCTATGCAGAGGGAGCGAGACATGAGAATGGGTGGTGCTGCCACAATGAACATGGGAGGTAAAGAATCTTTTAAGTAATTACTTCATGTGGCTGACTTAGAAATTTTCAGAATATGATTATATATTTCTCTCTCTTAGATCCTTACGCTTCAGCAGCCCAGAAATTCCCACCTCTGGGAGGTGGTGGCGGCATAGGTTATGAAGCTAATCCAGGAGTTGGCCAAGCAGCCATGAGTGGTTCTATGATGGGAAGTGACATGGTAACGTATCCTGTGGTGGCTTTAGCTTAGCACAAGGGAATTGTGGTTGGGAATGAGTTCTCCAGTGTTCGGATGGTTGTGGAAATGTCGCTGTTAACTGCTGACTCTCTTGTCAGGTGTTTAACACAGGACAACGTGGCAGTGTGTAGCACTAGAATAGTTGATAACCTTTATGGTAGCTTACACACTCAGAAATTGTTTGTAAGTGAATTCAAATGTGCTCTTAAGCATATTTGCAATTAACTGACTTCATTGGACTTTGGAAATTCTGCGTCATTGTTAGGCTTGGAAGGAATTTTCATGAATTTTAGAGAATCCGACAAATTTTATCAAAATACTTAATGTGGTAGCTTTTCAGTAATTTGATGTTCTGTACTGATGGACAAGAGAGATTTTTTGTTCTCCTTCCCAATGTGTAACACTTTGTTTTGGCCCTTCCAAGCCTAGGTAGGCTGGATGCATGTTGGTCTGGGTGTGCTGTTCAGTCCAAAATCTGCTCTCAGGTCTGTTCCAGCAGCAGATTAACTTAAGTAATCAGTGGTAAACAGCATATCCCTTAGTCTGTGCTGATGTTGCTGTAGAAGAGCAGAAATGCTGGTTTTTAGCTTCAGGCATGTTCCAGCTATCCTGGACTGTAGCCATTTGTGGTTCCTGTCTCCCAAAGGAATGATAGCCCGGTCTGTTTTCCTGTGTTGGGCATGACACAAGGGTAGAGCCTGTTAAAGCTACAGCATATCTCCTGTTCCGAAGTATGTTTCCAGACTACTAATTTCTGGCACACTACATGTGTGACTGGGCTTGGAGCCTGCTTGGTGTTCCTACACTGAAGCACCATGAATGTAGATTGCAGAAGTGCTTAATGGGCAGGATGGGAATCTGTTGGCTTAGGTGGCGATAAACCAGTGTGCTTTCACCCTCCTGAAAGGGTGTACACTTGTAGCACAAGCTGATCTAAATGAGTTTTGGGTGGGTTTAGGCCTCTGGCTTTATGAGCTGAGCTACCATAGTAGCTTGTCAGATATCTTCTGTTTTATCTTTTTGGGGAACATGTCTTTGGAATGGTAACTTCACAGAGCATCATTGATTCAGTAGACAGTGCTGTTGGCCTTAAGGTATCTGAATAACCTACTGATATGTAAGCAATTCCTGAGCTTCCTGTGAGCAGTTAGGCAGCATGTGGTGGATACTATTGTACATTTTTCTCCTGAAAACCATGGTACAGGTGCACGGTGAACTTGTGTAGTACCTGAAATGTGATCTGGTCAAAAGATGTGACAATGAGGTGGATTAATAACTGCCTGGAGTTTCTTAGGCTGGGGATCTCTGCCACACAATGCAGTCACAGTTCCTGAGCTGATACCTTTAAACAGAACTGGAGATGAGCTGAAGCTGCCATGAATTAGGCAGAAATAACCTAAGTAATATTTGTGAAACTCCTTTCTTGGAAGGTTTGATGCTGACATTCAGAAGTCAGGAGCTCTCAAGTGTGCATTTTCAGTTGCAGATGCTTTTTGTAACAAACCACCTACCATTGTTCTGTTACTCGGTAGTAGGAACCTTGGTTGAAATGAAAATTTAAAGGTCTCTTTGACCTCATAATGTGTAAGTTGTGTAGGTTGAGTGCTGATCACACCTAGTAATACAGTAACTGAACAAAGTACATGCAACTAGAGAGAAGTACTAGTAAATAGACCTGAACTCTCTGCTTTATTGCAGAGTAGCTTAGCTGCTACACCTTGGTGTGAAACCTTTCAATTGCTGTGAAGCTGTGAATTTTCAAAGAGCCTGTGGTGAAGGTGGGGTGGGAAGGGAGATACTGCCTGGATGCACACGACCCTCTGTGCATAGCTCTAACTGGAAACACTGAGTGCTTGGAACACGTTTTGCATCTGATGCAGCACCAGCAGCTCCGGAGTACGTTTGGGTTGAACAAGTGCCAGTCTTTGCTCGAGCAGTTGCGTTGGTTAGGTAAAGCACTGGTCAGTAGCTTTTTTCACTTTTTTTTTTTTCTTCTTGCAATGCAGTAGTGCTCACAATGAGTTTTGGTACTGCCAAAGGCCTCTGCAGTTTAGTCAGCAGACTGTAGTCTTAACCCCATCTTGAAAAGCACATGGTCTCTAGACAGCACATGCCAGTCCTGGTGAGTAGGCATTCTGTTATATTTGATGAATGTCAGCTCCTGCTTCAGCCAACTGGAGCTGCATTCTCTCATTAGGCTTATTTGGAAATGACAGTGATGTAATCTGAGCTTTTACTGCACTAAAGGTGAGAGGTTCGCAAGCTATTTGCATTAACTTGGTTGAAAATTTTGCTAGAGCTCATTTTGAAAAGTTGTTAATTCACATCTGCACTAATGCTTACATTTCTAGCACTGCAGGGAGGATCTGTTCTTTGTAACAGATGTATGAGAATGCATCAAGTGGGAACATACCTCAAGGCATGTATTACAATAAACTAATTTTTAAATTACCCTTTTTTCCTTTCTATGTTCCCGGTACCTGTGGATCGGCTCAATGGTGATTGTATCGACGAACCTTGACTACGGAACCTTCTAAAAATATATACTTAACACACATGGACATCAACTACTTAAAATGAACTGTTAATTCTGTTCCAATAGCGTCCTGAACGCTTTGGGCAGGGAGGTGCGGGGCCCGTGGGTGGCCAGGGTCCTAGAGGAATGGGGCCTGGAACACCAGCAGGATATGGTAGAGGGAGAGAAGAATATGAAGCCCCAAACAAAAAGCCCCGATTTTAGATGTGACCTGTAGTTTCATTCCAGTTTGTTTTTGTCTGTCTTGTTTAGACACCGACTTCTTAATTCTTGCATTTTAGTAAGAAAGCTACGTTTTTATGGATGTTAGAAACTTACTGACCTAATATTTGTAAGTGGTCTGTTTGGGCGAGTACAATTTAATTATGTAATGCAGTGTTTCAAAATCAAATTTAGCTGTTTTTTTGATGTATAACGTCCCTAACTTGATGGCAGTGTACCTTGTGCCACTGAATTCCCAAAGTGTACCAACCTTTTTTTTACTGTGCTTCAAATAAATAGAAAACTAAATGTAGTAACTCTTCTTGCCAGTCATGGTTAACGTGGGAAACAAGGCTGAATACCACACCTGCCACTGTAACCTGAGAGCCTCCAGCTGAGGTTGGACCTAGACCAGGGTGTGGAACTGCAGTGAAGAGTGAGATCTCTTCCCACAGTGCCTCTCTAGCCAAAGATTGGGTTAAATTGTAGCTGAACTTTGCAGTAGGTGCAGATTTTTTGAGCAGTAACTGTGCTGCAATAAGGAAGCAAATGGAAATCATAAAAATGTTGTAAGATACATAATTTAAAGCTTCACTGCAAGCAGTGCAGTAATGAATCCCATATTTTAGCTATGAGTGGTGGGATGGTAGCACTTACCACCCTGGCACTACTGCTTGGAATCTTTCAAAGACTTTTAAGCAGAAGACTAGCAATGGTTATTTTAAAATAAATTCATAGAATGCCTTGTATTGGCTGACTTCCTCACTAAAGGATTGTTAATGTGATATTTATATGCTCTTAAGCTGTCTTGAGATTACAGGATCTGGCCTTGCTCCATATTGTACACCTGCCTGAAATTGCTTGGCAAAAAGACCAGAAGTGTTACTCGAGTGATTAAGGTTAACTTGCTTATGTCCTCATGCTAATAGTGGGCTAATTTGCCTAGTTCAGAATACAATCATTTGTATTATGGGGACTGCAGGAACTATTCTTAAATTGTGTAGCTGGTGGGCAAATCCTAAAATCCTGTATGTAAAATACAGCAATCAGCTTGCTTGCATGATGGTTATCGCTCTTTTATTATTGATGTTTGGAGATAATGCTTCAAAAGTAGTATCTGAATCTGGAGTTTTAAGAGTTAATACTACACAGTGCAAATAAACTCCCTTTAAGGTTCTTTTTGTAGAAGATCTGATGAATTCGTTAGTTTGCTGTTCATTTTATTAAGCCCCAGAAGAATTTCAAAGCATTCTGGACTCATTGCTAAAGTAGTTGCTTTGCTTATTTTTACAATGTACCAGCTAAACTGGGAACTTGACTTCCCAGGGTCTAATACCTCAGTGTTAATGCAGGATACATCAACCTGCTTGGCACAAAGTAGGTAAACTTAGCTTGGCTGTACCTTCACATGATCCCCAACTGCCAGAGTTTTGTGAATAGCTTTAAACTTTCCAATATCCTTCCATTCCTTGTGCTAAGCATTGGCTAATACTAAATTTTCTGCTAAATTTCCCCTGTGGTTAAAACTTAACTATCAGATTGCAGGGTTTTAGGGTACAGATGTCTGATCCCTCTTGAAGTACTTACACCCCTTAAATGACAGAATAGCAAGTTGGGACATGCTGATACAGGTAATGCTGATGTGGAACATGAAGCTCACTAAAGAGTGATTCAGCTTGTTTGGTGAATGCTTTTTGTGTGCCCAGAAAAGTTTGGAGATTGATAACATCCTACAACAATGAATTGCTCTTGAGGAAATTCCAAATTGGCAGTTCCTATACTGCAGCCCAAGTATTTGGAGGTTACTTGTAATGGATAGTTTACAAATGAGCAGTATTGATGCAATTTGCATTATTGAAGTGGTTTTAAACAACATCTTTTCTGGAGGGTGTTCATGGGACACCCTCAAAAGGTGAAGGTGTCCGAGGTGGGGAATTCTGAACGTGAACATTAAATTAATTTTTTCAGTTTATTTTTCAGATTACATGTCATTCTTTATTAAAAGAGATGCTGGTTCATATCCTAAAGTATGTTCTTTTGTAGTTCTGTAACTTGGAAGAGTGAAGGATGCTGCTGTCTTTGTACCTTACAGAGCTTTTCTTTGGGTACCCCTGTTCTGTACGTAAGCTACTGTTGCTAGGTATTAAAATAGCTGAGCTGCAAAACCATGATTAGTAAATATATTTGGAAGATTTGGCAGTTTTCAAAACATCTGAAAGTTTGGTTAAATCTGGCTTTGCTGTAGCTGCATAAGCAGAATTTCTAAAACAAGTTCTGCTTTGAGTTGCATGTACTAAACAGGCATATGATGAACTAGCCAACTTCTTTTCAAGACCTTTAAAAGATGGTGTCTTAAAAGCTGGCAAACATGTCAACTTTAAAATGTGATAAAAGTTACTAAATGTGGGAGGCGAGAAAGTGACATTCCTTTGATCTGTTCCTATGAGGTTTTGGACTTCTTTCATAAACTCAGATTTATATAATTGAATCTTCTAAAATCATTCATAAAAGTGCTTTGCTGGTCAGACCTGGTTTTGGATGGTCTGGATCACATAACATTTTTGTACTGGACTTGGAGGACATTGGCTGTTGCAATTTAGCTTGTTTTATCAAAATTGAGCCCATTTTGACACTTGGAGCTCTAAAAACTGCAGCAACTAGAAACTGGTATCCTTACAGATATGTCTTCACGCTTTCTCAGAAATGAATACAGAATAATCTTGCCTTCTGGTGTAGATACATTACACTAATCATTTATACACCTGATGAGAAATTGAAAATGCTTTTGAGATTTTGTGGTATTTTTGTGGTAGACAAATTCTTGGCTTCTCCTTGGCAACCATTTACTGTGGCAGCAAGTTTTTGCTGGAGTTTGAGACTGCAATTTACACTTTAAACTAGTGGCCTGCTACAGAACTGCACTTAGCCAGCATTTCTGCAGTTCATAACTGTGAGGAACGTAGTACCACAAATGGCAATGGACATTAGGACCCGGATGTAGTATTCCTGCTTGCTCCAAGATTCTCATTGCCGACTGCGTACAGGTAGGTAACAAGCAATATAATATAACTTGGTGACTTTCTATGTAATCTTATACTGTGGGTATTCTGACATCACACTTCTGACTGTGGAATTACAGTGCAGCACTCCATACCTGTATGCTGAGCTTGCATCAAAGCTGCGTGGTTTTCGGTTTGGAGCTTTTGTCTCATTCAGAGACAACAAGTAACATACTGTGGTTCTTAGATGAGGATTTCCAGACCCGATTCCTCTGTGCATATGACTTGGCTTGGGTGGATTTTTTCTTAGTTCGGATGTAATGAAGATACTCTTAAATGAGCACTGTGGGGAAGAGGGAATGTGATCTTAAGCTCAGTTGAGTAGTTGACAAGGTGCTCTTAGTGCCTGGAAAAGAACACGTTGAAACTATCTGTAGTGATGAAGTGGCCCATCTGCAGTTCATCCATGTGTAGAGTCTTGGCTTGGTAGTAATGTGGTAGTAACCACTGCTCTTGCCTCGTGTGTGCTATGTGAGAGTCACTTCAAGCTACTGGTACAAGCAGCTCTGAGACTGATCCAGAATATTTTTGAGGACATAAATGAATGCTTGATTGAATATCCCTGTGAGTTTCATAGAGCTTATTGGACATGGCAGTAGTCTGTTACTTTAACCTTTGATTGACTAGCCTGATACATTCCTCTGCTTTAATTAACAGTGATGAGATTCTGTACTTCTGCTTTGTAGATTCATCTTGATAGTGTAATGTACAGTTCCATTTTTCATCAGTCTTGGGATGTAATTCTAAACTCTTCATTACTAGAACTCCTGACTGTAGTGTTCCAGGCTTAATGTGCTTATGTTGCCAGATGTCCAGAAATGCTGATCTCCAGGTCTTTTGCATTAGCTCTTGAACCTGAATTTCAAGGTCTCTTGTTCCAGTGAGTGATCTGGCTCACTCAGTCTGTCTGATACTCAGTTTATTTCACAGGTGGTGTGATGTGTTTTCCCTTGTTCTGCAAAGTTCTGCTTTGCATACTCGTTTCTGGTATTACCGTCACTTCTTGACCTTTCTTTGTTACCTTCCAGGCAGGACTCTTGCTGGTGACCAGGGATCTGCTGGACAACCTTGCCCTCTGCTGTAGCCACCTTTCCATGTTCTACTGAACCCTTGAAGTAGAAGGTGCACCATAAGATAATGACAACAGGTCTTTGGTTACACCACAGTGAGTGTAGCCCATGCCAGCTGGTCACAGAGTGACACCTTGTCACAAAGTCAGTTGGGCTTTTCATGATGGTTTACCTTTACCTGTGTCTTAAATCCATTTTGTGATGGCTTATCCTTACCTGGGACTGGGATCCAGTAGCAAACCTGCTGGCAGCCACTGTGCTGTCAGGTAGCAGAACTGAACTAGTGATCTTAAACCATTACTCAAGATCTGACCTGAGTTTTTCCAGTGTGCTCTGGATACTTGACCTGCAGGAATGTCATGGAGGGGTTATTGGCACATCTGCCTTATTCTATGTACTTGAACTAAGCAGGTTTTTGACACTCTAGGAGCAAGCAATTTGTGACTGAACCATGGGGCTCAGACCAGTTCTGGCTGCAGTAACGAAACTTGGCGTGGTAGCAAACTTAGTCATGTCTGCTCTAAGTTAGTCTGTAACAAGTGGGTACAAGAAATGACATTCAAGTGCTTGCATTGTGTTTCATCTTGGTTTTATCTATGTGTGAAATACACTTTTTCTCAAAAGCTTACCTGAAGCTCAGAAGTGTGGTGTCAGAATACATCTGCGTACTGCTAGGCCCTCCGAGCAGAGCCTGGTGCTGGCAGGAGAGCACAGCACAGCGTGGATGGGGCTTTATTGTAACATTAAGCATACAAAGTGTTGATTTGCTTGCAGTTCTCCCCATAGCTAAACACTGAGGCCTGTGAGTAGTTTAGGACTGGAGCAGTAATGGGGTTGCATGTCTCTGTTAATCATTGCCAGCTGCAGTGACATGATCAGGAAGGCCAGTGTTCTGTTCCATTATGTTCAATGAGGCTGAGCATGTTGGGAAGGATGCATCCAAGTATGCTGCTCTGGGGAATCACTTGGCTTCTTCCACTACCAGCAAGTTTTGGAATCAGCTAATTAGCTTCAGATTTTTTTTCACTCTCCATACCAGCTAGTGGGGCTGTTAAATAGCTGCTGCTTGGAAAAGGAAAAAAGGGAGGATTGGCCTTCTCCCACCTGTGTCATTGCTGCTAGGTAATGATTGACATGTTAGGACTTGGCTGTGCAATCCCGCAGTGGTCTGTGAACACCCCATCTCTATAAATGTTGCTTCTGAACCACCAGTACGGAAGAGCTAACTGGGGTGGGCTGGGAGGAGTGTGGCTAGCAGGCAATCTGCAGTTCTCAAAGGATGCACAAAGATATAGTATCCCTTATGCATGGTGTTTGTTGCTATGGCAGAGAAAACAAAACGTGCATAACTCACCTGCTCCCAGGGGCTGTGAGGAAACCCAGGTGGGTGGGAGACTGAAGCCTGGAGTTGTCCCTGCCTGGTCAGATCATGCTGTGCCCATGGTGGGATCTGCCTCCCAACTGGAGCTGTGCAGAGCCTTGACCACATCCCCAGCTCTCACCATTGCAGGCTGCCCTATAGTAAAAGGGGATCTTGAGAAGGGAAGAACTTTGCTGAGGATGAAAGCAGTGACAGTGCCAACCTCTAGTGTGTGCCTTTGGCTTCTAAGCACTTGTTGGACTGTAGAACACGAGGGCTCCAAGAGGCCAAGACCACTGCACTCCCTCAGGAAGGGGAAAGAAGGGGCATTGTTACAGGAGACAAATAGGGTCCGAGTTGAAGCAGCTGACAAAATTAATGCCTTCACATAAGGGATAGTATACCTCTGGCTGCAATCAAACCTCACTGTGCTCAGACTGGGGTTATGGTTTGTGCTCAGGGTGCAGTTCTTCAGGCAACTGCCTGCATATTTCTTCAGCTCTTGATGAGTGTTTAGGCTAGCCTATTTCTGCCCCTTATCCTTCCATGTAATATTTGGAATAATTGATAAGTTTCCCCTCATAACTAATCAGTCCATGTATGTTAAAACCTTGTTTTTAAGTTAGTTTTGAAATGGTCACAGTTTGCTGTGTAGGACTCTAATAACTTCAGTTGTTATCCTTTAGGTGAAGATGAAAGCTGAGTGACGCTGGAGTGCTCATCCATGGAAAGTAAGTATGGCTTTTTTTGTCCTGGATGGATGAAATAATAAAGGTTTTTGGGCACTTGGTATTCAGTCACTGAATACCTTTGAACTGGGGAACACTGGGAAGTTGGGACGAATGAATACATTAAATGTTTAAGGTAGAACACAGTCCCTGCTATCAGTCACACTGTGGGCTGGAGCACCCTGACTCCACCTGGGCTTGGTATCTTGACAGCAGCAGCTAAAAATACCTTTCTAGACGTGGGTTTGTACAAAAGATTTTAAAATCACTGCAGATATAATAACTTGGGAATGTTTTTCCAGTTGAGGAGTCAAACATGAGCACATCCAGCACGGTGCCCAGTGGTGTGTGGAGGGACCAAGGGAGCAGGTGGACGAGTAAGTAGCTGGTGTCCTTACACTGCTGTGAGGGCTCAGTATCCCATCACGCTGTGCTGGGTTATATAATTGCTGCCTGAAACATGTGATTAAGCTCAATTTTATATAAAGTTTCTGCATCTTGCTTTTGTAGAGCCAAAATGTAACGGTTGAGGCTTTTCAGTCCTACAGCAGCAAATAAATTCTGTCCTTTGTGTGCTGCAGGTGGTCAAACAAGAAATGACCATTCCTGCACTCAGGCTGCAGTTGGTGATTGTGAGCACTGGAAAAGGAAAATAGAACAGCTGCTTCTCAGATGTTAATTCAACTAAACCTTATTAAAAAGCTATTTGCTGAAATACTTTAACATTGAATTTAAAAAATAACCCAGTGTATAAATCAGCATGTACAGGAGCACAGCAAATAGTAGTTCAGGGAAATAAACCAACTTGCAGAGCTGGAATTAATGACATTTTCCCTCTAATTTGCCACTAAACTACAAGGGGAAACTTCAGCTATTTAAAATCTTGTTTGAGGAGCAACATGCTGAGTACCTTAACTCGGGAGTCACAGGTAAGTAACAGTAGATCTGTAAGGTATGAAGCCAGTGGGATTCAATGGGTGAATTCCTATTGAATCCTCTGTGGTTTGTCACTGCTGCTCTTTGCTGTGGGGTAGGAAAACACACAAAGCCATATCTGGTCTTAAAAATACATTAATCTTGTTCATTTAATTTCAAATTTGATGTGAATACTAGAGAATATATGGCAGGCACATGGCCTGTGATTCTGAATGGTGCTTCTATGTCATATAGTTTCTGCTGTTGTTTTCTGTCTTTCTTTCAAAATCCTTCTAATTGTGTGCCTTGCACTTGCAGAAAAAGAAGTCTGAGTGCAGTGAAGAGGAACTGGGAACATACAGCCTTTAAAAATAAAATATTTAAATATTTTTATAAATTACTTCTGTTTTATTCTGGAGAGTATTCAGTGAATAAGCAATTTGTCAGTGTGGAGTGGTATGGCTGGGTCTGAGAAACACAAATTTCTGGCAATTTCACTCCTTCCTTGCTTCCATTTTGTGTGGTACATAGTTTTGTATTGTAGAATAGCAAATGTTTACCTGTGCCTGATTGGTTTTTAATAGCTTTCTTGGTGATGACTGTAGTAATAAAGGCTGAGATGCCAAGAGTTAGAGTTCTCTAGAAGCCAGAGCAATGCTGGGTTTAGCTTTTGCAGCACAAATTATCATGGTTCATGTTGCTTCACTTGATGCTTTGGCAGCTGGACTGTGCACATACACTGTGGTTCATGCTGTCGTTCATTAAATACAATCCTTTGTTTAAATATCAAGTTGTTTAGTATGTTGAAATCCACCAGTGGTGGCTGTGCTCATTGTAACAGGGTTTCCTCCTGCAGTAGCACAAAGGGTTGTGAACGTATAGCTGGGACCTCGTTTGCCAGATTAGAAACATGAAAATAAATTGAAAATTTCATGTGGCAAGTGGTATGAAATGCTTGAGAGGGGTCTTGAATGCCTGGGAGTGCTTGTGGCAGGGAGGGTTGGTGCTGCACTGGGAGCTGCTGCTGTTCTCTCTCAGGCAATCAGGTGCTGGATGAGGGCAGTCTGAGGTCTTTCACTCTGTTTCAGTGACTCTGGTATTGTCTGGATCCTGAAAAGGCTTCAGTGAGGTTTGTGGCTCTTCAGTAGCTGCTCTGCAGGGACTGGGGTTCAGTGTCTTTGTCTCCACAGCTACTGCATCTTGTGCAGCCTTTTTTTTTTTCAGATTCTGTTATTTTCCAGTAACTTGTCCTCATTTCCACTGTTGCAATACTGGCTGCTTCTTGTGAGAAACTGTTCCAGCATTCCCTGTGCTGAACTTCACCTCCTCAGCTCGCTGCTATAAGCAGCTGTGGGGACGGGATCAGTTTTCCCTGGTGCTGGTGTTGGCTGTTACCATCACCTACGGTGTCCTCTGGTGAAGCTGACACCTCGTTCCTTAGGGAGATTCTGTAATCAATGAAAGATCTGAGGCTGAGAGCAGGTGTGCTTGAACACAATGTCCTGGGAGCAGTGACTGCTGCCCTGGTGCTGCAGCCCTGCATGTGCCCTGAGCTGCTGCACTCACTTTTTCAGGGTTTGGTGTTTATTTTTTAATTCCTTTCTATCCAAGGAGCTTTCCAAGCCATGAAGGCCTGGAGCATGCCCTGGTCTGTTGCTGTGTTCGGTTTGAAAAGATTTGGGTTAGGGGTTAGGGAAGGTAGGAACTTCTCTTGAAATGGAAAAAAACACTGACAGAATACAACTTGACCCCCTGTTGGTCAGGGTGCTGGTAGTCTGATTAAATGGCTGCAGTCCTGGAGTGACAGATGTGGTTTTGTTGAAACAGTGATCCTGTAGAAGGGTGTAGTTTTCTTCTGAAAGTCTAGTAAGTAGTGTAGATAGGTCGGGTCTTCTGGAAATCTAGTGGAGAAAAGCTGACTGCAGTGTTCTAAATCTCGGGTTATGTCCAAGTAAGAATGCTTGGCTCTTCTCCCTGGGTGGAGCGTCTCACAATGGGATGATGTAATTTTATCAGACTCAATGGGGCATTAACAGAAGATGAAGGATGAGTTATGAAGGATGGGTCATAGAAGAGACAAAGAACACTACACCACCTGGTTTTAACAGATAGTAATAAAATACACACTTTTAGTTACATCTTGCATTACAACCCAAGACATATTCTCATTGCGTGGTGTGCCAACTTGAGCTCCAAATCATGCTGAGTAGCTGAAGGACCCATGTGCTGCCAGGAGTAAAAATAGTGTCACTGCCACTGGCCCCTGTCCAGCCAATGCCTGTGGCAGCCCCTGCAATGTGGTGCCCGAGCTGGGGTCGGTGCCGCTCCAGGCTGGCCGTGCTTCCTGTGCCCCACAGTGCCTCCTCGGGCCTGGAAAACACTTCGGGCTCTCATGATTTATTTGCATTAAAGAAATATTTCCACTTGAATTACACAAACGGCAGCGCCCGCGGCTCCCCTGGGCCTGGCTCTCGCCACTCCTGGGAGGCTCGGCCTGTGCCGGTGGCCGAGCAGCGCCGGCGGTGCGGCAGAGCCCGGGGGAGCGCGGCCTCTGTGGGGCCAGAGCATCCTGGCTACTGCTGCTGCCTGCTCGATCGGCTCCTGCCTGCTCCCGGGAGCTGTGCCGGCGCTGCCTGTACCCTCCCTGCCTGATCTGCGGCCCTCGCAGCCCCTCGCAGCCCAAGCCAGCAGGATCAGCGTGGATCACACCCGCTCACGCAGCCCACGGTGCCCCAGCTGTGGGATTTGCTGCGGAGTTCGGGAGGGTTCCCTTTTTCCTCCGGCTCTGTTTCGGTGGGAGGATGGTGCTTCTGGCGGGGATGTGTCACAGCCTGGGGTGTGATGCTGCACATCTGAGCACCCCCTGCCCCAGCAGCACCCAAGGGCTAGGGGGGCCCTGTCCATGCGGGGCTGGGCCGGGCTGAAGCGTGCAGGGACCAGAGCGGGGCCGGGCCGGGCTGGGAACGGGGCCAGGAGCGGGGCCGGGCTGGGAACGGGGCTGCGCCGCCCCGGCCCGCCCCGCTCCGCCCCCGGGCCCGCCTGTCCCGCCATGGCGGCGGCCTTCACCGCCCTCCGTGTCCTGCTCGGGCTCTTCTTCCTCCTCACGGGCGCCCTGAAGGTCTCGGACTGGCTCTCTGCCGACCTGCACCGGCACATGGTGAGCGCGGCCACGGCTCGGGGGATGCAGGGCCGAGCCCGGGGGGAGCGAGCAGGGTGGGGGCAGCGGTGCAAAGAGCACTTTGGCGTGCAGGGCTCCGGGGCAAAGGAACAGGTTGGGATGCAGCCTTGAGCTCGGGGGCAAAGGAGCAGGTTAGGGTGCAGGGCTGAGCTCCAGAGGAAAGGAACATGTTGAGGTGCAGGGCTGAGCTCCAGGGGAAGCATGCAGGGCTGACCCTGTTTTCTGCGGGGCTTGAGCCTTGGCTGAGAATGAACGGGTAGGGACTACGGGGGTTCAGGGTGGAGCGCAAGGCTGAGCCCTTCATTGTGAGTCAGCCTGAGTCCCTTGGAGTGCAGGGCTGATCCCACTGGGGTGCAGGGTTGAGTCACTTGGAGTGCAGGTGATTTCCTTAGGGTGTGTGGTTGAGTTATTTAGGATGCAGAGCTGATCTCCTTGGAGGACAGGGCAGGACAGAGCAGACACACTGGAGGGGCTGGATCCCCCCAGCCCCAGGCTCAGGGCTGCCTCTCTCCCCTCCCACCCTTCCCAGGCATCAGAGTTCGTGCGCTTTGCCAAGGTGTTTCCCCTGAAGGAGCTGGGGTTTGTGCCAGAGCCAGGCAGGTACCTGGTGGCCGTGGGCTGGCTGGAGGTGACGGCCGGGCTGTTGCTGGCATTTGGGCCCCAGCTGCTGCAGGAGATCAGCAACTTCATCCTCAGCGTCGTCATGATTGGTGAGAGCCAGTGGGTGCCCACTGCCCTTCGTGGGGTCTTGGGACACCCTTGGCCAGAGACCCCATTCCCAAGCTCTGCTCCTTGCCCAGGTGCCATCTACACGTTGCTGGCGCTGCAGGAGCCACTGGCCATGTGTGCCCCGGCCACCCTCTGCCTCGCCCTCCTCCTGCTGCTCAATATCCGTGGATACCCAGCTGCCCCCCGGGCCAAGTTCGAATGACGAGGGGCGGGAAGGACAGACAGCTCGGCTGGTGGGAAGCAATGCCTTTGTGGCATTTTCAGGGGTGACATCGCATCCTGCAGGGTAACTTGCTGATGAGACACAATGTGTCCTCCTCTCCTGCCTCTGCCAGTGACTCTGGTGCTGGTTGTCCCCACACTGCAGGACCTGAGCTGGTGCTGTAGCATGGTGGCCATGGCACCGCTGTGACACTGCCGTGACACTGCTCCAGCAGCTCTGTTTGCTAAATTTGCACAAGGTGTCCGGCTCCTTCCAGCGTTTGGCCACACTGAGCAGGGGCTGGGTCTGCTCCCTCGAGGGCTTTCAAATTTTGGAATAAAACCTCTTGTTTTTCACATTTTGTCTCCATGTTTATTTCTGCCTCCCCCCCACACTAAGCCTCAGGGGCTAAGGGGCTGTCCTTGGGCTGGAGGACCCAGTCCCTGGGGACAGTGCCTGGACACTGGGGGACATGGGGACATGGTGGGATCTGGTGCAGGAACTGGCACAGAGGCGGAAGGACAGTGGGGAGAGCCCATCTAGGGTGGGATCCCCCAGCCACCCTCAGCCACCCAACAATGTGCCAGGCCCCTTGCTACACATCCAGGGAGTGACAGGAGGGAGTGCCCAGGCAGGCATGTGCTTTTTGTGGATCTTGCTCCAACAGGGAGTTACCCTCTGCCACCCCAGATGGGCACAGCACTCTGAGGATGAACCCCAGTTCATCTGAACCCCGTGTGTCTCCTAGCAAGGGGGCTGGGTTGGCTGTGTCTGGAGTCTGGCTGTTGGGATGAACAAGGGCTGTAAGACACCCCTGTACCCCTGGTGGGACCTGAACTACCTTGGGGTGATATCTTTGGTGTCCCAAAGGAACACACAGTTGCAGGGCCACACAAAGCAGCGATTCAGATGCTCACAGAGCTTGGGGAGTAGCCTGTAGGGCTGCTCCCCTTAAAACCAGCTTTGAAGTCAACAAAAGCACAAAGAGCCAGGGGGAGGCAGATTCCTGCTTTGATCCCTTTGGGGCATCCCTCTTCTCCCCAGCTGCCGGGTGCAGAAACTTGACCCTCTGCTGCTTTCATCCAGACGTGGGTGGGAGAAGGGCCCTGGGAAATGGTATTAGATGTGGCTGGGGGCATGGGGGGGGATCAGCCAGGCCACTACTGGCCACTCCCACATGCCCCCAGCCCCGTCAGCCGGCGCAGGGGATCTTAGGGTGGCTCCAGCAGGGAATCCCCCATTACATACACACACAGGTGCTCTCCCCACTCCAGCTGCTGTCCCACAGGCACTAACACACAGGGGGGCTTGGGATGGTGGGTGGGGGTCAGGCAGCCCCTGCCTCCTCCAGCATTTAAAGCCGTCCCCAGCCTGGCTGGATCAGAGTGAGGAGCAGCCGGAGGGGACGCAGCTGCTCCTGCCCGACCCAACAAGGTAAGTAACAATGGTGGTGTGGGTGAGATGGAGCATTCACTGCTAATGATGGGAAAAGATGAGGAAAAGGGGACTACTGAGGGATCCAGAGGTTCATTTGGGGTCTGAGGTTCTCCTAGGCTCAGCAGCTCATGCTCTCTGTGCCTCAACCCCGGGGCTGGGTGCTGCATGTGCTGAATCCATCCCTGCCGTGCTGGAAAACACCGGCTCGGTGACTCAGTGCCTTCGCTGGTGAGGTGTGGGCAGGCAGTGATGGGAGGTGAAATAACTGCAGCCCCTGGATACAGCCGTTGCAGCACAGCGTGGTTTTCCATGGCCAGGACCAGACACAAACCCTGCTGTGCAGGACTGGGAGGCAGGGGAGGATGCTGTCCCCGTGCTCGTACCCCCCGTCCATACCCGAGTGTCTCCATTCTGGAGCTCACTGAGGCAGTGGGTGACTTCCTCATGCCTGGCTCCATGGGAAATTTGGAGTGCCGGGAGAGGGCTGGGGTGGGTGGCCCCACAGACACGTGCTGTGTGGGAGGTGTTAAGCCCCGCAGCTGCCGGCTGGAGCCAGCGTGGCACCTTCGGGTGCCTCCGGCTGCAGCTTTGTCGCTTGGCTGTGCTGCAGCTGTGCCTGCCACTCCCTGGGAGCTCTAGCTGGGCAGTTGAGAGCGGCCTCTAGGCCCCCTTGTGTGGGGCGACATAGCGGGGGTCTCCTCCTCTCCTGTGTGAGCTGAGCCCTGCTGGCAGATGATGGCATCCGCGCAGGGCTCTGCCTCCAGTGCCCAGCCGCTACTGCAGGTGCCAGCCAGAGAAGTTGTCTTGTCCGTCCCTCCTCTGCCCCCAAGGTTTGTGCCGCTGACAGTTCCTGATCTTCGCAGGGGCCAGGGATGAACGGCTCGGTGCCGGGGCCGCTGCTGCTGGAACACCCCGGCGAGTGCGTGCCCAACAACCCCGTGCAGTTTATGCTGGTGCCTGTCGTCTACTGCCTGGTGCTGTGCGTGGGGCTGCCGGGCAACCTGCTGGCACTGCTGGTCTTCCTGCAGAGTGGCAAGGTGAGGAAGGCCATCCGCATCTACCTCATCAACCTCACGCTGGCTGACATCCTCTTCAACCTCACACTGCCCCTCTGGATCCACTACTACCTGGCTGGAGGGGACTGGCTGCTGTCGGAAGCCGCCTGTCGCCTGGCCGGGGCCGCCTACTACCTGGCGACCTACAGTGCCATCACCTTCATGGCTCTCATCAGCTTCAACCGGTTCTGCGCGGTGCGGGCGNCTGGGGCTGGGCTGTGCCGTGCCCACCCTGGCCACCCACCAGACCTTCCCCACGCACGCCGGGACCACCGCCTGCTTCGAGCAGCACGGGCGGCAGCGGGGCTATGCCTACGCCATGGTGGGTTTCTTCTCTGCCGCCTTCCTGGTGGTGCTGGGCACCTACGCCTCCATCGCCCGGGCGCTCTCGGTGCCCGCCGCTGCCTCACCAGGCTCCCACCGGCAGCAGGCCCGTGCCATGGTGCTGGGCATGCTGCTGGTCTTTGTGGTCTGTGTGGCCCCCTACCACCTGACCCTGGCGCCCTGGGTGGGTAGCCGTCTCCCTGCACGGCTCTGTGGGCCCCCGGACACCCTGGATGTACTGCACACGCTGAGTGTGGCTCTGCTCAGCCTCAACAGCTGCCTGGACCCCCTCATCTACTGCTTCTCCATCCGGCGCTTCCGCGCTGATCTGGATCGGACCCTGCGCAAGATCGGCCGGTGCTTCCCGCTGCCCCCGCCGGCCCCGCCCGGGCCGGTGCCTGCCGCCCGAGCATCCTCCTTCACCTCCTCGTAGCTGGGTGGGCACCTGGCTGTCCCTGCCGGCCCCGGTGCCGCAGTCCCGGTGGGATGTGGTCCCTGTTGCCAGGTGAGGGATCGGGAGCAGCGTGGGGGGAGCTCTGGCTCCGTGCACCCCGTTCCTCCCACCCCGCTCTGCTCTCTGTGCATTCCCACGCGCCCGCAGCTCCTGCTCCAGCACAGATCCTGCCCCCCGCATTGCAGGCACTGGGAGAGCGGCACTGGCACTGGGAGAGCGGCGCTGGCACTGGGAGAGGGACTCGCCCAGCAGTGGGATCTAAGCCATAGTGGGGTGTGGGAAGACAGAACGGCGAGGGATGCTCGGTGGTTGCTGTCATCTCCCGAGGGTCTCCATCCTGCAGGGACATGCATGACCAAAGACTCCCATGGCATGAGCTGGGCTGCTGAGGGGGCTGCTTGAGGCCCCGTGGGTGAAATGGAGCATTCACTGCTAATGATCCTGTCCAGCAATGTCCCTAAGCCTCGTTCCTGAGCCCCCCTGCTCTTGGCCAGGATTAAAAATGAATGAGCCAAAGGCTTCCCCAATCTCTTCGCTGGCGAGTGCCTGTGCCTCTCACCGAGAAGTTCCGGGGAGGGCTGGATATGAGGCAGCCCCGGCCCCCGCAGCCTTGGCCCCCAGCCCAGCTCCGCTCTTGCGGCAGGATCCGGTCCCAGGGCGGCTCTAGCACCGGGGGCTGCCGAGCCCGCATCCCCCTGCCCCGTTCCCTGCCCCGTTCCCTGCCCCGTCCCCTGCG
>VWYI01023207.1:87102-108946 GCA_013399455.1 Anthoscopus minutus
TGCCGCGGCCATCCTCCGACTCCTGCCGAGCCCAGGCCGGCAACTTCATGGCTTAGCAGCGGCGGTGGGTGAGTGGGGTGGTGGGTGGGAGGGGAGCGGGCCTGGCTGCGTGCATGGGGCTCCATGCCTTGCAAAGCCTCAGTCCTGGGAGAACCCTGCTTTGTGCCCAGCTGTGCCAGTTCAGAGTCCCCCGGGGCCCGGGCAGAGCGGGAGCCCCCAGGCAGCCCACAGCCCTCAGCCTTTCATGGCCGAGTCCTCCTCCCTGGCATCCACGTTCTCGCCTCGGTGTGCAGCCTGTGGCTCCCGGCCAGCCCTCGCTCAGACGAGCCTCGGCAGAGCCGGGAAGCTCACCCGACCGGGATGGGGAGATTCCAGCCCCGAGGTCTGTGCTCCCGTTCCCTGCGGAGCTGGGCTGGGGGCTGTGTGTGCTGCAGGGGGGTGTGCGCTGGGGCTGGGGGCTGGGAGCACTGGGAGAGGGGGTGTGCTGAGTGGGGGCTGTTCGCTGCGGGTGTGGGGAGCAGGGCAGGGCCGCAGCTGTGTGTGTACGAGGGACAGGGTCCCCTCTGTGTGTCTGTGTGTCGGTCCGTGGATGGAGCCAGGGAGCCCCAGCTCTGCCTGCCAGACGGCCCCGCTGCCGGGGAGCGGCACAGCCGGTGCTGACATCTGTGCTTCGAGCCCTGCCTGTCTTCAGTTCGCTCCTTGGCACAGTCACAGTGGCAGTTGGGTCCCTCAGTACCTCTCCGTGGTTTCCCCCACCACTCTGCCTCTCCGTGACACAAACCTGGATCGCTGCTGTGTTTTCTTGGAGGGGAAACTGAGGCAGGAGGGAGGGAAGCAGCAGAGCCCTCTCCCGATCCCTTCATCCTGACGCTTGATCCCAAGCCTCACCCTGGCTTGTATTTTCCTGCCAAGTGATGCCAAGAGCTGGGGGGAAGCGAGGGCGTCCTGGGACACAGCTCCCGGCTGTGTCTGCCCGGGGCCCTGGAGCCGCCCAGCTCCTCCTGCCGCTGTCTGGCACATCCCTGGCCTGGGGCTGTCACAGGGGCTGGTGGCGGGGCCGCAGGACGGCCGCCTGTGGCACATGTTGTTGGGCGGTGTGGTGACACTAGTGGCAGTGGTGGCAGTGGTGGCCGTGGTGGCCGTGGTGGCTGCGCTGACAGTGGTGTCTGTAGCGGCTGTGGCAGTGGTGCTCGTGGTGGGAGTTTGTAGTGGAGCCATGGTGGCGGTGGTTCCACGGCAATGGCAGTGGTGGCCTTGGTGACAGGGGTGGCCGCGGTGGCGGTGGTGGCGCTGGCCATGGTGGCATTGGCGGCGGGCGCTGTCCCCGGTGCTGATTCCCGGCCGCCGGCCCCGGCCCCGCGCCGCGAGCCCGAGCTGCAGAACGAAGCGGTGGGGCCGGTTCCTGAGCGGGCCCCGACCCTCTCTCCCCCCGGGGGTGCCCACGGGCGCGCTGGGACTCGGGGTCCACTCGCTTCCCTGGGGACGTCCCGCCCTGCCCCTGACCTTTGATGTGCGACAGCTCCAGACAGGGCTGGTGGGACAGGAAACCACCCAGAGCTGTCACCCCACACCCTGCCCGCCGGGCTGGGCACAGCCTTCCCTCCACCGGGAGCTTCTGATCGTCCCGCCGGGCAGGTCGGACAGGGACGAGGTGTTGTGAGTCGAGCTGGAGAGCGGGGCAGGGCGCGCGGGGACATGGGCCACCAAGGCTCCATCACTCCCTGCCGGGTTTGGGACAGCCAGGGAGGGGCTACCGGCCCTGCTTGGTGCTCCCGGTAGGCACAGGTTGGCTGCTGTGAAGTGCCTGGGGCAGCGCTGCTGCTTGGTGACACCGTGCTCACCTCAGCCCCCCAGAGCCGTGTCCCCAACCGCAGTGCCGGTGTCACTGCTCCCAGAACAAAATGTCAACCCATGCAAATGAGACTGCGGGAGCGGCTGATTGAAGGGCCCTGCCCCGCCCCGGAGTTGCAATCAAATATGCAAATGGCTCCCGAGGAGGCTAGTGAAGGCTATTAATAGCGGGGATGAGGCTGGGAGAAAGCATGGTGTTCCTGAGGGAATGAGCCTGGGGATGAGCTGGCTCTGCTCGTCCCTCTGCCCAGCGTGTCCCTCTCTGCAATGCCCTGGGCAGGTGACAGGTAGTCCCTGCAGGGAGCCCGTGGGCACCATGTATTGTTTTGGCCACCAGCGCCCTTTGCGGGGCAGGTGCTGCCCTGTGCCCACTGCCCAGTGTCCACAGGGAAACCCTGTGGGAAAATCACAGCTGCTGAAAACCCTGGACTGAGATTTCAGCCCTGGAGAGTCAAACCAGGAGGAATGAGGTGTCCAGTGGGACCTGGGCTCTGCTGGGTGGGTTACTGTGGCTCAGCCTGGGCAGGAGGCTCAGCCTGGAGCAGCTGTCACCATTCTGGGGTAGGGAGGGATAACGGGGCTCTCTCCCATCCCACCACCCTCCACCCTGTGCTTCCATACCCCCTTTCCCTCTCCTGGTTTCTCTGTTGGCATTGAGGGAGAGGATGTCTCTCTCCTGCCAGCTCAAGCACAAGGCACTGGCGGGAACCACGCTGTCCCCAGTGTCCCCACCCAGCTCAGGGGTCTCGGTGTGCTTGGCCCCTGCTGCAGCTCCTCTACCCCATCACTTGGGTTTTGGGATCCAGGAACCATCTGACCTTTTAATAGAAAAATTGTGGAAGTCAGGCTGGAGTCAACAGTAACTAATTATTTAAAATCTGAAACTAGAATAATTAGCCCAATTAACAGTCTCAGGTGACGTCTGATTCCATCTGATAACGGCCCGAGGAAGAGGGAGATTAATTAACCTGTCAGCCTGACATTTGTAGGTCACCACCATCTCCTCATGACGTCGGGGTGGGCGCAGGGGTGCTTTGGGGGGTGCAGTCTCTCTTTCTGCAGGGGGTCTGCACCCTTTGGGGGGCTCAGTGCAGGGAGGGGGCTGTGGGTGAGCCCAGGTGCCACCCGGGGGAGGTGGACTGGGGGCTGCTGGCTGGGGGACGGCTGCTGTTTGAGGCCAGGGTGCTGGGCAGGGGGATGGGCTGGGTGTCCCCCAGAAATGCCACAGCCTGTCCGTTATTGAGGCGGCACCTGTGGGCCTTTAAGGTTGCTGTGGAAACAGGGCTGCTCGTTACCGGGAGGAGCCTCCTGCTTTCCAGGCAGGGCCCCCCCATCCCTGCAGGAGGGGACCCCTCCCCAGGCACCTGGGACTGCACAGACCCCCGTGTCTGCGGAGGGACGCGGCTGTACACGTGCAGGAGGGTGGCCTTGGGTAGCCCCCTGTGGCACAGACCCCTCAGCCCAGCTTGCCCTTGGCATGGCTGGTGGTGCCAGGGAGGGCTGTGCATGCCTGGACACTCCTGCAGCCACATGGACACACGGACACACATCCTGACCCGCCTGTGCAGCCCAGCCGTGCCCCTGGGGACCCTGTCCTCGCACCTCAGCTGGCACATGGACCCAGACTGGCGCTGGAGCTCTGCTGACTCTCCCCTGGCAAGGCACGGGGCCCATGGGGAACAGAGTGTGCCGAGGCAGAGCCCCCGGCCACAGCCCGGTGCTGCGCTCAGCTCTTGGAGTTTTAATGAGGTAAATTGTATAAAAAGCTCCCTTTGCCCTAAATGCCCATCCCTGCGTGAAGCTGCTGCGGCACAGCCCGGGCACACCCCGGGAGCTGGGCAGGGGGCTGCGGGGCTGGGCACACGCTCCCGGGCTGGGCACGTGGCAGCAGCAGGAGGAGGAGGAGGACGAAGGCAGTTTAGCACATTTGCAATCATTTCCCTCCTCCCCCCCAAGTTTACAGCTTACCTCAGCGGCTTATCAGCCTCCAATCTCATTAAATCAGGCAAATTGTAGCATCTGATATTTTATGGAGATTAAGGTGTGCGCCCAGACTCTATAATTATCGGCAAAGATGTATTTACAATACCTTGTTGCTAGTAAACAAAAAATAACTTCAGATCAAAGCTCTCTTACAGGGGAATAAATCTGCCCATCCAACCCTGCTGTGGCGCACGGCGGGGAGACACTGGACCTGCCCAGGGTGGGTGGGAATCACAGAGGGACACACGGGGGGCATTTTGGGGATGTCCCCAATCCCACGTGGCCGAGTCCCATGTGCTGGATCCATCCCCAGGGTCTCCCTTGCTGGCATCTCCCATGAGAGCCTGGTTGCGCCCATCCCTCCGGCCACAGCTCCACTGGGGATTTCCACTCCAGGGACCTCCCTGCTGAGACAAGTCTGGGATTTATCAGCACATGTGCGTTGCCCCTGGATTCCTCATGGCGGTGGGAGCGCTGCGGATTACCGATGTGGTGACGCTGGTTTATTGCTGCCTGAAGGGGATTTATCCGTGCGGCAGGGCCCAGGCTCTCTGCTGGTGTAAATCACCACGGCACGGCTGGCAGGAGCCTCAGTGCTGTGGCTGCATCCTGACAGGCCCTTGGCATTCCAGCCTCCCCGGGGGTTTCGTATCCAGGCTCCCCCGTGAGACCCCGCTCTCCACGCCACAGATAGGCTGCCCCTTCTCCATCTCACTCTTGTGCCCACTGAAACGAGAATAAAACGGTGATAATGCTGCAGACGTCCTCTGGAAAGGGCTCTGAGGCAGATGAAAAGCCCTGCTTAAGAGAGAGGCCATCATTATTAATAACTCGGAGAGAGGCTGTAAATTCAGCCGACACAGCTATTATAGGAAATGAACCTGCTCCCGTGCTGGATCGCAGGCTGCCAGGTGTGGGATGGGGATGGGCACGGGAGAGCTGGGCTGGATGGCCCCATGGCTGCTGCCTGGGTCATGTGCACAGAGAGGTCAAAACCACTTGGCTCCATCTGGGCTCTCTGGGATGATTTCTTGGCTTTTCTGGGAAGGCTGGAGGTGTGAGGGAGGCATCCTGGGGCACATATCTCCTCCCAACAGGAAAGGAGGTGACCGAGCTTTGCAGCAAGGCTGAGACCTGGCCCAAGCTCAGGTCAGGGGTGATGCAGGATGTGAGGAGCATGGGCAGAGCTGGATGCTGGGAGAGGCCAGGGTGGCCTCTGTGGCCATCCTGGGCTGACTGTGCCCAGCTGGAGAGTGCCCAGGACAGTGTCACACCTTGGCAAAGGTTGCATTGAACTAAAAATAACTCGGTGTCATTCAGTGCCCAGCGCCTGCAGCCAGGTCAGAAACAAAGATGCCGTGGCTCCCATTCCATGGGAATGACTTCAGCTCTGGCACTGCCCCCCTGAGCAGGGCAGCCCCGGGGCCAGCAGGTGCCCAGGCTTGGGCAGGGGGTGCCCTGGGGGTGTGGAGTGCCACCAAGGTGCCACACAGGGGGGTGTCACGGGGGTGCAGAGCGGTGGCCATGGGCTCGTGGTGCTGCCTGTACCCAGCTCAGGAGCTTCTGCGGGGGAATGAGTTTTGATATAAATATCTTTTTGCTCAGCACACGACCTACTTTCCAGACAATGCCATTAGCCTCCCGACTCCCTCATTCATCTTCTGCCGTCCTCCCCCAGCCCGCCCTGCACTGGCAGCTGTGCCAGCACGGCACGCTGGCCATGGGGTGGGGAGCCAGGATGGGCACCTGGCTCGATGGCACCACGGGGACCCCGTGCTGGGCTTGGGGCCAGCCAGCAGCCCCGTTCTCACAGCTGGCAGAAGGCTGTTGCTGCCTGTCCTCTGCTCCTGCTCTGGCTTTGTAAAGAGGGTCCTCTTGGGGGTTTCTCCACCCCATCCCATAGGATACTCAGATCTGTCTCACTCCCTCCTGCCTCCAGCCTCATTCCCTGGAAAATCCATGCCCTGGGTGGCAAACAGCCTCACCCAGGCACAGCCTCACCCAGGGACAGCCTCACCCAGGGACATCCTCACCGGTTTGGACTGGCACCCAGGCACAGCCTCATTGGGCACATCCTGGTCAGGGCAGAGGGGAGCACGGCGAAGCAGCCATGCATTGGCTCAGGGCTGGCCCAGGGGCAGTGTGTGGGTTCAGGACCCCTCCTGAGCACCCCAGAGCATCCCTGGTGCTGGGCCCACACACGTGGTTCATGTGAGGACGATCCCGCAGGAGCTCCCACGTGCTGGCAGAGGCTGTGCCGTGCAGTTGGCAGCCAGTGAGCAGCTGGTGGGATTAGGGGCAGGTGGGGCAGAGGGTGCCCAGTTCCATTGGCATGACACTGCCCAGCCCCTCTGGCTCGTGGGCATGGCCCTGACATCAGTTTTCCCCCCAAGAGCTGGAAGCGCCTCTCCAGGCCCACCACCTGCACACCTCTGTGCACCCCTGGGATGAGCCCCCGCTCCTCCCCTGCAGCTAAAATTAAATATTCAATTTGTATTGCTGGTAAATCCTGCAAATCTCTTTTATCTCTAAGCTGTTGTAGCAGGAATATTGGTGGTGTAATCTCCGTGGGGGCTCATCCTTCACAGCTCCCTGGCTTGGACCATGCTCCCTTTTCTTCACATTTCTCTCTGGGATGCTTCTGGTGGTAGAGCAGGTCTCCAGTGCCAACAGCAGAGCACCCCATGGCACCCATTCTGCAGGTGCTGCTGGCTTTGGGGACAAGGGTGTGCATGGTCCCCAAATTGTGATGGAGATGCTCTTGGCCCTGGTGATGCAAGTGGTCCCACCAGAGCGTCCCCCATGCCCACTGCGTCCTCACTCACCAGCCATGCCCCCCCTCCCCTTGCTCTGTCCCCACGCTAAGAGCATTGTGCAGAATTATGTATTTAAATATTTAGGTTTTCATCAGCTTTGCAAATTAAGCCCATCCATTAAAGCCGCAGTTTGGCTCTGCTGGCGAGCTGGGCTGTGCCATGCCTCGGGCTCGCTGTGCTCATCCTAGCCCCGGCCCCAGGGGATGCCGCCTGGGAATGGGACGTGATGGCCCAGAGCATCCCTGCTGGCACAGCGACCGAGGCCTCTGCTTCCTCTCCGTTCCTGGAAACTCCAGCCCCTGCGGTCCCGCTGCGGGAAGGGCCGTGGGAGGGGATGGTGCCGTGAAGGGAACCGGTTTGGACTGGGGTTGTTTGGGGCGGACTGGATCACCACCACCACTGGGGAAAGCAGCGTGAGGAGCAGCTCTGGTGACAAGGGAGAGCCCTGGCTTAGCCAAGCACCTGGCAGGAGCAGAGCAGGGATGGCTGTGCCAGCCTGCTGGGGCTCAGTGGGAGTGAGGCTGGGGATGGAAGGGTCAGCCTGCCCAGGGGTTTAGAGGAAATGGGCAGGAGATGGCCAGAGTTGTCACTGCTGCCACGCTCACTGCTAAGGCTGAGCTTCCCCGAGCTCACCAAAGAGGCTTTGGAGTGATCCCTGGCTTAAGTCATTACACCATGGCTGGGGAGTAAGTGGCTTAAAGCATTGGCAGTAGAGCTGAGCTGGTGGCTCCACGTGGGTGGGAGGGAGAAATGGGGTGATGGGGTTCATCCAGCACCGCTGCCAGCTGGGCCCTGGCACAGCTGCAGGGCCTGAGGGGCTGCCATGGCCCCCAGTGCCTCTGCACAGGCAGATCTGACTCCTGGGGGATGCTGGAGCCCCCCGCCCACCTGGGGCACTGCTGGAGTGAAGAGCCCAGTGGGAGTGTGGGCAGAGCCTCCCAGCACAGGGGGATGCCCCTGCTTGTCCCTTCCCTTTGATGCAGGTGAACAGCAGCCTGTGGTCTCTTTGTGGGCTCCCTCCCCGCTGTCACCTGCATGTCCTCCTGTCCCAGAAAGCCCTAGAGGGCACCTGAGCAGCATTCTGGCTGCTGCTGGCCCCAGGCAGTGTGGGCAGATGTTGAGTGTGTCCATGGGAGGGGAGCTGTCCGTGGGCATCACCGGTGATGGGCGCTCAACCGTGCGGCTCAGTGCCCACAATCCCTGTGCCAGCTGCAGTGGGCTGGGGTCCCTGGAGCCCTGCCTGGCCTGGGGGTCCCTCCACGGTGGTCTCTCAACTCAGTTGACTGCACTCCTGATACTCTGGCCGGGGGGTCCCACCTCTGGATGGCCCATGTGCCACGTCCTGGCTCCTGTGGGCAGGATGAGCATTGCTGCAGGGCCAGAGGGGCTGGAGGTGCCTGTGCCATCATGGGGCTTCTGGCTTCTCACCCCTGCCAGCTCTTCCTCTGCCTGCACCTACACAGGGATGCTGCCATGGTTGTTCTTTGTGCCACTTCTTTCTTTCTCAGCCAGCTTCCTGGGATCTGTTTCCCATCCTAAAGGGCTTTTGAAGATGTGGCTCTTCCACCAAGATCTGGTTTGAGTTTTGTAGGAGTGGAGTGCCAGACTCCTTCCTCCACTGGCTTTGCCTTGGCAGCTCCAGGATACTCCAGCTCCTTCACCAGCACAGCAGCATGGCTCTTGCCCCCAGAGAATCAGGTCTGGGGCCAGGGTGTGCTGTGCAGGGAGGGGGTTCCTGTTCCCCCCGTGCTGGCAGCAGCCAGAGTCAGTGGTGTCGTGGCAGGGAGTCCTGGGGCTGGCGCCGTGCCGGGATCCCTGGCAGCTGGGCGCGTCGTGGCCGTATTTCCTCGCTCTGCTCCAGGAGTAATTGCTCAGATGGGGACGTGGGGCAACTCCCATCCCTCTCCCGGCATGGTAATGAGTGAAGAAGACTCAAAGACAAATGGCTCATTAAGAAGCAGTGCTGCATTGCAGGATTTTTCATCCCACCAACCGCTGCATCAGCAGAGGCAGCACCTCTCGCGCTCGCTCTCCCAGCCCTGGAGAAGGAGCTGTCAGGCAGCTGGGGCTGGTGCCAAAATTAATCATGTGCTTAACAACACGCCCGGCCCGTAGAGCAGCCTGTCCTCAGCCTCCTGGTGTGAGGAGAGGGGAGGCCACGCTGCACTGGAGCCCTGGGGCACCGTGGGTTTGGGGTTGGTGCCTGGGAAGAACCCATGCTCAGGGGGAATGGATGTGTCAGGGCAGGGCTGAACCAGAGGAGCTCCCAGCCTCGGCGTCCCTGAGCGCCCTGGTTAAGTTGGGGTGCCAGGGTCTCCCAGGTTTATTGAAGTGCCCCAGCCCTGCTGGGGTCCCAGCCAGCTGTGCTGGCTTTTGTGGCCTTCTCAGTGGCCTCAGTAAACACTTCCTGCTCCACTCACATTTGCAATTCCTCAGCTTTTGTTCTTCTTTCATGACTTTATAAAAATCTTGCCTCATCCTTTTTTTTCCAGCAGTGCCCAGTTGGATCCTGCCCCTCACAGCCCTCTGCAGGCAGTGCCTGTCTGCAGCTGCTCTGTTTCCTTTTAGTAACAGTAATTGGTTTTGATTTCCTGATTGCACCCAGTGTATTTTCTGTGATTTTTGCATCCTGCTCACACTATCTTCCTCTTCTCCTTTTCATCTTTCCCTTTTCCTTTTTTCCCCTCCCCCTTTTCTCTTTCTTTTTCCTCTCTTTTTTCCCCTTTCCTATCCCCTTTCCCTTTCTTCACCTTTCCCCTTTCCCTTTCTGTGCTATATTAGGTGATCTCTCACTAAGCCTCTCTTTTTTTTTCCTCCAGACTGAGTAAATTTTACTAGTTCAGCCTCATAAAATAACAGAACAATTAGTAATAAAATAAAATGTTTGCTTTCCACAATCCTTCTCGCTTACAACGAGCAGGGAAAGAGTAAATAGATTAAAAGCATGGTGGAAACGACCTGGCTGTATTCCATATTTATTTTCTTCCGACAACCGTAGATCAAATTTGTTCAGCCCCTAAGTGGGAAAACCACTTTATTTTATTTTTTTCCCCGGCTCCAGCTCGCGCGCGGTGCCGGGCGCTCACGCTGCGTGTTTGTTCTCTCCCGCTTTCATCCCAAGCCATAAAGGTCCCCAGCAGGACCCAAGCTGGCAGAACCTCACATTAATTTGCAGAGCAGAACGGGCCAAGCTCGCATCTCTCCGGGGCTGGAAGATGGAAAAAAGTCCCTTTGGTGGCGCTGGGAGGCCGGGGTGGCGGGAGGAGCTTTGTGGAGCGAGCAGCCGGGTCCGGAGCAAATGAAAGTCGATGGCGAGGTGGCCGCTGGGCCGGCTCCGACACCCGCTGGCAGGGAATTGCATAACAGGATGGGACTGGGGATGGTTTTGGGGCTAAACTGAGCAAAACACGTGGCTGTGGCCGTGTGGAGCTGTCCCCCCACGTTGCTGTGCTGGTGTAGGGTGTCCTCAGGGGAGCATGGAAGGCTGGGATGATAAAAAATACACAGCGAGGTGGCTCAGGTTGGTTTTGGGGAGGAGCACTCTTGCTCTGGCTTCATCCCCCTCCTATTCCTCCCCCAGAGCCTGCTGCCCCAGGGATTCCCAGCGTGGAGGAGCTGCTGCAGGTGGGGCCATGAGGACAGCATCCCCTTGAGCGCCGGGCGGTGAGTGCCACCACTGGGGCTTCACTGGGACCCCGGCACGGGCTGCCCTTGGTGGGGCTGCTGCAGAAGGGCCAGGACCCCCCGAGTGCAGGGCCATCCACCCCAGCTCTTGGGGTTAGACCTGGAAGTGTTGGAAAACCCAGTCTTGCCCTGTGTCAGGGCGGTTTGCCAGACCCAGACATTGTGGTGGGGTTTTGATGTCCTCTCACCTACCCGCTGGTGTTCCTGGAGCTGGAGGAAACATGGGAGGATCCCAGGAAAGCTCAAGCTCCTGGAGGGTCTGCCCTGAATCCCTGGGCCTCGCACAGCGCTGCCTCCAAGGCAGGGATCTCATGGGGCAGCTGCTGGGAAGTGGAACTGCCTCTGCCAAGTTCTCCTGTGGGAAATTAAGCAGTTGGCTGAATTTCAGGATGGCCTAGAGCACCAGGGACTATGAGCCCCTCTCCTCCCTGTGCTGACCCTCACGATGGGGAGAGACATCAGAGGGAGGTGGTGGTGGAGAGCCACTGGTGGGAGTTTCTCCAGGCTCTGGCTGCAATGAAGGCGAGGAGTGAGTTATTTGTAATGGTAATTATGCTCTTCCAGTTTATCCTAGCACATAATTGTGTGGGCGGTAGGTTCCCACTGGTGGTAATTACCCTGGTGTTAAATGGCACAAAATTCAGCTGGGTTCCGTTTCTCCCCCCTGACTTAAATCTGTGCTTTGGTGGCACAAATCCTTCCATCCCAAGGGCTGCTCGGTGGATTGGCCCTTGGAGGAACACAGCTCCAGCTCTCCACCACCTGCCCGCGACCCATTCTCCGGCCAGCTGCCCCAGTCCCACGTGCCAGCCTGCCTGCGCTGCCCTCCTGGCACAGGGGACCTCAGGAGCGGCCTCTCCCACCCTCTGCAGGTGGCCATTCCTGCCGGCACATGGGAACGGAGATCCTGAGCTGCGCTGCCTGTGCTGAGCCCCACAGTGTCACTCCCGACCCCCTCTCCATGCGAGGTTGCCCTCAGGGAGCCTGGCTGGTCCCTGGGCAGGGCGTAGCCGCCTGTGTCGCCTTGGTGAGCCGGGACACGGATCCTCCGCCTCGGCGCGTCCCCACCCGCTGCCAGCGCTCCACAGGTGCGGGGGAGCTGCGGCGCTGCCTCGTCTGCGGCTCTGGCTTTGTTGAATTCCTGCACCTGCCGAGCACAAAAGCCCGGCGGGCTCGTGCTGATGGGCTCCGCAGATATTTTGACTCCTTTTTGTTGCCGCGGCAGCAATATTTGGATCAGCTGAGAGCTTTCCTCCCCGAGCAGGAGATGATAGCTCAGCCCGCAGAGGCAGAGCTGGGCTGGGAGCCTGGCTGGCTGTCTGTCCTTCCATCCTGCTGCTGCATCCCAGGGCAGGGGGGCAGCTCCATCCCACGCTGCTGCTCCTGCCCCTCGCAGCTGCTCTCTAGGGAGGGGAGAGGTATCTTCTGTACCAGCTGCACCTTCCGTTCAGCAATTAGGGAGCTTCGTTAGAGCAGGAGCGGGATCTGAGGGTGGGGAGTGGCTCAGGACAGAGCCATCCAGCCTCGAAGCTGGGAAGGAAGGTGGTGGCTTAGGGCAGATGTGTTCCCAGGGCCTTGTCTGCTGCTTGGGGCCAAAATGCCATCACTGCCTGCCTCCGAATCCCTTGGGGACCCCCAGCTGCTCCCTCGTCCCGGGCTTCTCGGGGGTACAATCCCATCCCACACATCCCTGGCCTCCCCAGTGTCCCTCGTTTCCAGTCTCTGTGGTGGAACCCCCACGTGCTACAGGGAGCGTCCCACGGTCACCTTTCCCTGCAGCCAGTCTGGGAGACGCGCTGCCCGCAGCACCCTGCCCAAATACATGAGCGTTAACGATGCCTGCTAATTAGCCTAGATACTCTGGAGAGTAAGTAATTTCCTCATTTACAGTCAAACCAAAGAGAGTGCCTGTGAGGGACTGTAAGGCACACAAACCTCCATGGGTGCAGGCGGCTCTGTCAGCCTGCCTCAACGCCATCCATCCTGCCTGGGGCTGCCCTCACACAGCACAGCCACCTCTGCTCCTGGCTCCCCATCCAGCGGGCGTGCAGGGCAGGAGAGCCCTGGCTCGTGGGTCTCCATCCACAGCTCCATGCGGGGCTGGATGGAGACATCAGAGTGCGGCCCCCCTGCGCCCCGCGGCAGCTCATTAGTGGTGCTGTGAATCACAACGGCTGAAAAACTCAGCCAGAGCCGCTTTCTAATGGAGAAACACTTCATAATATTTGGTGTTGGAGAAGAAAACAAGGATCTGCTGATGGCAGCGTGTCCTCCCTCACCGTCTGCAGGCCCTGCTGCCTGCGACGCTGCTGGCAGCACCTTCTCCTTCCCACTGCTCCCTCTGAGCACCTGAGCTGGGGGTGACCCCAGGTGCCTGGCCCGGGCACTGTGCTCCTGTCACCACGTGGAAAGCCAAGATTCTGGTGCTTCACAGGGCCTCAGCCAGGGCTGAATCTTGCCCTGGAAGCTTCCCAGCCTTCTTAGCTGGTTCCTCCTTAGCTGGTGAAGTAGCACCAATGTTCTGCTGGTGATGGGGGTGCAGAGGGGTTCTTGACACTGTGCCTGTCCCTGTCCCCACAGATGAGCCCGCAGGGGCATCCCTGCAAGATGCCGAGGCTATGGGGTGGGTGTTGAAATTATGAAGGGCTACCATGGGGAGCGTAGCCAGACACAGCCCTCCTCCGGCCACCGCTGCCGCTGCATCCCAGAGGACTGCGAGCATCCCGCCGACTACACCCCGCACGGCCCCGAGGGCCGGCCGCCCTGCCTGCCCAGCCCCAGCGAGCCGTGTTCCCTGGAGCATCCCTACTGCCTGGCGCGGAGCCCCGGCGCGGCCAGCGAGTGCCCGGGCGGGCCCTTGAGCGAGCCGCCCTCTGCCAGCGCCAGCAGCACCTTCCCGAGGATGCATCACGCGCAGCAGCCCTACGACTCCTGCGACGAATGCATGGCGACCGCCCACCCCGCCAGCAAGATCAACCGCCTGCCCCCCACGCTGCTGGACCAGTTCGAGAAGCAGCTGCCGCTGCACCACGACGGTTTCCACACGCTGCAGTACCCCCGGGCCGGCGGCGCCGAGCCCCGCAGCGAGAGCCCCAGCCGCATCCGCCACCTCGTCCACTCCGTCCAGAAGCTCTTCGCCAAGTCCCACTCCCTGGAGGCGCCGGCCAAGCGGGACTACAACGGCGCCAAGATGGACGGCCGCGGGGACGGCTACCACCACCACCACCACCACCACCACCATCACCACCACCACCACCAGTCCCGCCACGGCAAGCGCAGCAAGAGCAAGGACCGTAAGGTGGACTCCCGGCACCGGTCCAAGATGTTGGGCTGGTGGAGCTCCGACGACAACCTGGACAGCGACAGCAGCTACATGGTGTCGGGCCGGCACGCCGCCGACCAGGGCACCCAGTACTGCGTGGACGCTCCCGAAAGTGCCTTCAGAGACTTGACCTTGAAGAGTCTAAAGGGCGGCGGGGAAGGAAAATGCCTGGCCTGTGCCGGCATGTCCATGTCTCTGGATGGCCAGACGCTCAAGAGGAGTGCCTGGCACACCATGACCGTCAGCCAGGCCCGTGAAGCCTATTCCAGTGCCAGCGGCACCGAGAAGACCTTGATGCTTCAGGAAGCAAAGGCCAAAGACCGAGCGTACCAGTACCTGCAGGTGAGGGGCTGGGCAGGGTGAGGGGACTGGGACTAACTGTGCTGTGGGGCGAGCCAGGGCTGGGACTCTCCATCCAGCAGCCTGGGGGGTTGTGGGGATGCTCCAGCTCTGCTCCGTGTCCCCAGCACTTGTGCCCCAACCCCATGGTCTTATGCTGGTCCCTGCTGTCCCCTCTTTTGCCTCCTGCCCTGTGCTGGATTTAGGGTCAGACCAGTTGTCAGCTCAGGGCCACCAGCAGCCCTGTGCCTGTTCCCTTCTCACTGCTTTTATGCTGCCTGTGTGCCTGGCTGGGTGCCACTGCCTGCCTCATCACTGGGTTCCCTTCTAGGTCACCCCCCTTCCAATTAAAAGCTAATTAACTCTTCTCTCCCTTTCCTGGGGGAAGGAGACAGGGAGCAGCAATGCCATGATGGCCGGGGGTAGGGGTGGCTGGGGCCCCTCTCCGCTGGCAGCGGGGACATTGGGGCAGGGTGCTGGCCCCACTGCCTGGGCCATGGGCCCCAGGGGACATCATCCCCCTGCCACTGCCCTGTAAAGACCCCATGGGGCTGGCGTCAGCAGCACGTGGCGGGGCTGGTGCCCGATACGTCAGACGGGTGCTGCACTGGCATGGGTGGGATTTGGCCCAGACGCTCCTGCCAGGGGGGCCGTGAGGTGGGAGCTGCTGCACCGCCCCGCGTTGTGGGAATGAGGAGCTGTGGCTGTTAGGAGAGACCTGCTCTCCTGGATTTTGGGGCTTTCCAAAAGGGTCAGAGCTCCCAGGGTCTGTCCCTGCAGCTCTGGGGTGTGTGGGGAGGACAGGGAAGCTGGGTGCACATGCTGGATTTGGGCTGGGCTTGGGCTGGCGCATAGCTAGGCTCTGCATCCCACCCGTGGCACCCCGGCCACCACATCCTCCCACGCTTGCCTCCTGCTCCAGGTGCCGCAGGACGAGTGGAGCGGATACCCGGCGGGCAAGGACGGGGAGATCCCGTGCCGGCGGATGCGCAGCGGCAGCTACATCAAGGCCATGGGCGACGAGGACAGCGCCGATTCAGACATCAGCGCCAAAGTGCTGCCCCGGGCGGCCACGCGGCGGGACAGCTACCGCCGCTCCTCCAGCGCCGACCAGGCCAGGACCAAGTAAGGGCTGTTGCCTCCCAGCCCCGTCCCAGCACTGCAGGCAGCAACAGGGCCATGGGCCAGGGCTCCCTGGGAAGACAAGTGACATGTCCCTGCTCACGGCATTGTCCCCTCTCACAGCACCGTCCCAGCTCACAGCGCTGTCCCCGCTCCCCTGTGCAGCGACACCGAGCCCTGCTCTGTGTCAGGGCACTAGGGGGGACACGGCTATGCTGAGTTTTCAGGGGGGACCTCCTGCTGCAGCCAGGTGCAGACTTTGGGGAGAAGAGGCAAGTTCAAAGGGGGATGACTGAGACCTGCTCCAGTCCCAGTGGGTGACAATTTTAGGGGCAGTGAGGAGTGGGGACAGCAGCAGTGGCCAGTGGGAGAATTGCTGCAGCTGCGTTTCCGAATGCTCTGCTGGAATGTGTTGCTTTTGGTGCCATCCCTTCTATTCCCACTGTCTCTCATTAGGTTTGCAAGTAGGCACTATTCTGATTCATGTATCTGTAACTGTCCCAGCTGCTGCACGCCACCGCGAATGCTCCCGCGGGGACAGAGCTACGGGCGATCCTTCACCACCGGCCAGGTACGCTCCATGGCACAGGTTCCACACGGCAGGCTGGGGCAGGGCTGTGGTGGGCATTGCTCTGAGCATCCCTTGCCCTGGCTCAGCCTCACCCACCACTCTCCCCAGATCAACGATGAGCTCAACCACCAGTTTGAGGCCGTCTGCGAGTCGGTTTTTGGGGAGGTGGAGTCGCAGGCCGTGGAGGCGCTGGACCTGCCCGGCTGCTTCCGCATGCGGAGCCACAGCTACCTGAGGGCTATCCAGGCAGGCTGCTCCCAAGACGATGACTGTCTCTCACTCTTCTCCATGTCGGCCCCTCCTGGGCCGCCCATCACCAGCAGCATCCTGAAGCCCAGCACTTGTGAGTCCTGGGGGGTGACAAGGGCTTGGTCGGGTGAGGGAGCCCCACATCTCCCTGCATGCTCACTTGGGCACCTGCCAAGGGCTGCTGCTGCCCTCCTCCTGGCCCTGGATCCCTCTAGTGCCCAGGACAGGGTGTGAGCATCCTGCTTGTCACCCAGTGCCAGTCTGGGGGCTGCTCTGTGTCCCCAGCACCCATTAGCCATCCCCTCCTTCCCTCCACTTCTGTCCCCATCTCTGCCACTTGCTGGGTGCTGCAGCAATGTGCCCAGCGTGGGTCTGGGGTGTTTTCCAACCCCAAAAACCAGTCAAACAGCCCCTTTGAACTCTGGCCCGTATCTAACCCAGCTTAGGGGCAAACAGTGTGGGGCCGTGATCCCCGTGCCGTGGGAGGAGACGGGCAGCATTCCCCGGGGCCCCTGTTCGTGGCGGGAAATGAGCAAGTGTCTGTGTTTTCACGTGCCTTTTCATCCTGCGCCTCTCCCACAACAGCCTTCAGTTACAGAAAAGCTCCACCTCCCATCCCTCCAGGAACCAAAGCCAAACCTCTCATCTCCGTCACGGCGCAGAGCAGCACCGAGTCCACCCATGAGAGCTACCTGCCCAGCGAGGTCGCCCGCAGCCCAGCCTGGTCCAAAGATGCCACGGCCCGCTGCAACTCGGCCGAGAGCCTGGAGAGCTCCAAGGTGACGGCCGTGGCCCTCGACCTGCCCCCGGTCCAGCCCCGCGCCGCTCCCAAGCCCTCCACGCTCATCATCAAGGCCATCCCAGGCCGGGAGGAGCTGCGGAGCTTGGCTCGGCAGCGGAAGTGGCGTCCCTCCATCGGCGTCCAGGTGGGCTCTGCTCCTCGCTGCGGGCTGCCCGAGTGGTGTGGGTCATGCTGAGCCACCACACTGCATTTTGGGGCTGCCCTCCAGCGCTCTCCCTCTGCCCCTTGGCAGGTTGAGGCCGTCTCTGACTCGGATACGGAGAGCCGGAGCCAGAGGGAGTTCCACTCCATCGGGGTGCAGGTGGAGGAGGACAAAAGGTACCAGGTGGCTGAACTGGGCTGAGACCTGCCACACTCGCTGCACCGAGGCATTGGGTTCCCAGGGGCTTCCTGAGTGCACATCACCGCTACCCCACAGCATCTTTTCCCTCTCCCCTCTGGCTGAAGCCTCAGAGCTCAGCACTGTCCCCATCTCAGGCTAGCTGCCCCCACTTGGGGCAGGATTTGGCCTTTCCTTTGTCCTCACTGCTGCCCAGGGAAGGGGCTGCCCTATTCCTGCCCCGAGCTGGATCTCCTCTGCTGGGCTCAGCCCTTAGCTTTGAGCCCGCACCAATGCTTTGGGCGTTTCTGCAGCTAACCACGACATTTTGGCTGGGATGGGAATGCCAGGTGTGCTAGAACCTGCATGGCCAGCGGGAGGGGAGCTCTGGCATTGTGCCCATGCAGCCTGGTGCACGCTCCTCTCCATCCTCCGTCCAGTGCTGGTAGCCATGGAAACAGGCTGAGAGCAGAGGAGATGAGGGGCTGGCAAATCGCAGCTGCTCAGGGTTGTCCCTGTGGCCCCGAATGCTCCGGGATCCACCGCGGCATCCCCAGCCTCATCCTACCTGTGGCCATCCCTCACCCTGCCGCTGCCGCTGCCGTGCCTGGCGGGGGGGACAGGACAATCCCTGCTGCCCCTGAGGGTCCCCACGCTCTCCCTGTCTCCGCAGGCGAGCGCGCTTCAAGCGCTCCAACAGCGTGACAGCGGGCGTGCAGGCGGACCTGGAGCTCGAGGGCTTCACCGGCCTGGCCGTGGCCACCGAGGACAAAGCCCTGCAGTTCGGGCGGCCCTTCCAGCGGCACTCCTCGGAGCCCGAGTCGGGCCGGCAGTACGCCGTGTACAAGACGGTGCACACGCAGGGGCAGTGGGCGTACCGCGAGGATTACCAGCTGCAGTACGACACGGTGGAGGTGCCCCGGCGGGACGCCTGGATAGAGCGGGGCTCCCGCAGCCTCCCTGACTCCGGCCGCGCCTCCCCGTGCCACCGTGACGGGGAGTGGTTCATCAAACTGCTGCAGGCAGAGGTGGAGAAGATGGAGGGCTGGTGCCAGCAGATGGAGAGGGAGGCGGAGGACTATGACCTGCCCGAGGAGAGTGAGTTGGGGTGCCGCAGTTAAGAGAGGGGCTGGGGATCCTGCAGAGCTCAGGGGGCACAGTCATTGTCCTGCAGTGCTTCCACCTCGGAGCACCTTCCCTGCCAAGCCTAGAGAGGTTGGGTGATGGCAAGAAACACCCAGAAACCCTCTGGGGCTAGAGGGATATGAAGGAGAGAAGAGGCACGATGTGTTGGAGGGCTCTGAGCCCTCTGAGAGGGCTCTGGGAGCTGCTTGTGACTGTCTGCTCTCCCCCCCAGTCCTGGAGAAGATCCGGAGTGCGGTGGGCAGTGCCCAGCTCCTCATGTCCCAGAAGGTGCAGCAGTTCTACCGCCTCTGCCAGCAGAACATGGTGAGTGTGGGCAGCCGTGCCAGGGCCAGCTGTGGTGGGGAGGGGGATATCTCATCTCTCAGCCAGTGATTATGGACCACCACAGAGGAGAGCTGGACACAGAGCCCCCAGCACAGAGGAGTGGGATGGCGCCGTGGCCGGCACAGCCAATGTCCCACAGATGGACGAGGATGACCGGCTGTCCCTCTGTCCCCACAGGATCCCAACGCATTCCCTGTGCCCACCTTCCAAGACCTGGCTGGCTTCTGGGACCTCCTGCAGCTCTCCATTGAGGACGTCAGCATGAAGTTTGGGGAGCTCCAGCAGCTCAAGGCCAATGGGTGGAAGATCATGGAGCCCAAGGTAAGGGCTGGGCTCTGTCACTTGTACCTGTCACCTCTCCCTCCCTCCTCAATCCCCAAGCACATCTGCACCCAAACCACTGCTGGGCTCTCACTGGTGACTGCTTTTAGCAAACCCTTGGAAAGCAGAGCTGGGAAAAAGTGAGGCTAGAGAAGGGCTGTTCTCCCACTGATGTATCCCAGCTGCCTGCAAAGAGCCGGGCAGGCTCCTGGCAAGGGATGGATAAAGGGATGTGCAGCCCTGCCTTGCAACCTGTGGGAGGGAGGATCTGTGGAGACTCACCATGCCTTTGGTTTTGGCACCCCCAGCAGCAGCTGTGGCGAGCCCGCTGGGACACCCATTGCCGGGAGGTCCCAGCCTGAAGCCCCTGTTGTCTGTGCAGGAGGAGAAGAAGGTGCCTCCCCCGATACCAAAGAAGCCGCCGCGCTCCAAGGTGCACCCGGTGAAGGAGCGCTCCCTGGACTCGGTGGACCGGCAGCGGCAGGAGGCCCGCAAGCGGCTCCTGGCAGCCAAGCGAGCCGCCTCCTTCCGCCAGAGCTCGGCCACTGAGAGCGCGGACAGCATCGAGATCTACATCCCCGAGGCGCAGACCCGGCTGTGACCGCAGCCTCCGCTTTTCTATCCGGACTGGACGGCGCGGCCGTAGCTCACTGTGATGGGGGGCCGCGGGGACACCCTGGGGCAGCTCTTGGCCCTACTCACAGCTTCTCTCTTTTCTATTTTAGCCCCTTTCGTGGATCCGACGGCGGGTGAACGCAAAGCCCGGTTCTGCCCCGTCCCCTTGCCCCCGCCCGCATGCCCCTGCCAGCCTCTCCTGGGGTCCGGGGCTCTCCCTCCCTCTGCCCTCCCTGGGGCTGTGTCCCAGCTTTCTGTCCCATTCCCACGCCCCTTCTGCACACCCGCCCCTGCATCCCAACCCAAAGAGAGGTGACCTTCAGCACCCGGCCCCGCCGGGCTGGAGGGGAGGGGGCTGCAGGCAGGCCTCCCCGCCTCTCTGTACTCAGTGCAATCCCCTGGTGTGTGGCGGGGACAGGCCCCCAGCCCTTGCCCAGCCACAGCCCCCCAGCCCTGCCCTGCCGGCACGAGGCTTTGGGACGTGGTGGGGACAAAGGGGTCCCCTCGCTGCTCCCCCCGCCTGCGGCTCAGGTGCCGTGGGGACCCAGGGCTCCTTCCCCTATATACATATATAAATATAACCCAAGGAATAAACCAGAAACTACACGTGACCAGCGCTGTGTCCTGCCTGGTGGGACGGACCAGAGCAGCAGAGGCCCCCGGTCACGGCGAGCCGCCCCGCTTCCCTCGCACGGAGCATCGCCACGCGCTTCTCCCCTTCCTGCTCAGCCCTCCTTCCCCTCAGCCCATCCCTCATCTGTCCGCCTTTCCCTCCCAGCAGTCTGGAGTGCAGGAGCACCTCTGCAATGTGGCACTAGCCAGGGACAGGCAATAGTCCCGCCGTGCCTTGCTGCAGGTGGGAGATGCTTCCCCAGCGAGCCTGTTCCCACCTGCAGTGACAAGGATCACACCTGGGCTTGGCACCAGTGGGTGGGACAGGAGTGTGGGCATGGACAGCAGCTGCCCCTTGAGTGTGGAGCTAGAGACCCCCTCAGGGGGTAACCCCTTCCCCCTGAGCTTCCGGAGCCCTGCGAGATGGGACACCCCAGGGCAGGGCTGTCATGCACCTGATGCCTCTCAGGGCCAAGGGACATCCTGGGATGTGGCTGTTCCCAGCTCCCCCATCACTGTGCACAGAACCAGGAACAGGGTGGAGAGTCCCCTCCAGGGCAGAGCAGTGTGGAGGGGCAGGAGGCTGCATCTGCCTCATCCCTGTCCTTAACCCCGTTCTCCAAGCGTCCTGTCCCCCTCCGTGTCCCTTTTGGTGGCAGAGGGGGGAGGATCCCATCCCCGTCCCTCACTTTGCCATGCCAGCAGCCTCACGCAGCATCACCAGCCACCCCGCAGGGCAAGGCCAGTGGGTGCCAGGTAGCTCCCGAAATGTGGGGCCAAACCTCGCCCAGGCCCTCAGGTAGGGCGGTGGGATCAGAGGCAGCTGGGGGACGCCTCGCTGGGGTCCCTCGCTCCTGGGGGTCTGTCGGTGCTAAACACCTCCGTGACAGCAGCACCCACTCAGCCACCCAAAGCCCTTCCCCACCCCACTCCCCCTGCACCCCGGATTTAGGGATGTGCCTGGGAAGGGCCCCCGGCCCCCGCCCCGGCCAGCGCCGTGCAGTGACCGTGACACGTGGCTCCCTTTTTATTGTAACGAACCGCCGCAATTAATAAAGATGACTTTGGTTACTCCGGGCCAGCGGCCGCTTCCCTGCGGGGACATGGCCGGCACCGGGCTCGCCTTTCACCTGTCTCCCATCCTTTTGTGTCCGTGGGGTGGGAAATGCATGGCTGCGGTGTGGGGAATTGGTGACCGTGGGGTGGGAGAGGGGCTTTTGCAGGTCTGCCCCTGTATCTCCCCGTGGAGATCTCCCAGCGGGGTCTTTGTCTCTCTCCATGGATCTCCTCCTGTGGGTGTCTCTCTGCGGATCTCTCCCCGTGACTCCCCCTGTGACTCCCCACGTGAGTCTCCCACCATGATGGTCGCTGTGACACCCCCGTGGGTGTCTGTGACACTCCTCGTGACTCTCGCATGACGTCTCCCCGCTGCTCTCCCTGCCAAGACACCCCCTGTGACTCGTGCGTGTCTCTGAATCGTCCCTGGCTTCTTCCCTGGCACTCCTGTGCCTCTCCCTGTGTGTCCCGCTGGGTGCCATCCCCTGACTGTCCCCGAGGGTCTCGCTCTCGGGGTGTCTCCCCGTGGCTCTCACCTCTCCATGACACTACTGTGGGCGTCTCTGCGACCTCCCCCGGCTTCTCCCGCGTGGCTCCCCCCGTGACACTCCTTGTCCCCCGCATGACTCCCCTCCGTGTGCCCTCCGTGTGCCCCCCGTGTCCCCTCCGTGTGCCCCCCGTGTCCCCTCCGTGTTCCCCCCGTGTTCCCCCC
>VWYI01023207.1:110164-143152 GCA_013399455.1 Anthoscopus minutus
GCTGGGGCTGGGTCCGGGCGGGGGCCGGGGCCGGGCGAAGGTCCCTGCGGGCCTGGGCAGGGCTCCCTGCGGACCCGAGTGGGGGTCCCGGCGCGGCCCATGCGGGTCCCCCTTCCCTGCGGCCAGCGCTGAGGCCCCGGTGCGAGCGGGCCCGGCCGGTGACCGCCGTGTCCCGCCCCCGGCAGGCATGTGGTCCGTGCTGTGGGCGGCCGTGCGCTCCAAGGCCCCGTACGTCACCTTCCCGGTGGCCTTCGTGGTGGGGCTGGTGGGCTCCCAGCTCGAGTGGTTCCTGCGGGGAGATCCCCCGCCCACGGCCCAGGAGGAGAAGAGCATCTCGGAGCAGCGGGAGGACCGCAAGCTGCAGGAGATCGTGGGCGAAGACGTGACCAAGGTGGTGAGCCTGAAGGACAAGCTGGAGTTCGCCCCTCGGGCCGTGCTCAACAGGAACCGCCCCGAAAAGAGTTAATAAAAGGTGGTTTGGGCAAAGGCGCTGGCCTGGTGTGGCTGCTGGGGGCTCCCCTGGCGCATGCACTGCTTACACCAGCCTCCCTCCTGTACCTGCTGCTCCTCACCCTCCCGGGCCCTCCACAGGCTCAGGTTTGCCCAGCCCATGGATTTGCTCAAGGTACCCGGAGTTCGGTGGCAGAGAGGGCAGGGAGCTGTGTGGAGATGGAGCGAGTCTGCAACTCCTCAGCTCTCACCAAGCCTGGCTCCTGGACCACAAAACACCCTCAGCCTGGTTCCATCTGTGTCTCCTCAGGTTTGATTTCTTCTGTGGTGTGACGGCAGAAGAACTTTGGACCTGAGTGCTATGGGGTAGGGTCAGGCTGACCACCAGTGACAGGAAGAATTGCTGCCCTGCTTCCAGATCCCCTGTGGCTCTTGATGAACCTCAATACAGGCCCACACCACAGTGTTCTCCCAGCAGCCATGGAACTCTCTGGGGACCCCCTCTCTGCTTCATGCCTCCCAGGAACGGTGACAGGGAGAGGTGAAAGTCCTGGTCCTGCTCCGCTGTGGTGCTCTGACCGTGGTGATGTGTTGGGAAGGGGGAGATCTCTGTCCTCTGCACAATAAATTTCTGTCAGTTCTCGGGCCTCTGTGTCTTCTGCATCAGCACAGCCTCAGCCCTGTCTCAGAGCATGTCTCTGCTCCCTGCACATTCAAGAAGCAACTGCTGCAGTGGGACAAATGCCATTGCTGTCCCTGGCCGGGCACTGGCCTCCAGGCCTGGCAGCAGGGTGGTGGGCAGGAAGGAGGAGGAGGCACCAAATTCCCAGCCCATGCAGTGGCTGTGCCTCCCTCCCAGCTCCCCCAGCTGTGTCATCTGCTTCCCTTTGATCTCTTTATCTCGAGGAGAAGGGCTGTCACAACACAGGGTGGTGTCTCAGGGGACAGGGTCCCACTGGGGTGCTGAGCAGGGAGAGGCTGGTGGCAGGCACTGGGGGCCAGTGGCCAGTGTCCCCTCCAGGCCCAGGCATTGCTGGCACAGCAGGGACAAACCTCAGCCAGAGCTGCCTGAGCAAGGCCAGGGCTGGGGTTATCGCTGCCTCCCGGTTTGTTTTTTCCCGTGGTGCCTGAGCAAGGCCCCGGCTCTGCCCCGGCCTGGCCTTCCCCTCCCGGGGACGATAAATCTGCTGTGCCCGGTGTAAGCGCTGAGGTCAGCAGGCAGTCAGCATTCCCACCGTGCCGTCCTGCGCCCCGGCCAGGGCCATTCCTGCCCCACTGACAGCTTTACTGCCGTGCTCCTGGCTCTGTTTGCCTCCCGAGCTGCTGTCCTGGGCTGGACTGCTGCCCTCAGCTGTGCTCATGGCTCAGCACCGCCGGGAACACTGACCTTTGCTGCCGGGGCAGCTGAGCCTCGCGAGAAGGTGCAGGAGGAGCCTGGGTGTGATTTAGAGCCTGTCCCACTGCCACCTCCTGTCCTGGGGCTCACAGTGCCCACCATGTTGTCCCCCTGGCAGGCTGGCACTGCCCCCTGAAGTAGCCCCTTCCCCTTTGTCTCCTGCTTTCCCAGCCAGGCTGTGGGGTGACAGCTGTTCCCTATTGTGTACTGGAGTGGAAACGGTCCCGTTCCTTCTCCCAACTGGGACCAGCTCGGAAACTGTTTCTGAAATGCCTTTGTTCACCCCGCGCCGGAGCGGCTCCCCTGGCTGTTTATAGCCCATTGATCCGCTCGTTCCCAGGGCCGGCCGGGCACAATCGGGCCTTGGGGGGGCCTCGCTGCCCCATTTCCTGCCCCGGGCCCGTGCAGTGTTGGTCGGGCACAGCGCTGGAGTGATGCCCTGGGGAGGGACTGATGGTGACAGCTTGGGCATGGATGGCACCTGGCTGGCAGCCCCTGCCCTGCTCCCATCCCCTGCCTGTGGCACTTCCAGCTGTTTTCTGTGTGTCTGGGGACTCCCGTCCATCCGCCGGCATTGCTGCAGGTCTGTGGATTCCTGCAGGCGCTGGGACAGGGGTGAAACTGCTTCCCAGACCCGTTGCCTTTCTCCTAAGCCTTCAGTGCTGTAAACCCACCCTTCCTCCCATTGAATCCCAACAATGTGCCGCTTGGGAAGTGCCGGCGAGACAAGAATAGGAGCAGGCAGCTCTCAGGGCGAGGGCGAGCAGCCACGGCGGCTCATGAAGAGTGAGAGGAAGCTTTGCTGAATAAACCATTATGGTAAAACCCTGCCCTCCTGAGCCTGCACTCAGCCACTCGTGCAAATGCTCGGTCTGGTTCAGGGGGTTTGTGATCCAGCTGTTCCCAGCATGGCACAGCTGGGTGCTGCTGTGGAAGCCCTGCCTGCAGTGAGCCTGTCCCTGGGCAGGGAGTCCCATGCCTGCCCAGGAGGCCGGTGTTGGGTGTGAGAGCATCTTCCAAGGCTTGTCCAGCTTCAGGCATGTCCCTGCATCTGGGGCTGGCCGTGACTGCACGGTGCCATAGATCAGGGGTTGAATCCGCCAGCCTCGAGTACTCCTGGTCCCAGCCCAGCCTGTGGTGGCTGTGCCCCAGGCTCATGGGGGGTCAGGCTGACTGCAGTGCTCTTGGCATGGTCCGAGGGCAGCTGCAGCTTCCTTTGGACCCTCTGTCCTGCCCAGGTCCAGCTTTGCTCCTGGGATCCATTGTGAACAGCTCGTGAGAGGAGCAGGTGGTGGTTTCTGCAGGCAGGATGCCGGGAGCGAGCTGTGCCCCAGCTCACGGGGGTGGCTCAGGGGACTGGGACAGCTGCTGTGGTGGGGACAGTGAGATGCCCTGGCCATCCAGCACACCTGGATGTCTGCCGTGGGTGTCTGGTCAGATCAGAGCAAGGACGCTCCAGCTGTGCAGGGCTGGGGATGGGGTGATGCTGTGCTGTCACGGGGATGGACCGAGGCCATCTAAGCCCTTCCTGCTAGTGATGGACTGATGATGCTTTGGGAGGAGAGGAGCAGGGGGGAGCTGGTGGGGGGAGCAGGGGCCTGCAGGGACTCACTCTCCGGTGTCCCGTCCTGGTGCAGTGCAGTGGCCCCAGGACACCCTGGTCCTGCCTGCAGTGGGGTGACTCCGGGACACCCGGACCTTCCCACAGCACGGTGTCCCCACAGCCCCAGGACACGGTGGGTGCTCACCCTGGCTGCACTGGAGAGCAAACAGAACATGCCCTCAGTGTGTCTCCCACAGCCCCTGGAGACTTTTGCTCCCTCCCAGCCGAGGCTTTTCCCAGGCTCTGGTTTTGCCCTTTTCCTGAGAGCAGCCAAGTCTTTCCCAGCCTCCGCGTCTCGCTTCCTGCTATGGCTCCCTCCATGCTGTGCCTGGTGGCTCCTTCTGTGGCCAGCAAAAGCCCTGAAGTGCCGTGGGAGAGGAACAGCTCTGCTCTACATCAAGTCCTTGGGCTGATTCCCTATCCCCAGCACTCCAAGACCACTGTGGGTCTTTGTTTTAAATCCACATGGATCTTCCCATACCACAAAAAGCGCCTGGCTCTGCAGACAGCAGCCTCTGCTTGCCTAGTGTTGCATCAGAATGATGCCCTGAGCTGCTGGCAGGGTTAGGATCCATGCCAGGGTGGGCACAGGGTGCTGGGCACTGCAGTCCTGGTGCCTCCACATGAGGAAACGGCCGGGGCGAGTGACAAAGTCAGGATGCAGCTATTGAGAGCATTTCCTCCTTCCTGCAGTTCTCACACAGGGCCAGCATTGTCTGTCATGCCCATGCATGGTGGGACCCTAGTGGAGGGCTAAATATAACCCCAGGGAGGAAGGGAGCTCTCTGGGGTTTGCTTTTCCTTTGCTGTGCACCGTTGGCAGTGGCTGGAAAGGGCAGGAATATTCCTGGTTTGGGGTTGCCCAAACCAGGTGAGTGCCATGGGCACAGAGTGCTGGGGTCAGGGCTCTGTGCCTGGCCTGGGATGATGCTCCTGACTGCTCCCTCCTCCCTGGGGACAGACATGGGCTTATGACAGGGCCCTGTGGGCAAGTGTGGCCACGCTGTGGCCCTGCCTGGCACCCTCCTGCCCAGCTCTCTGCCCTTCTTCCCCCTCAGCTGTGATTCTGCTTCCACCTCAGCTCTTCCTGAGTGGGTCAGATTTAGACACTTGCTGTTTGCTGTGATGCTGGGAAAGTTTAAAAATAAACTCCTTGGTGCTTGGCCAGCACTTCAGGCAGAGCCTTTCAGGCAGGACAGCCCTCTGTCCCATGCAGAGCTGAGCAGGGTGCCCAGCATGGACTGGTCCTAACAGGGAGGAAGGCAGAAACCTCCCTGCCTGGGCTCGTGGGGACTCTGAGTGGTGTTAAATCAACACCTCCAGCAGGAATTGGGGTTCTGGGGAGTGTGTGGTACCTCCAGGACTGGCAGAGCTGCCTCAGAGTGTTTCCTAACTCTGGAGGAACCCCTGCCAACAGCCCGCAGGCTGCCTGTGCCAACACAGGGCTCAGCATCATCACGCAGGGCTGGGTGTTGGGGGAGCGAGTGCTGTTCCCACGAGGGGCCAGAGGGACCTGTTTACTCAGGAGGGACTGTGGAGGTGTGAGAAAGGCCTGCCCAGCCACTGTCTGACCCTGGGCTGTGCCAACAGGCTCTGCCGGGCCAGCCTGGGCTCTTATCAGCTCCAAACTTTTATTTGCCTAAGGGCTGCCCGCCCACCTTCTGGAGGGCTGCTGCCAACCCCAGCCCTGCTGCTGCCCCCTCCCCAGCCTGGCCTGCAGGTGAGCCCCTCGCTGTTGTTGTTGGCAGCTCGTGCCGGCGGCGTGGGGTCACTGCAGCTGCCCCCAGCCACTTTGTCACAACATGGGAACAATAGTGGGACAGGGAGCTGTGTTTGTGCAGCTCCTGGGCACTGGATCCAGCCAAGGGGGGGTCTCGGCTGTCTTGTTTTCCACCTTGCAGGGTCGCTCGGAAAAGTGTGATGCTCCCCCGGTGCCAACAAAAATAGGAGTCCAGGAGAGGGGAGGTGACCTGGGGACACTGTGGTGGGGAAACGTGGTGTGGCTGCTCTGTTCCCTTTCACTCGGGTATTTCCTCCTGGCCCAGCACACTGGGCTGCTCCCTCCAGAGCTGCAGGGCTCTGCTGATACCTGGGGAGCACTGGGATGTGGCCTGGGAGGTCCCAACCAGGCAAGAGTGGGAGCAGGGAAGGGTCTCTTCCACAGCAGATCTACCCCAGCATCCTCCAGAAGGGCACAGGGAAGAGCTGGGAGCTGGTGGTGTGCCCAGACCCCCACCCCAGGGTGTTTCACCCACCTTGTCCTCAGCAGGGAGGCCAAGGGTGGGCTCAGCTGCCAGCCCAAGGGCAGTGCAGCTGGGTGCCTCCCTCCTCATTTCCTCCAGCAGCTGATGGCAGTGATACTGCCCCATATCACCCATATTTCATTTTCTCCAGGGTATTTTTAGCTAGTCCCACCCTCTCTGGAGAGGCCCTCGACAGAGAGCAGTCTCTGCTCTGGCCTGGCTTGGGAATTAAACAGCCCCAACCACATTGTGTGCCTTTATCTGTGGCTCATTTCCACCTATTATGCAGCCACAAGCAGCTCCATGGCCTCTGCAGGGTTTATCTGCAGTGGAGGGAGAGGGGCTGAGCTCTGCTTTGGTCACCATGAGCCTGGGACGTGACGGTGCTGTTAAAACCCTGAGTTAAGGCTGGGCTCAAGGGGACAGGAGGCCACAGCAGGGAGGGTTGTGCTTTTAGTGGGTGAGTGGCACCCACAGCACAACTGGATGTCCACTTTCCCCTTCACCCCAGACCTATCAGCCCCACAGGATGGCATTTCCCCCTCCCTCAGCCCCAAACCCTCACCTGCTCTCCCAGAGGCAGCTGGAGGCTGCAGGAAGCACAGTCATAGCACCTTCACCTTTTATCATTCATCCAACTTTATTCAACAAGATGCAACACGGAGTCTGTCAGGGGAAGGGAAACAGCGCTGAGGGCAGTGCCCACACCCCACGCTCACACCTGGGTCACGCAGGACCTGCAGCCCCCTGGTCACAACAGGACAATCCCCTCTCACAGTGTCAGTGGGCTGGGGAGGTCAGGGTGACAGCACCTGTGACAAGCTGGTTCTTCCATCCACCCCCACCCCTCAGCCCACAGCAGAAGATGACTAGTGCAAAGTAATAAAAACCCAAAAACCCCCAAACTATCAGGTGCTGGGCTGATTCCTCCCTAAACCCCACGGGATTCCAAGGCACATATCCAGGCTGGACATGGCTCCCCAAAGTCCCTGCAAACTGCACCTTTGAGGCAGAAACTCCATGCTCAGGCCAGCAGGTTAAAAATAACTTAAAGGCACACATCCCATGGGAAAGAGCCCAGGGCTGGGAGGGGAGGAACTCACACTCCTGGGTCACCCACAGTGACCCTGCAGCCATTGGGATCTGCTGGTCACAACAGAGCTGCCTTAACCCCTCTGTGTCCCATGGGGAGGGGGCAGCTTCTGCAGCAAACCCTGGGCAGGTGCCAGGGCCACTGGAACGGGATGGGGCTGGTGGCCAGGATTGGTCAGTGCTGCCCCAGCCCAGCTTTTCCCGGCAGTCCCCGGCTCAGTCTGCTCCGTGTGGAGGCTGGGGGCCAGCAGCTTCCCACGGCTGCACTCCTGGCCAAACTGCTGCTCCCAATGGCCAGCAGCCTCCAGCCATGGCCTCGGGGACAGCCTGTTCCACTGTGGCTCCAGGAGTTTCTCCCTTTCCCACGGCAAGGCACACAGGACACGGCGTCCCGGGGAACTTTGTGCGGTTTCCTTCCTTGCAGGGCCTGTGGGGAAAACGGGCGAGAGCAGAGGCTGCGCTGCACAGCCGCGCTCCCGAGCATCCCGTCCCAGGGCAGGCGGCCTCTGGAGCCTCCAGAGGGGAATGTGTACGGCACAGCACCAGGCAGGAGGCAGCTGCCTGCCCACAGCCAGCACCTTTGCAGGCACAGGGGACCAAGGAATGTCCCCCTGCCAGCCGGGGCCAGCCCGGCACTACACGTATTGCTTTTTGGAGGCTGAGCTCCCGGGCCGGCTGCCCGGCTTCTCCTCCGGGGCGGAGGCTTCGGCAGGCTGGGGGCTGTAGGTGTCTGACAGGGGCCTGCTGCTGCTGCCCAGTGCCAGGTTCTCCTCGTTGCGGTAGTTGGCCCAGTTCTGCTCGCTGGAGAGCTTGTTGTAGGTCTGGTAGGAGGGTGCGTGGCTCTCGGCCATGGGCAGGAAGGGATAGTGCTTGGGCACGTAGGGACTCGAGACCATGTCATCCACAAAGGTGTCCTGGCTCGGTCCGGCTGGCCCCGACACTTTCTTGATGTTGCTAAGCAGGTTCTTGCAGCAGAGGTGGAAGAGCTCCAGGAGGTTCAGGATTAAGGAGATCAGGCCCATCACCAGCATGAAGATGATGAAGATGCTCTTCTCGGTGGGGCGGGAGATGAAGCAGTCCACCTGATGGGGGCAGGGGTCCCTCTTGCACACGTAGCGGGGCACCATGGAGAAGCCGTACAGGTACCACTGGCCCATGAGGAACCCAGCCTCAAAAATGCTCTTGCAGATGACGCTGGTGATGTACGTCCACATCAGCGCCCCTCGGATCTTGAGCCGCCCACTCTCTGACACGTAGATCTTGGACATCTTCTTCTCCAGGGCTGCCAGGGCCTGCTCGATCTTTGGGTCCTTGCTGTGGACAGCCCGAAGCTCGCTGTCCTGCTTCTTTAGCTTCTCCTCTTTCCGGGAGAGATAGACAACGTGGCCCAGGTAAATCAGGGTTGGCGTGCTGACAAAAAGGAACTGGAGCACCCAGTAGCGGATGTGGGAGATGGGGAAGGCTTTGTCATAGCAGACGTTGGTGCAGCCTGGCTGCTTGGTGTTGCACACAAAATCCGACTGCTCGTCCCCCCACACAGACTCCCCGGCCAAGCCCAGGATGAGGATGCGGAAGATGAAGAGCACGGTGAGCCAGATCTTCCCGATCACGGTTGAGTGCTCCTGGACTTGGTCCAGCAGTTTCTGCAGGAATTCCCAGTCACCCATCTTCTAGGAACCCTTTACCTCTGCCAACAGAGAGAAGAGAGCAGCCACGTCAGTTCCCAGTTTCCATGCTGGGGAGCACAGGGCAGATGGGACCACCTAAACCCCGTGCTTTTTCGGGATACAGCTGCTCTGCAGAATGCCCCAGCAAACCCTCTGAAGAAAATCCCGCTTCTGAGAGAGGGAGGGTTCCAGGCAGAGTTTGGAGCCGCAGGGGGCTCCTCCTACACAGTGCAGGAACAGGGGCTGGGAGAAGCAGGGATTCTCTCCTCCCAGCAGCACCCACAGCTCGTGGCTGTCCTGGCTGCTCTGGGGACAGCCTGCAGCCAGGGGCTCTTTTGGGACTGCCCAGGGAGCTCAGGGCACCTGAAGAGGAGGCACTGTGCGGGCTCACAAATTTGTTGCTGCGCTGGCTTTCCCAGAAAGCAGAGAGCAGGATGGTCAGAGGAGAAGCACAACTCCTTGTGGTACAGCTGCCACCCCGATGCCCATTCAGGGCTCACCTCAAAGTGAACGGACAGCCCCCCACCGACTCCCTTGCTGCGGGGCGATGGACTCCCAGCCTCAGCCTCTTCCCCTCGCCAGGGGATCCCTGGCACCGCTCACCACCCTGCTGCCACTCCCGGGATCCTGGGGAGCCAAGCCCGCACCCCGCGGGCGCTCAGCCCGGCTGTGAGGGAGGGACAAGGGGCTGCAGCCCCGGCTCCTCATTAACTGCTGCTAATTAAGCACAAGAAGTGCCGGCTGTGCCGTTAAAGGACCCCTGGCAGCGGTGGGGCGGTGGTGTCCCCAGCACGATGTCCCCGAGCGGCCGCGGTGCCCCGGCGGTCCCGGGTGCCTGCACTCACCTCCGCCGCGCCGGGCACGTCCCGCCGGGCTCGGGCCGCGCTGAGTGTGAGGGGTCCGGTTCTTCGGGGCCCGGGGAAGCCGGAGCAGGAGCGTGGGCAGGCAACCGGGGGCTGGGGCTTTGTACCGGGCCAGCCGCAGGTGTGCGGGACCGCCCCCTCCCGCGGCTCCCGGACGAGGGGGCGGCCCCGGCGGGCGGAGCGGGGGCGGCCGGACCCGTCGGGGCCGAAGCTGGGGGGAGCGGTGGAAGCCCGGGCGCTCCCTCACTCTCTTCTCCGGTTGCGGTTCCGCCACCAGGCAAACCCGCTGAGCCAGGGACCCCGGGATGCTCCGTCCCCTGCCCGGCGTCCCAGGACGTTTAGCTCCCTGCGCAGCAGGGTGTCCCCGGGATCCTTTATCCTCTGCTGGTGTCCCGGGGACGCTCCGTCCCCTGCCCGGTGTCCCGGGGATGTTCCGTCTTTCCCCGCCCCGGCCGGACCGCGGCTGCGGCGCTCGGGGTTTGTCCCCGAGGATCCGTGCGGCGCGGCGGGCGCTGGGTGGTGCTGGAGCCCCACCGGAGCCCGACCGCGGTGCCGCATCCCGGGATGAACCTCACCGGTGCCCGGCCCGCCTCCCGCATCCCGCCGGCTCCCGGGATGAACCTCACCGCTGCCCGGCCCCCATCCCGCATCCCGCCGGCTCCCGGGATGAACCTCACCGCTGCCCGGCCCCCATCCCGCATCCCGCCGGCTCCCGGGATGAACCTCACCGCTGCCTGGCCCCCATCCCGCATCCCGCCGGCTCCCGGGATGAACCTCACCGCTGCCCGGCCCCCATTCCTCATCCTGCGGGCTCCCGGGATGAACATCACCGCTGCCCGGCCCCCATTCCTCATCCTGCGGGCTCCCGGGATGAACATCACCGCTGCCCGGCCCCCATTCCTCATCCTGCGGGCTCCCGGGCAATCGCCCGGTTGCGATCCCACGTCCCCCCGTCTCTCGGGATGACCCCACTGGAGCCCGGCCGGGAACTTCCCCGCAGGCTCCAGACAGAGGTTTGCTGTCGGGGATCTCAGCACACCCCGACATGCTCGTGGGGCTGTGGAACGCGGGCTGGCCGAGTGGAGCTGGGAACAGCGGATCTTCCACTAGTGCTGCTTAAAGAGAGATTAAATGGAAATAATTTCTATTTATTGTAATATTTATCAAGGTTTAGTAAATAATTGATGCTCATCCCTCCTTGATTTCCTTGGGGGCCAGTGTGAGGTTCTGCTGAATTAAAGTTTAATGACGCGTGACAAGCTGGGAGAGGCGGAACGGGCGGACGTGAGCTTGGCTGTGGCTCGACCGATGCCCAGCTCGGGTGGATGAGAAGGACCTGGCTGCGGGCTCCCAAGGAACCTCTGCAAATCCATGTCTTCTGCCCTCACCTGTCCCCCGATTTCCAGCGTGCAGAGCAGATCTTGGTGTCTCCAAAGATGACATTTATTGGCCTTTTGGATCCGTAGCTTGTGCCATGTGTGATATGCATCTGGGGTGAGGGGGAGATACAGAGGCACCAAGGGAAGCAGCAGAGCCAGCAAGGGCATTTGGGCAGGACATGGCTGGGTGCTTGTGTGAGCCAAGGGAAAGAGGCTGCCCTGCCCCAGTAATGGCAAACTGGGCAAACTGGGCCAGCAGAACAGCTGCCAACAGACTGGAGCCCTGGTTCTCTGTCATGACTTTGGGTACACGAAGAGAGCTCTGGCCATGGAGCCCAGAATTCCTTTGGTTTCTTGGTACAAAAGAAAGCAGAGCTTGGGACTGTGCACGTGTGAGGCACAGTGAGGACTGGCACGCACTGGGTGGCACTGGCTGGGCACCAGCTGGGTGCACTCACACCCAGCATGGGAGCAGCAAAGCTGCAGGACCCAAGAGAAGCTGCTGGACACGGAGGATCTGTGTGCTGCTGTGATGACCATGCTTGTGGCATCGCTGCCTGCAGAGCTCCAGGGCTGCCCTTGCCTTACCTGTGTCTGCTCAGACACCCGTGGGTCTCTCTCCAGGGACATTACTTTGTTGGGTTTAGTCATTTGTCACAGGGGTCGACTCTTGAGGGTTCGGGGATTTGGCAGGCTGGAAAAGCCAGGCTGAGGGGAATGTGACCTGGCTGGGACGGGTGAGCTCACGGCTCTTCTCCTCTGTGGGAAGAACAGACACCCTCAGGCATGGCCACGGGCAGCCAGCACCCACCTGCCACCGAGCGTGTCCACACCACTGGGACACCCAGGGATGTGCCCATGGTCCCAAGCAGGAGAGTTCCCATGGACGTGTCCCCCTCCCCTTACAGCCACCAAGGTCCTGGCTGAAGAGTCTGGTGGTGGCATCACTGGTGGCCACCTGTGGTGCCAACCATCTCTGGCACATACCAGGACACTTCTTCCCCCACCACCCTTCCCAGCGCCCCTCAGACAGCAGTCAGGGCTGCCACACACCTAGGCTGGGACTTGTCCTTCTCCTCTGACTTGACGTGGCAGTGGTAGGTGGAGGCCTTGCTGTAGCTGATGGAGCGCTTGGTGGATTTCCTCCACTTCCTTGCCCTCTGGACAGCTCGCTTGAAGATGAGGTAGAAGATCTCACAGACAGTGAGGACAATGCAGATGGAGGAGGCTCCGACCATGAAATAGGTGAAGACCCTTTTCTCGGTTGGCCGAGCGATGTAGCAGTCTACGGTGTTGGGACAGGGATCCACATTGGAGCACTTGACCAGCCGTGGCAAATCAAAGCTGTCCCACATCTTGTGGAGGAGGTAGAGGAACAGGATCTCTATGACAAGCTTGAAGAAGAGGCTGAACAGGTAGGTCCACCACAGCCCGCCATGCTTCTTGCCCGTGTTGCTGTAGAGCTTGGGGCAATTCTCTCCATTCTTCTCCCGGTTCTTCCTCTCGCGGTCTTCCCGGTAGGCCACATGCATGATGACCAGGAGGGAAGGACAGGTGACAAAGATGAGCTGCAGGGCCCAGAGGCGGATGTGGGAGATGGGGAAGAAATGGTCATAACACACATTGGTGCAGCCCGGCTGCCGCGTGTTGCAATCAAAATCCTTCTGCTCGTCGCCCCAGACGCGCTCGGCCGCCACCACGTAGACCAGCACACGGAAGACAAAGACCACGGAGAGCCAGATGCGGCTGAAGGCTGTGCTGTACTTGTTGACCCCACTGAGCAGCGCCTGCAGCGTCTTCCAATCCATGGCAGCTGAGGGAGACCCGAGTCACCCGACCTGGAGGAGGCAGAAGGAGCGGTGGGCGAGGAGACACCACTGGGGCTGCAAATCTCTCGCTGCACTACATTGACCTCTGAAGCCTCTGCCCCAGCACCTTACACTCATCTAGGGTGGGGGCTCTTCACCTTTGCAGACAAAGCCCATCCTCACACACTGCTGGTGACAGAGGTGACTCGATCTCTCTGCACTTCCTGCTGACGGAGCCTTTGCTGTGAGGGATCAGCCACGCGGCCAAGTCCCTGCCACCAGCTCCATGCCTGATTGTGCATGCTGGTGCAAACTGGCAGCACGATCTGCAGCATCGACAGCCAAAGGGAAAATGGCTGCTCCTGCAGTGCTGGGACATGCCTGGGACCTGTTTTCTGTCTCACAGGTGATACCTGAGGCAGCCCAAACACAGGTGACAGTGGGGCTGCAGAAAGTGAGAGTCTGTGTCACATTCTGTGTGTCACCAGCACGTCCCCCTGGCCAGCGCTCTGCCCCTGCTCCGGCAGCAACGCCGGAGGTCCTGACGGCCAAACCGGCTCTGCAGCTCCGCCTGGGGCTGCCCTGTGTGAGGAGGGTGACACGCTAAGCCTGACCCAGAGCTTTACTGAACCTGGATTTACAAACCCGGGTGGTTTTTACAGCCCTCTGGGCTGTGAAGGTGTCTACCCTGGCAAAGGGATTCACAAAACGCTGGGCTGCTCCCACTTTTAAGGAATTGCCACTGCCTGTTGCCCACCCAGTGCCTTCCCAGACATACCTGGAGGAGGCTCAGGCTCCTTCCTCGCTCACCGGGGGCTGTGGGGTGGGAAGTGTCCAGCACGGGGCATAGCCAGGGTGTGATGGCCGGCTGGTGATCAGGGTCCTCTCATCGGGTGCTCTGCGGTGCCCCAGGGCTGTGGGGATGGAACAGAGCCTGGAGCACTGCCCGGAGCCCATGGAGCCATCTGGGAGCCCGTCCTTGTCCGGGGCTAGCCCGCAGCCAGCCCTGAACCTGTGGCTGTGCTCCCACACTTCTGGCCCGGGGACGCAGCAGGAAGTGTGGCTGAGCTGAGTGGCCCCAGGCTGGGGTCCCTGGCAGCGTGTGCCAAGTGCCAGGGCTGTGCCTCTGCCCATGCCCACACACCTTCACTCACCGCCCCATCTGAAACCAGATCTTCCTCCCTGGGGAGCCCTTGGCCGGGAGTTGGGGTGGGAGCAATCCCTGTGATCCCACCCAACCCTTGGATTTCAAACAGCGAGGCCAGCCACCGTTTTGCCCCCGAAAGCTGGTGCTGATGGAACCTGGAGCCTCTGCGTGCCCCCAGAGCCTGTGCCCCGCCACCAGCATGCCAGTTCACCCATGACCCCATCCCTGGTGCCAGTGAGACCAGCCCAGCACCCACCTGCCCATAACCCACCTGCCCAGCACCCGTGTGCCCGGTTCAGCCCAGCTCCAGTCGCGGGCCCGCAGTGGGGCAGGAAGGGGACGGGATCTCTGTGCCAAGCTCTGTGCCAATCCTGTGAGCCCCACAGGCCCCCCAGTGCTGGATGGCAGCCAGGCAGAGCAGGGCAGAGCTCAGGTGTGCTCAGCTGTGCTGGCAGTGCAGGTTTGCCTCCTGCAGAGCCCGGCACCCTTGCCAGCCCCCAGGATGCCAACTCGCTGTGTCACAGTCACGTCCTGCCTTGTGTGGGCGCAGGGCGTTGGACCTGACAGCGCCCGGCTCCCACCTGGGGTGCAAATGCAGCAGAACCACTTTTCTTGGGGGTCTCTGCCTCTTTTGGGAGTGGGACAGAGGTGCAAGTCCTGGGGATGGCCATTGCTGCTCCTCAGGGTGCCATGCTGTGCCATCCCCCGGCTTTCTTTTGCACCAAGAAACCAAAGGAATTCTTGGGCTCCATGGCCAGAGCTCTCTTCATGCACACAAAGTCATGACAGAGAACCAGGGCTCCAGTCTGTTGGCAGCTGTTCTGCTGGCCCAGTTTGCCCAGTTTGCCATTACTGGGGCAGGGCAGCCTCTTTCCCTTGGCTCACACAAGCACCCAGCCATGTCCTGCCCAAATGGGATGGGAACCCTGGCCTGTAGGGTCCCAATGGGACACTGTGGGATGTTGGGATCGCCACCTCTGACCCCACAGTCAGAGCAGCCCTACCTGCCCCCCATTACACCTTGACACAGCCCCCATCTGCACCCCATTACACCTTGACACAGCCCCCATCTGCACCCCGTTACACCGCGGGGCTGTCCCCCCTCAACCCCGGCAGCCCCGGGCAGTACCTGTCCAGGTGGGAAAGCCAGAGGAAGGTGTCTGGGTCCGGGTGCCTCTCGGAGCAGGGGAAGCTCCTTCCCAGCCGCAGCCCTCCTGCACAAGCAGGGTTTGTCTGAGCATGTGAGGGGAGGGGAAGGGTGGTTGGTTTGGTTCCCAGTAACTGGGTGAGTCTGGCAAACAGCTCCCGGAGAGGTTCTTGCTGCGCACATGCACACACACGCTCGGCTTGAACAACAAAAGGCAGGTCAAATCCCGCAGGGAGATCAGCAGAGACGGATTCCTCCACAGGAAACACCAGCAGCTCCTTCCAGGTGATGTCTCATCCCCTGCAGGGACGGTCTGGGCATTTCAGACTCGGCAGAGACACCAGAGACCTCGCACCATCCCCCACCTGTGGGGCCACCAGCAACCATTGCTGAGAGCCCCGGATTGTGCAATTGTAACCCACTTTTTAAATGATTTTGCCTTAGTAATAGTTTTGCAACAGCTCGTGGGTATCTCCAGCCTACAGGAACTTGCAGGCACCGCCCTGGTGGGGCTGGCGTGGCCAGATGGGACCTTTCCCATGGAGCAGGGTGGCAGCAGGGACCCGGTGCAGCTGGACCCTGCTCTGCTGCTGCCCCACTGCTAGGGACCCAGGAGGTGTCCCTAAGGGATGTCCCCTCTCCCCAGGGCACCTGTGGCTCCCAGGAGGCTGAGTCAGCCCCATCCCACCGGATCAGCCCCATAGGTGCCTGTGCCGACGTAGCCGGGCAGGAATGCGCTTCCCATGGCTCACCTGGTTTCTAGAGTGCCTCGAGGCTGCCCTGGAATCCTCCGACACACCCTGGGGCAGATCAGCCGTGCTGGAGCCTTACAGGGCACCCCGCCAGGGCCGCCTCTCCCATGGGGACACGTCTGAGGAGCCCCGGGGTGCCTGGTGCCCGGAGGGATTTGCTCCCTGCTCTCCTGGCAGACAAGGAGGCACTTGCCTGGAGGCTTTTTGTCTCCAGGAGGTCAAATAAAGCCAGTGAGGGTTTGCCAGGCTGGGGACACACAGGAATGGGAGCCCAGGAGACCCAAAGCAAAGCCTGGTGGGGCAGGATGGGGTGAGCCTGGAGGAGGGGACAGACAGAGGCGCCCCAATCGCAGATGAGAGCCAAGCAGGGGCTCCAGAGCCTTCATTCACCCCGGAGCTGCCCGGATCAGGAATTTGAGCTATGCTGCTGCTGAGAGCTGGTGTGGCAGGAGCTCAGCAGGAATCTGGGGGCTGTGGCTGCGAGGTGAAAAACCCTGGGGAGAAGGAAGCTGTCGAGAGGCACTGGCAGCTCTGATTCCTTGCAGAGGCAGCTTCTCCCTGCCCCACAGCCAAACCCTGCAAGGGCCAGGTGAAGAGTGGGGCCGGATCACCCCCAGGCAGCCTCTTGACTGCAGTTTTGGAATTTCAGGAGCGGCCGTGTGGCCGCAGTGAGAAAGTTCAGGTGCATTTGGCACGGTCAGAAGATTTCCCTCAGGCAGTTGGGTGGGGAGCAGAAACACCCTGTGCTTTGCTGTGTTTTGAAATGCTGAGCTGGGTGTTTGGGAGAATCCATAAATCCATCAAGGGGCACATCTTGCCACCCCTCTGCCAGTGTGGGAGCAGGGGCAATTATCACCCCCTCTGAACAAACCAGTCCCAGCGTGGTTCTGCAGATCTCAGCATCTCTGGGAGCTTCAGGGATATGCCCAGGACATGTCACCCTGCTCTGACACAATGGGGTGACAGGTGAAAGGCCACAGTGCCAGATGTGAACACTGAAACACCCAGTGACTTAGGGAGGCCCAAACTTGGCTTCTCTGTAAAGGAAAAACCCAAACTGTGGAGCAGGCCGATGCCAAACCAGCAGGAAAACTTCAAAGTCTCTTTAGAAGGGTCTTAAATGGGGCATGGCAGGATTCTGTCTGCCAACAGCTGTCCCCCTCCAGGGCCATGTCCCCAGGGACAAGAACAGGGGCAGAGGAGTCATGGGATCCTGTGAGCCAGCAGCCAGGGCTGGATATAAATCAGAGAGTTTCTCCTTAATTCCCAGCAAAGAGGCCAGAGCAAAAACAAGCCCAAGCTGGGAAGGTCAAGCTACCCCTGACCCATGCATGCAATCCCCTTCACGTCCCTGCCTGGGCTGGAGTTAGTGGTGAGTTTCCTTTAAAATCCCCTCACCCCAGAATTTAGGAGGTCTTCTGGGACCCCACAAGCAACTACAGGGAATTTCCTGTGTGAGGATAAAGAATCTGGTAAATATCCAGCTTTCATTGTGACACACCCCCTGGTTTGCTAATCCTGGTCCTGCCTCTGCATCCCAGGAGGTATCCCAGTATCCAGACCCCTGTTTTTGCAGCATCAATATCAAAAGAAGCAGGTAAATGCTTCTGTTTCTCTGGCTGACCACTGCTTATCCCAAGCCTGGATGGTGCAAGACGTCCAGAGCTCTGCAATATTTGCTCTGAGCACAACAAAGAGCACAACAACATGCAGCAACTGGATCTTCAGGCTTCTCACAATGGGCAGCAGCTCCAGCTGTCCTTTGATGTGTGGAAGTGTGACGGGGTGGTTTTCCTGGGGCTCATCTCTGTCCCCTTCAGCTCCTGCAGAGGAGAACCCCTCGGGGTTTCACTCTCCAGCCTGGAGCAGGAGTGGCCAGCCTTGCTGGAAAACAAACAGCCCAGCCCATGCTCTTTAAATCGGGGCAATGGCTCGCACACAAAGAACAGCTTGTGTCCTCTGACGTTATGGGCTTCATAAAGAAAACTTTCAGGTGGATAATCCAGAAACAGGAGTGGATGGAAGGAAGGCAGTGCCACCACAGCTTCCCCTAAGAAGTGGAAACAAATTCTATCTTTATTTCACCATCTGCCTCTCTGACCCCAATGGTCCCCAAACTCACTGGTGTAAGCGTAAGGAGCTGCTGTGGGCTCTGAGGGCTCAGTTCCAGTGGCCAGGATCCCCCCAGGGCTTCTCCACCGTCCTCACCCCCATCAGTGGCTGGTTGAGTCCCTGTCCTCCCATCCAGCAGTGCTGCAGCCCCACCTGCTCTTGGCTTCCCTTCAGCCCTGCCTGTGCCCGGCATCCCCCTGGCCACAGCAGCCCCTCAGCCTCCCACCAGCACATCCAGCTGGTCCTTTCCCCAGGATGGGCTGTGGGAAAGAGCTCAGTTTTGCCTGTGGAGGGTCTCAGCTGGATCCCTGCAGTGATCAGTCACTGAGAATGGCCTCAGTCACATAAAGGGCACAGTGGTGGTGTTCCCTCACCCCCTGTGCCACTTCCTTTGGGACAGAGCCAGGGAGCGCGGGCACTGTCACTGCTCATGGAAAGAATAATTATCACACCCTCCGAGTAAAGCCAAACCGGTAACAGATCGAGCTGCATGTTCAATGTTGATGTTACTTGTGAGTGCATTTGCCATGAAATTATTGTTAATTATTCATGCCAGCTAATGCCCAGCTCCTTCTGATGGCCTCGGAAATGGCAGCACCGCCCGTGTCACGGCCGAATGTGATGTATTGCAACAATAACCGAGATCAGATTCTGCATTTAATGCTATTGTTTAATCAATGGTTGGGGTGTTTCTCCTCTCCTGCGTTTGGCTGTTTTGCTCAGGTGTTTTGCTCTGGCCAGGCAGGATGATCCAGCAGCCCACAGCAGGCGCTGCCTGCCTGGCTGGATCCTCCCGCCCGTGGTGGCTGTGGCACCAGGGACCTGCTCTTGTCCCCACTCAACTAATGAGTGTTGTTAATGACAATTGCATCAGCCTGAGGTGGCCCTGACACCCACTGAGTGGCTGATGTAGGGTGAGACAGAGGAAGTAGGGTTTCCTGGGGGATCAGGGTATCTGTCCTGGTTGGTACAGGCTCAGAGCCTGGGCACCACTGTCAGTTCACAGCTGCCATGGAGCTGCTGCTCCCTGTCACTCCCAGGGACAGCATGCATCCTACAGCCCCTGCTTTACCCCAAATTCAGCAGGATGATGTAAAATGCCTTTCCCAGGACAGGAGAGGCAGAGACCTCTCAGGCACAGCCCAACTCCAGGGTGCTGCCACCCTCAGTGCTCCTGCACCGGGGCACAGAGGAGCAAGAGCAGCCAGGAAGTTGCAGGCCAGGCGAGCAGCTCCTGCTTTCTCCTGGGCAGCTCTAGGAACGAGCCTCATCCTCGGACAGCGTGCTGGGGCAGGAGGCTGCGAGTGGGATGGTGGCTGGGGGGGGTTTGTAGTCCTCCCCGTGGAGCAGCTGCCCGCCCGTGCCCGCGGGGTCGGCGCAGGGGATGGCACAGTCGTGGCTGTGCCGCCGGCTGTCCCCGGCTCCGGCCCGCAGGCACTCGCGGCACCGCTTCCCGATCAGGTAGGTGGCCTCGATAAGGTTCAGCACCACGCAGATGCAGGTGGTGACCACCATGAAGAGGGTGAAGATGTTCTTCTCGGTGGGCCGGGAGATGAAGCAGTCCACCACGTTGGGGCAGGGCAGCAGCTCGCACTTCACCACCCGGGGCAGGGTGTAGTTCCTGTACAAGCGGTAGAAGATGTAGAGGAAGACCACATCCACGCCGGCCTTGAAGATGAGGCTGAGCAGGTAGGTCCACCAGAGCCCGCCCCGCTTCTTGCCGGGGTTGGGGTAGATGCAGCGATAGCTGTCCCCTTTGGTCTCACGGAGCCTCTGCTCCTTGGCCTCCCGGTAGGCCACGTGCATGATGACCAGGAGGGACGGACACGTCACCAGGATGAGCTGCAGGGCCCAGAGGCGGATGTGGGAGATGGGGAAGAAATGGTCATAACACACATTGGTGCAGCCCGGCTGCCGCGTGTTGCAATCGAAGTCCTTGTGGTCATCGCTCCAGACGCGCTCGGCTGCCACCAGGTAGACCAGCAGGCGGAAGATGAAGACGAGGGAGAGCCAGATGCGGCCGAAGGCTGTGCTGTACTTGTTGACGCCGCTGAGGAGCCCCTCGAACACCCCCCAGTTCATGGCTCCCCAATCCTGTTAGCCAGCCTAGGAAGAGAGAAGACACTGTAACACTGAAGAAGGAGCAAGATGTTAAAAATAAGCTAGGAACTGCTGTAAAATAATTGTTAATCATGTACTGTTAGTTTGTTATTGGGTTGTTATTTGTATTTGTTATTTGTGCTGTTATTATATTGTAAAAGGGGTTAAAAGGGTAGCTCTAAGAAATGCGGTACCACACAGAAGAAAATCACCGCCCCTCAGCCAAACCGGCCTGAGTGAAACGAGCCAGCCTCAACAAAAACTACAATGGGCCAATCGAGCGCCTTAAACCTTCATGCAAATGCAAGGATCCGAGCAGAAACCAATGGAGAAGGACGAAAACCAGGATAAAAAGGGAACATCTGAGCCGAGGAAGCCGCTGCCCCTGGAGCAGCGGGGCCGAGGCATCGCTGCTGAGAGGAGCCGAGCGCCGCTGCTGCAGCGTCCTCGGGAACGGCCCTGCCTGGCCCTGGGCCCCCGGGCTTTGGGCCTTTTCTTTGTACAATAAATGCTGAAATCACCCTCAGCACCGGGAGCCTGGTCCTGTTTTTAACAAAGAGGTCCCCATTGGAGCCCCTGTGTGTCTCAAAGCACCGAGCCATGCTGCTGGGACCATCTCTGCCTGTGCTGGCACGCAGGGACACTACTGACAGCACAGACCTGGCCCGGGTGACATGTCTCCTCCAAGCACTGTCCCCCACTCTGGGAACACGGGAACCCGACAGTGCTCGGGGTTTCTGCCACAGCCGCAGCATCCTCCAGCCACCGCCACCTCCGGTGCTCGGCTCAGCCCCCATCCCGCCTCCTTGCCCAGGTATTTGTTATTAATTGTCCTTACGTTGCCTGGCCTGGCCCAGGCAGACAACAAATAGAAGCAGCCGGGGCGTGACTCACCCGGCTTTGCGTCCTCTCCCATCGCTGGAATCTGCGCGGAGCCCTGTGCCACTGCTCCGTGTCCCCACGCCGTGCCCACGCAGGGCAGAGCCAGCGGCTGGGCTGGGGGTGCTGCCGAGGAGCTGCCGCGGGGCCGGGCAGACAAAACAACCGATTTTCACCAGCCCCAGGCCCCTGCCTGGCCGATTTGACCCCGGTTTGCATCGTGCCGGATAAACGCAGCCCATGCACCCTGGAGCCGCAGCAGAGCCGAGCTCCTGGGGCCGCGTTTGGCGCTGGATCTCCTTAAATATTTTGCCTACCAGGGAAATAACAAGATCCTTCCTCGCTGAAGGGTGAACACATCCCCTGCTCTGCACAGCTCAGACAACGCACCCACCTGCAGGTCTGGAGTGACCACGGACGCTCCCGGTTCTCGTCCCTCTCGTGGGAGCCGGTGGCTCCCTGGAGGAACACGCAAACCCCAAGTTCCTCCATCCCTGTGCGCGCTGCCAGCAGCAGCGCAGGCCGTGCCCATCTCCCTGGTGTCAGACGCACTTCCCCAGCGCCCTCCCCACCTCCTCGGGGCCGGGGGTCGCGGCAGAGGCGTCCCCAGCCCGCTCACCTGCGAGTGTCTCTGCGCGGCGCTGCTGTGGCTCGGCGCCTGCCCAGGGCAGAGAGCATCGCCCGGCGCAAGAGACAGCCCATGAGTCACCCCCGCGCTCCTGGGAGCGAGGAGGAGATTCCCGGGGGAAGGGATGAGGCTTCAGACAGATCCCCACGTGTCCCAGGGAATGCCAGATTTCCCGAGGCGAAGGGCGGCCCCGCAGCTCTGTGGTGCAGGGAAGGGCTGAGCCGGCTGCTCCGCCGTGCGGAGAGGTGGGAGGGGAGGGCTGTGTGTCCTCAGCTTCTGAAGGGATGTTCAGCACAACCTGGGGTCCCTCCATGCCTTCCCTGCACCCATCTCCCCTTGCTCCAAAGTGGCCGAAGCCCTGGGAGTCCTTGCCCACAGCACCGGGAGCCTCTCAGCTAATACCACCCTTTATAATAATTTTTTGTTGAAACTTTGTACCATGGCAATAATTTAGCAGAGCGTTTATCCCTCACCACCCTCTGATAAGTGGGATAAGTTGATAATTTCACTAGCAATTAATGACCTGCTTCCCTCACCTGCAGGTGTGCTCCCCTCACCTGCAGGTTGGCACAAATCTCTTCCCCATTTGCTCTCTTCCCCTCTTTGATCCCAGAATCTGGAGCCCTCCCAAGATGCCTCCCATCTCAGAGAACCCATTCTCTGAGGTCTGGCCCCCATCTCTCAGCTGTGGGGTGCAGGGATGGGGGTCAGAGAGAAGGGGGTCAAAGGAGCTGTGGGGTGCAGGAGTTCAGGTATGGCTGGAGTCATTTGAGGAGCAAACACACGTTTCATTTGCAATTCTGCTGGGGTTTAGAAAAAAATATAGACAAACAAATCTAAACAGCTGTAAAGTAAATTACCAGTGTTTGCGGATGGCTCCGGGGAAGAGTTCTGCAGTTTGAAATCAAACAAGCCCATTTTTATTTTTTTCTAAACGTGCCTGTGTAGTGGCTGAGCTGGGGAGGGGGTTCCCAGGGGCTGTGTCCCCCATGGGCAGGCAGGGAGGACCCAGAGCAGCACCCATCACCAGCACCCTGGAGTGGGGGGAGGCACGTTCTGCCCCAGGTACCCCTAATTTTGTGGGTGTCAGAAGTGGCTCTGTGTGTCTTTCTGAGTTAAAATCCCTTCTTTTGGGGAGCTGCCAGGTGTGATGAGCAGTTTCTGCTCCGGGTAGAGCCCCCTCCATCCCTGCACAGGTGAGTCCCCAGCACAAGGGGACACAAAGGTGTATTAATGGCAGCACTTTATCTTCCAGGAACAAGCCCCATTAGTACATTTTCACTACAACATGAAATATTAATAACACTTTGCATTTATATAGCGTCATTCATCCCCCAGTCACCAGCCAAGCTGCTGACATGAATCAAACACCACAGCCAGCTCTGGAGGAGATGGGTAAAATGGGATTAGACCCATTTTCCTGCTGCACACACTGGGGCTCAGGGTTTTCTCCAGGTCACCGGTGCCACTGAGGATGTTTTGGAAGAAAAAAACCCAAATACACCAGGCCAGGGACTGCTCCGACCTAGGCTCCCTTATCCTCCAGCTGCTGCAACTGGTATTTGCTGTTCCTGATATTGTGCTGACAGTGCAGGGAGGGGAGTTAGGAAACCTGTCAGCCCACGGAGAGGCAGGCCCTGACACAACCCGAGGGCTCCAGCAGCGTGAAACAGCAAGCAGAAAACCGGTGGGGAAAGAAAGGGCTCCTTTCATCTTATTAAAGAACCTTGTTATTTAAACCCTCCTCCAGCTCTGTGGCACGGGGTGATTGCAAAGGCTTCTATACACCAGCTCAGCAGGACTCTCTGCTGTCCAAGATGCTGCATGCAGGTCCTGGTTAGCAGGGCAGAATCCCATGATTGATGATGGATAAGGACAGACAAACAAGTCCTGGGCAAAGTTCTGGAGGAGCTGCTGAGCTGCAGGGAAGGGGTGTGGGCACAGCCCAGCCGCCCACCCCAGCACCATTGTTATTCCATGAAGAAGGCACCTTGTTTGCAGATAATTAAAAAATCCCAAACAGATTAGTGAAAATTAAACACCCAGAGCAGGCTGGATGTTGGCTCAGCCACCAGGAGAGCCTGTGAGCATTGCTGGCTGCTGCTTCCAAACCAGCTGCTCCATGCCTGGCTCAGTCCTGGGACCCCCTTTCCTCAGCCCTGTGGCTCCCCACTGCACTGCCAGCTGCATCCTCCATCCCATGGCATTGTTTGGAAGTTCTTCCACGGAAAATCTGTGTACCAGGACCATGTAGATGAGAGCAGGCAAACCCTCCCTGGCCCAGCTTGGTTGTGGTCACCCAACACAGCCAGCACCCATAAATCTTACATTTATACGTGAGGCCGCAGGGAGTAACCTCATTTCTAGGGAGACCTTAATTAATCATGAACTCAAACTGCCTCGATGAGGTGGTTTGCAGCCAAGGAGATAAACTGACGTGGTCAGCAGTGGCTGAGGATGAGGATGAAGTTAGCAGGGACCTAAATCACGGCAGCTGATGGTGGTGAGCAGAGCAGGGGACAGGGCAAGCAGGGCACGAGTCCTGTGAAACCTTCCTCTGCGCTGGGAGGCCGATGAATGAGACACGAGAGATGCTGCTGTGGCTCTTTGCCCCTAAAAAGGTAAAAATGAGTGTTCAGAGCCTGTGCAGACAATGCCCCTGCTATGGTGGCAAGGGAAGGATGTGGAGGACAAATTCCCAAGCAGGAGGAGACGGTGAGCAGTCACACAGCCCCAAAGCCCAGGCTGGCAGGGTCTGGGGGAGCTGGTGCCCTCACAGCAGAGTGCAGCCCAGCGTTCAGCCCCACTGACTGTCACGGAGGGACCCATTACTGCCTCTTTTGGGTTGTTTGGCCAAATAATCACCGTGCAAAGGACATCACTGCCCTTGCCACTGACCTTGGCAGCCTCCAAATGGGCGGCTCTCAGGTCAAAGTCTTTATATCCCATCACCAGTCTCCTGAGTCATGCCTGTCTCCTGGCAAGTTACATTCTTTTCAGCTGGCAGCTAAACGGGAGAGAGGTCGCGCTCCCAATACGCCGACAATAGGACATGACAGCACTTTTCTGAGTGATTAAGCCTCAGGTGATGGCGGGGCTACAAGACAAGTGGCTGAAGGCTGAGAGACTTTAATCACCTCGGACACGGCACTGCATCCTCGCCCTCCATCCTGCCAGGGTGGGTATTTAGTGCGAAACAGGAGTGATAATAAAAATAATCCAGCGCAGCCTGCGTACCCACCCGTTAGTTATCCGTGCTGCTGTTTATAACCAGCCTGGGCAGCCTGTTGGCCCTCAAAGATCCTACTGCAATAAATCAGCGCTGATGCTTTAAAGTAACTGTCCGGAGCCGCCGGAGCTGACACTAGATGGCACCGGGAGAACGCGCGGCGCAGCACAGCCGCCTTCCCCGGAACAGTCTGGCAAAACAGAGCAGAAAACTCAGGATGACGGAGCAGAAAATGTCTCAGCCGGGCAGAGGCAACCTTCATCCTCACACCCACCAGCTCAACTCCATCCTCACAGTCCTCACTTCACCTCCATCCTCACATTCCCCAGTTCACCTCCATCCTCACATTCCCCAGTTCAACTCCATCCTCACATTCCCCAGTTCAACTCCACCCTCACACCCACCAGTTCATGTCCATCCTCACACCCACCAGTTCATGTCCATCCTCACATCCACCAGCTTACCTCCATCCTCACAGTCCTCACTTCACCTCCATCCTCACATTCCCCAGTTCAACTCCATCCTCACATTCCCCAGTTCAACTCCACCCTCACACCCACCAGTTCATGTCCATCCTCAATCCCCAGCTCACCTCCATCCTCACAGTCCTCACTTCACCTCCATCCTCACATTCCCCAGTTCAACTCCACCCTCACACCCACCAGTTCATGTCCATCCTCACATCCACCAGCTTACCTCCATCCTCACAGTCCTCACTTCACCTCCATCCTCACATTCCCCAGTTCAACTCCATCCTCACATTCCCCAGTTCAACTCCACCCTCACACCCACCAGTTCATGTCCATCCTCACACCCACCAGTTCATGTCCATCCTCACATCCACCAGCTTACCTCCATCCTCACAGTCCTCACTTCACCTCCATCCTTACATTCCCCAGTTCACCTCCATCCTCACATTCCCCAGTTCAACTCCAGAATCTCACTCACATTGAGAGCATGGCAGTAGAGCAGAGCTCAGGGTATTTCACCTCTTCTCTGAGCTAGTAAAATAGATTGTCCCTAAACTATTATTTTTTTTCCCAATGAAAAGCTGCACTTGTGGCTCCCCAGAGCCAAACTGCCCCCAATGGCACCAGCACAGCCCTTTGGGACTTGTTGTGCCCTTACCTGGCAGGGGTAGGTGCACCTGGGCACCTGCAGACGGGATGGTGATGAGGAGTGGGGCTTTAAAATTAGTCCCAAACCCTAAATGATGCTGCCACCCCATCCATCTCCTGCTGACCCCAGCATCCTGCCAGCTCCCTTCACATGGAAAGGTTTTCCTGCTGCAGCCTGGGCTGGTGCTTGCCCTGCCCTGCCCAATCTCTCCCTGGAGATCGGCCTGTTGGTCTGTCTGTCCGTCCACCCCTCCGTGTCTCATGCCTGGGTGTATCCCTGTCCCCAGGGCTGGTGCAGCCAGGTCCCTCCTCGGAACAACTCCGGGATATTCTCGGTGGAGCAGTGCAGCTCACTCCCCCTCCCAGACCTGCAACTCAGCTTGGAGCTGGAAACTGCAGGCGCTGGCATCAGTCTGGCTTTCCTCATCACTCCAGGCTCATTCCACCTGTCAGAGCCAGTCTCTCCTTCCCCCAAATCACCTCCCGTACCCCACTGAGCCGAGCTGACTTTGTCTCCTAATGCCGCATTGTGCCGGCAGCCCGAGAGCCACAATAGAGCTCCTGATNCCACAGCCCACCCTCCCCTGCCCTCCCAGGGACACCCCAAAAGCCTCCATGCACCGGAAAAGCACACATAGTTGGATTTGATGTCGCTGTTCATGCAAGGGAGAGTTGTAGGGGTGATGCTGCAGGTTTTGGGGTGAGCACCTACCCCAGCTTACCCCTGTGTTGTGGGGCTGGGGCTCTCCTCTCCTGTTCTCCCTGCTGGGTAAAACACAACAGAGCCAAGACTGAAATCCTCTCGCAGGCACCTGAGCTGGAGAGCTCCACATTTTTTGGGGATCTCTGCCCAGGCAACCTGACATGACAGGATTCATCCAAAGGCTGAAAACTTGCTCGCACTGTAGGGACAATATCACATGAAAAACAACCCATCACCCCTCTCAGTTGGCTTGCACTTCTCCTGCAAACTCTGGGAAGCAGAAGTGAACTCTGAAAAGGGCCCAGACTTGGCTTGAAGCAAGAGATTTCACATCATCATGTCTTAAAATGTCAGCACTTTAATTAGCTCCATCTGAAGCTGGAGTGGGTTTGTCACCCCTCTCTGCTTTCAGATCAGGTTGAGAAATTTGCTCAGGCTGACCTTTTCCCTCCCAGACCCAAAAACAAGTCCCCAATCCATACTGACATTTCCTAAAAATAGGACAAAATAGCCCCCCAAAAATACCAGCCAGCTGTAGGGATGATGTTGTGCAGCATCATGCCAGTGCAGGGAAAAGGACTTCAGCGGTGAGATGCCTGCCCTGGGAGTGCTGAGGGGATGGTCTCAGGTTCTTGTGTCAGGTTTTTCCCTTTTATCTCCTTCAGACACTGCTGCTAGGCCCCTTCTTCCAAAGGGAAGCCCCCAGCTAGATCAAGGTGTCCCCTCCTCAGTTTTTTCTACAGCATCATTTAAATCTCCATCCCATACACCCTTTTAGTTTCATTTTTCTGTACCTGTAAGGCCGCTGGAGCCATAACTTACACTCCAGGATAATTTCTTGCTCTAAAGGATACAGCAAACTCCTTCACAATTTGCTGACCAGCCGGGAACACTTTTCCAGGTGGGATATGCTGGGTAATTATTTGATTTCAGCTGCTGGAAGTGGAGGTTCGAGCCCACTTATGCTCTGTGTGTGTATGATAAATTAATGAAAGCAAAGCCAGAGGAAACACCTGAAAAAACACAGGGAAGTGGGAGGCCACGCTGCCCCACCACAGCTGTTGGGCTGAGGAATTGCTGAGGTGTCCGAGCACTTCCAATGGTTCTGCTCTTCACACCAGCCTCTCTCTAAGAGCAAAACCCACCAAAAGCCAGGGACCACTGTCAGGAAGGGTCACAGGTGTGCTCTTCACTGCGATGGCCACTCAGGGATGTTGGGTTTGGGTCTGGCCTTGGCCAGGGGCCCATCGAGCACCTCCTGGGGGGACGAGCTGGTGCCATCCCTCTACCCTCTTGGCATGGCACAGCAGCAGCTGATCTCTTCTGCAGAGCGAGGCAAAGCTCCCAGCCAGAGAAACGCCTTCGTCAGAGCCTCATAATTCACGTCAGAGGAAGAAGAGCGGCATCAAAAGCATCCTGGCTGCCTCCCCGCTCATTGCCGGCGAGCCCCGGCCTGGCGGTGCGCGGCCTAAGGCCTTCGTCTGTGGAGCGCCACGCAATTAGGGCTCGGGAAAGGCAGGGCCAGATCGCCCCGGGCGAGGGAAGATGAGAGCCGGCCGCCTTTCATCCGCACCCCACCGGCCGCCGCCTGCCGCTCGCTATTCTTATCCCTCCTGATCAAGGAGAAGCGTTTTGCTCCTCCCGCCATTGAAGCCCTGACGTGGCTCGGGCGGCGCGGGGAAGCGAGGCGGGATGGGCCCGTGCTGCGGGGCACGACCCCGCCAGGATGGCTCTGGAGCTCAGAGAGCACCTGGTGGGGATGGGTATTGATGTGGAGATGCAGGTGGAGCTCCGGCGCTTCCCGCCCGCCGAGGAAGGTCAGCCTTGGTTCACGCTTGATGTGGGAAAGGCCGGAGCTCCGGCGAAGGACGGCTCCTGAGCCTGGGTTGGTGCCACACAGAGGCTGGGCCTTAGGGAAGAGAAGGAGAGCAGCTCTGGGAAGGAAATTCGGTCATTGGGGTTTAAAAATTCCCTTGTGCTTTCATGAGAGAGAGACTCAGGCTCTTGTTTTCTGCTTGGGTGACTTTGCCCTCAACTCTAGCCCTCGTGAGGAAAAGAAGATCCCATGAGCTGTGATGGCAAGTGACCCCTGGAGGTTATGTCCTGCTGCCCTGCAAGAGGATGGAAGTTGCCATTAGCACCAGCCATGGTGCCTTGGTGGTGAGGAGAAACTCCTCCCCAAGAGCCTGTGTCCATCCCAGCCCCACGGCAGAGGCCAGGTCAGAGGGTGGAACACAAGCGCAGCCTGTGCCTGGAGAAGGTGACTGAGCCCATCTCTGCTAAAGTGAAGCTGACAGCAGAGCTGTCCCAGGGCCCAGGAGCCCCTGGGCAGGAGAGCCCACGCTGCCCTGGGGATGCTCAGAGCTCACATCTGCTGCAGGAACACTTCCCTCGAGCAGCAGACGGGCGTTGTTGATGCTTCCAGGCTGCCTTTGCCGCTCTCTGGTTCTTACAAACTGCTCCAGGAATTAACCAAACCCAAGGTTTCTGGAGATGCTGGAAGAGAAACACTGGGCAGGTCTCCAAAAGGCAGCTCCCCCTGCTCTCAGGAGCAGAACCAAGCCAGGACTGCAGCCCCCAAACAGCCCCAGGCTGGGCTAGAGAGACCCCACTGAACCTGACCACATCCAGCACTGTGTCAGGCTCACACTTCTCCTCCAGCCTGTCTGCAAACAGAGGCTTCTGAGCACCTTTTCTGTGTTGATAGAGCTGCAGGAAATCATCTTCAGTACCTTGAAGGACCAGGAGCTCTTCCCAGATGTCAGGGATCTCGCAAAGAAATTAAAGTCCAGTAAAAATTCACTCTTTAGTTTGTTCCCAGAGAAGTCTTCACCACCAACCCCAAGATTGATGCTCGTGGGCAAATCCTCACATTTCAGGAGCCAGGGCTGCTCTCTCCCAAGCTCCAGGGTCACGCATGCTCGGTCCTCTCAGAGTTGGGGATTTGTGGCATGTGGCACTGGGGGTGCCCCAGCATCCTGGGAAGATGCTGAGGTGGAACAGCCCCACAGAGAGGAATGCAGCTCGTTCCCACACCTCCTTGCACTGGGCTCCTTGCTGCAGGTCCATGCCTGACTGCAATCAATGTAACCTTTTAAAATTAATCTTTCTCTCCTCTTTCGCACACAAATACAGTTGCTGAAATTCCTCCATTTCCATGACATTTGGGAAAAAAGATTGTGCTTCAGTGGAATGCTTTCTTTACACTATAGATGTCATTACTTTAGAGGGAAAATTAAGTAAAGGTGCTGTGTAGTTTTTTTTATTTGTTTGTTTTTGTGTTTTTTGTTTGTTTTTGTTTTTGGTTGTGTCTTTTTTGTTTGTTTTTGGTTTTTTTTTTGCCTGTGATATTGGGAAATAAAGGTTCTTTTTCCTCTTCTTGCACTGCTGTAAGCTCAAGCGACTGCTGAGCAGAACGAGCAGAGCAGCCAGCACAGCTGGGGTCTGCTCCCAGTGCTCCCAGTCATCCTGCTCTGAAACCAGGGGCAAATCCCTGCTAAAAGTTCATGGCCAAAGGTCGCTCACAGGAGAGCCAGGGCAGCAGCCCCAGCATGAGCACAGGGAGCTTCTGCCTTCTGCTCTGGCTCCTGATTTCTCCATTCAGGAGAAACCAATCCTTACAGGCTCTCAATCACCCACTGTGGGACAGGGGAGGCAGCAGCTCCCGGCTGCTGGATTGGGGAGGAAAGGCTGACAGCCCCAGCTCACACATGACTCTGCTGCTGGGCCTAAAATATAAAATGCAGCCCTTCTTCCCTGTTTTCCAGAAGCAAAGCTCTGGTCACTCCTCGCCCCCTCCAGCCCTGGAGGGTGAGCAGGGGATGAGGAGCTGTGTGCCACAGGAACGGAGCTGGGTTGGGATGCCAAGGGATGTCCTGTCAGGCAGCTTGCTCCCACGGGCATGTCTGTAAAATAAATCTGAATGGAGGAGGGAGGAGGGTCTTCATCCAGAAAAAGGGTGGGAGATGCCTCCTCCTTTGGAGATAAACATGAACTGCCAGTCAAGGTGGACCTATTGTGCTCCAGGACAGCAGCCAGAACTCCAGCTGCCTCGAGGAGAGAAGGGAAAGAGTTTAAATAGCTAATTCAGGCTTTGTGTTCTCCTCAGGCTCAGCCTCTATCCAGAAATCCCCACACTGTGCTCTGTGTCCTGCCCAGGACAGCCCCAGTCCCACAGAGCCACCTCTGCCACACCGAGCAGGGACACTGCCATCGCTGGGAACGTCTTCCTGTGCACAGCCCCTGCCTCTGGGCATCCGAGGATGCAGCTGTGGCGGCCGAGGACGTGGGCAGGGCAGCAGGACGGCCATGCACCACACAGGGTCTGCTGTGGACCTCAGGGGAGGATGGAAAAGGCAGAACAGCGGAGCCCAGCCAGGCATGGTGAGGAGTTTGCAGTGCCACACAATGTCCCCAGTCCCCTGGCATGTGCAGGATGGTGCCACTCCCCACACAGCCAGCCCTCCAGCCGCACCTCAGTCCCGACGTGGAAGACAGGGCTGGATTGCCTGGAACAAACCCAGCATCTTGCTCCTTCTCTTTCCCAGGCTAATTTTATCCTCCTCCTCCCAATGACAGATTGACGGCTTCAAAACCCAGCCCCATGAACTCTCTCCTGCTTCCCTGCCATGGAAATTGCTGTGGTTCAAAATGGGAGAGCAATTTGCAAAACAAATAAGTCTCGGATTAGCTAACGAGTGTCGGGCTGACCTTACAGGGACCCCTTCATTAGGAGACACTGAGCACCGACTAACTGCTCTGGGATGGAGGGAGCCACTTCAGACTGGTCTAATGAATTAAATATATGCTCCTATTTGGCTCTTAGTGTTTAAAAAATGTTAAGTACAGTAATTGTCGCGTTCCCGAAGTCAGTCATGTCCCTACCTCGCAGTTCACCGAGACTTTCCCCTTCCCAGCACCAAAGTTTAATTTGTTAATGTGCTTCTGGTGTCACGGAGTTTCCCTCCACTAATGCCAGACCATCAAAGTGTTCTGCTCAGGGAGCTCGGGAGTGCTTTCCTCCAGGTATCCTCCCTCTCTCCGGGAATATTCCAGCACCTGGATTGCTCCAGGGCCTGTCCTGGCCACCAGCTCCTTGTGGGGCTGGATCTTCCCCTCTCCTGTTTCTCCTGGTCACAGAGGACAAGAGAAATGTGCCAGGAGAAGGTCAGATTGGACATCAGGAGGAATTTCTTCATGGAAAGAGCTGTCAGGCATTGGAACTTCTCAGGGAGGTTTGGAATGCCCCTCCCTGAAGTGTCCAAGCAAGGTCTGGATGTGGCACTCAGGTGAGGATGAGGCACAGATTGGACTCGATACTTTTCCAGGCGAAATAACTTGGGAAAAAGAGACAGAAAGGGAAAAACCATCGACAAGGGAACAGTGGAATAATCAAATGCCTGATTGTCCTGGGCGTGGGCTGTCCTAAAGCCCTGCCCAAGGGCCTGTAAACTCACACCTTTCACGTTAAACTCGCACGTTGATGTGCCTCTGGCTGGTGAGTAATTTAATTACCGCACGCTTAGAAGATTAAATCCACGATTAAAAGAATTTATATGGATTAGTGCAGGATGATTTTAAATCACTGCCAGCTCATGGCAAAGCAAATGTGCAACCTGCAGCAAGAGCAGCAGTGCTGGCAAGGGCTGGGAGGAGACCCTGGCCCTCTGTGTGCCAGGAGAGCTGGAGCAGGGAACCTCCAGCCCCTTCCCATCACAGCTGGCTCCATGCTGGGGCACTGCCATGGACAGGAGGGATTCACCTGCCCAGCACGCTCCTCTCCTGCTCCATCACTCCATCACACCCATATCTGCTTAAAAATACCCATCTCTTAGCCCCCAGATGTGGATTTTTAAGCCAATCTGTTACTTAAGTCACTTATTAGATGTGGCTTTATGGGGGAAGGAAAGAACTTGGATGGGAAGAAAAGTAAAGAATGCAAACTGGGATGATTTACAAAATCAACTGGTTTAAATCTAATTCCCAGGCCTCCAGCTAAAGCTCTGCCCCAGAAAGCTTTATTGTTTTCCTCTCTGGGGTGAGAGGGAGAATGTGAAATTCATTTTTCTGTGCTGGATGGGGAAGGGAGGACCACAGACAGCTTTTTCATCAAATGGCTTCTTCCAAAACAGCCATCTGCAAATCGTCATCCCTTCATCCAAGCAGCCCCTCACCTGGCTGGTGTGATCACTCCAAAATGGGCAGGGGTGGAGACTGAGCTGGTCCAGGGTTAAACCAGGGAAAATCCTGGAGCAGTGCCCAGCATGGCCCCCACCCTCTCCCTGCTGCCGGGAGTGCAGGCAAGGGGAAAGGGGAAAGGGACAGGCACAGGGCCAGAGCACAGGGACAGGCATAGGGACAGGCAAAGGGGACAGGGGACAGAGGACAGGGGACAGGGCACAAGGACAGGGCACAGGCACAAGGCCTTCAATCAGGGGACAGCGGACGGGGCACAGGCACAGCCGTAGGCACAGGGACAAGCACAGGGACAGGGACAGGGAAAGGGGAAAGAGACAGGTGCAAGGGCAGGGGACAGGAGACAGGCACAGGGACAGGGAAAGGGGAAAGGGGACAGGGACAGGCACAGGGGACAGGGAACAGGGACAGAGGATAGGCACAGGGACAGGGGACAGGCACAGGGACAGGGGACAGGGGACAGGGACAGGGACAGGG
>VWYI01023209.1:3568-39015 GCA_013399455.1 Anthoscopus minutus
ATGTGTTTTTAGGAAAGAGTAAACTGTATTATTATATGCATTACAAATAATAAGTTCCCATATCCACAATCAAACATAAGACCAAGGACTTTGCTGAAGCAGAGCCCTCACAGGATCTTCCGAAGTTTTATTGCTTAAATGTATAAGCAGGCAACACCCCACTCTGAACAGTCTTCTTAGCTGCAATTTAAGAATTCAATATGTCATTCAAGTCATTGTGTCCCTCTTTTCTAATCTTCAGTGATCTAATGCAAAAACTCCTACAATTTAAGAAAACTGTGGGAAGCTTTGACTGCCAACATGAAAAATCGCACAAATTATCAGAGTAGAAGCTAGTATTTCATAGTGGGGATAACTAGTTCTGAAGCATTTGTATGTAAAGTATGTATGCTGTATTTTTAGTGCACCATACATTTACAGTCATTTTTTTTCTTCATTATGTTATTTTAATAAGAAAGAAGAAAAAACAGTTTAGGCTGCTAAAATTACAGATGGATTTATGAGAATGCAGCCACTCATCAGATTATTTAAATAAATAGAGGGAAAGGGGTCAGAAGCCTTCATGGCCTGTGGAGGTCTTAGGTTTTAGACAATGCCCTTTACAAGTCTGAGTATTTAATATATTCCACTCTAGCAAACATATTCCATTCTCTGTCAAGAGAAGAGGCTAAAGTACATTTGCTTACATATTCATCAACAATAATATGAACCATTAACAGAAATCCATTTTCCAGTAATAAATATTTTTAACTATATTTCAGGTTGAAATTAAGTTGTTATTTACCTACAAATAAAGGGAAGAGAAGGGTCTCATTTTTCTCTTTCCCTGTTCAAAATTATTTTCATTTAATTATTCATACAGTAGGAAGCACAAAAGAAATCAAAATCAGAATGAAACATCACGTGTGATACTTTCTCAACCTCTTCAATACAAACTTATTTTGGTGGAATTCCTAGTCAGTTCAGGATTTTGGAGTTTTTGCTTCTCTCTGGTGTGTGAATAGGCAAGGAAAGTTTTAAATATCTGTTTAGAGATAATTTTATTCTGTGACACCCATCTTAACACTTGCATGCAGATTTATTAATTCATGCTTTCCCATCAAGAGCCAGACTGGACACCAGGAGTGCACCTGGTAGCTCCCTAGATTTGCAGTCCCATCCTTAATGCTCTCCATACTCTGTCTTGCTGGCCCCACAACACACATCAGGGTTCTGGCAAGGAATGATTCCCCATAATGATCCTCCTTTTCACCCCTCCCAAAGCCAGCTTTGCTCTGCTATCAAAACTGCTGAAAGCTGAAAGTTATTAACCCATCTGTTGCAAGAGATGCTCCAAACTTGACTGAACCAGCCCTGAACAACCTGGTCTAGCTGGACCAAGTTTGAGCAAGGAGATTCTCATGGCATAATTAAAGAAATTATATATTGTGCTTGACCTTCTGAACCAGAGAGAAGCAAAAAGCTTTTATCTCAAAATGCAAAACTGAGGATTCAAATAAATTTTACATTAAAAAATAGGAATTTCTAAGAATGAAAACTACTTTTTGCCTCATATTAGGCCATGATAAGGTGAAAATGCTGACTTTTTTCTTTTTTATGGTATTGATATTCATATCAGCCAGAGCTTCCAGACCTAAAAGCAAAGTCATGGATTTCCATCCTGCGTTTCTTGAACTTTCTAGGCCTGGAAAATTGAGTAACATGCTGAACTCAGAAATTATTTGACATTATTAATTTGAAATTAAGATGTGATATTTGGCTAGAATTAAGGGGAGGCCCATTCTGTGGCTTAGGAATTCAACACCTGGTTGCAGAAAACAGCCAACAAGCAAATCTTGCAACATTTGCAAGCAAGATGCAAGATTGTAAGATCATTACATACCGGAATCTGTAGCATGCAATCCATCCATTTTAGATCATCTACCAACATAGCACTCCTGAAAAGCAGGCAGCACATATTGCAGTAAAAACTTAGTAAAAACTTAAATGGCACACTCATGGGAAATCAGAATTGTCTCCTTTGTGTCACATAAGACAAGCAGAGCAGCAAAGGAGAGGCTCCTTTTGAGGACCACAGCAAAGGAAAGAATTTGAAAAAAATTTGAAAGGCGATCTTGGATCGGCTTGAGGGGCAGATTGGAGGTTATTTTGAAGTGATGGGGTTATTATAGCTGTATGAAAGCCCCCTTCTTCACAAGGAAACAAACCAAATTAGAAGGAAGAAACCAACAAAAGCAAAAGTGCATATTGTCATTTGTGTTGACTCTCTGGCTCCTAATAAATGACCTGAGCTGTCTGCAACACCAGAGCACTCACCAGTTTGAAAGTTCTGAAACTCTTCCAGAGGCTGTTTTGTTTATTTCTGTTGTAGTCAAATCCACTTAACAGAGCACTGTGATAAACACCACTCTCCCTTGAGTTGTCCTGATGGCCAAGAGACTGAGTGCCAGGTGCTCTCAAAATGTAGTAAATAATTGTCTGTCTCATCCACTTAAGAAGCAGAGCTGCCATCCTGTGCAAGCCTTCTATGTTTTCCTGATATACCTGCTGGCTGCTGCTCTTACTTTGTTTCCTTTTGTCAGGTATTAAACACAATCAGTGGGTTAATAAAATTTTAAGCATTTTGTATGATGCTCAGTCAGGCAGAAATGACTTAAAGCCCCAGAACAGTGTCTTCAGAAGGACTTGAAGTTTTAAAGGTTAGATCTTAACATGACCATCATTCTGGAGTTAAGGTTAGGTATGGGTTTAAAGTCAGAATATTCCAGGGTAGACCAGTTAACCTGAATAATAAGAGGCATGACATAAACTGTGGTTTCTGACCTGGATACATGGCAATGTTTATAATTTTTTTCTTCTTGGAGTGAGAGAAATATAGTGGAAAACATACTCAGTATTATGGGACTTGTGGATAATAAAAACAATCTGTTTATATTCATTTATTGGGATTTGTCATACAGCAAAAGGTGAAAAAAACAGATCCAGAAAGAGCCTTTAAGTCAGCTTTAAGGTCATGGTTGGTGTCCATATGGAACAGATGTGAGTTCTACTCTGCAAGTTCTTGGTGTTCCTGGACTAAACTGAAATGTTCAGGTTTTTGCTGAGACTTTCTGGGGAACAAGGGAGCTCTGCTGAGGCATGGTCACGTCTGTAGAGAGCAGCACTGACAGGCTCCTGCTTTGGGTTAGGCTCTTCACAGCACCAGATTTCTGTCACCCTGGACCAGATCCACAGCCCCTGGCCTTGATTTAGGACTGGTGCTTGCCTGTGATGGTTGCCTATGTTTTTCTTTTCTTTTCAACACAGCAAGAATGTGAGAGCTCCAGTAACAGAGGCTGTTTAATGTGCACATCCCTTCTTAATCAACACAAAGATTGGTGTGGGAAGGCAAAGCTAATTTCATCCAAATTCTCTATCTGTAGAAATAGTTGAATAAATTCAATAAAGAATTGATCGAAAGCTTCCATGAGATTCAACCACTATCAGAAATCTGGGTCTGAAAGTGTTGATTTGTCAGTGTCCTTAGGTTTTTTTCCTAATCCATCTCATGAATTTAAAGATGAGCTTCCAGCCTAAATGAGGACTCACATGTTGCAAACATTCAGTTTGACAGAAAATGTGTATTACAAAACCTCCTGTTTCTCAGTAAGCAGATAATGACCCGGTCAGACAAAATACTGGCAGCAATTTTCAAAGGACTCTCAAAGACACTTAGGTTATGTCTAAGTGACCTCAGTGATTCAGAGGACTCTGTGACCTCAGAGTGACTTTGAAAAACACTTTAGCAAGCTGGAATGAGAGTTTCTGTGCACCTCTCCAGAATAAGCATCTAAACTGGAAAAAATGACTAAACCCAGCACCGTGGGCCTACCAGGCTTTTTTCAGGAGCCCCATGCCATGGGGGGGACTTGATGGGTACACATGGAGGGGACACAGCTGGCAGGAGTAGTCCTTTACCATGAGCAGTGGTGACACCAGGGCTGGACACAAGCAGACCAGAACATCAGACAGAGATGGTGGCCTGAAGCAGTCCCCTGTGGCAGTCCAGCATGGTCACCCACCAGAATGGAAACTTGACTCCATAAGATCTGGGATTCCCACTTATCTAGCTCCCATAGCCACCCACAGAGGTGGCTGTCTCCTGGGAGCCACCATAGCTCTGTGCTACCTGAGGCATCATTCAGATCCTCATCCTTGTGGGAGAGCTCCTGACCTGGGCTCTCCCACCATGGCTCTTGTCCCCCACAGAAGAGGGCATCACTAATTTTTATCATCTGGATAGTGCTAATCCATAACACAGAGAATGGAATAACTGTTTTAACTTTCTTGTATGTTAAGTGGAGCTACCGTAGTTGTGAGTTACTGATCAACCTTTGTAATTAACTCTATATTTTCCCTTGCAGCCATTTAGCACAAAGTGAGCTCTTGCTTTTTTAAAATGCAGGAGATGGCTGCCCATCAAAAACAACAGTCAGCAAGGGAAAAGAATGGCTGTCCCCTTTTGGTTAAAGACAAACTTTACTTCAAGTGGGTGGACAAAAAAAAAAGCCTGTCACAGTTTAATAGTTTTAGTGCCATAATAAACTAAAGTTATATTGCAGCACTGTCTGCAGTGCCTGGCAAAAGCAAGCAACCCATCCACCAGGGTAGACCCCTGTCTCCATATAAATGCTTACTAAAAATCTAAATCACCTTAGAGGAAGGATTTTACTGTCCTCCTGCTAAAGGAGCTTTATGAGCCATTTGTTCAGTTCAACCCTGTCTTGTCAAGAGCACTGGCTGTATACTGCACTTGTCAGCATTTGTTCTCATGTCCTATTCACTCATATATTTTTATACATTGACAGCTTCTATCATCAAATTTAATGACCTCTTTTAGACAAAGAAGTAACTGCCTACTGAGATCTTCCTTTATTTGCAGTAACCCTAACAAACCAATTCCTCAGCAACCCCTTAGACAATTAAAAAGCATGTTTATTTTATGTAGAACAGACGTGATGCAGAAACCATCTACATGGTGCTAGGACAGGTGCATGAGGATAAGACACAGGGTTGCTCACTTTTTTTTTTATAAATAATAAGTATTTTTATCTTAGACCCATCCATGTCTCTGCCTTCAATGAAAATTTGTGCTCTGCCAAAGAATTCATACTGAACAAATTCCTCTATGAGCCTGAATCACACCTGATATTTAATCAGTTCCTTTGAAACCTTTTCTTCCATTTCATCCACAAATAAATCATCTGAGGCTTGGTGAGACTTGTTTCCAACTATACAGAAACATTTCCAATATTTCTTGTCTTCCTGTTATTGTTTTCCTCTTGAACTTCACACAGGGCAATGCAGACCCTGAGAATATCAATGTATTTGCATCAGGACAAAGCATCTTTGGATATTTGAGTCTCAGGAGTCAACGATACCCCACAAAATAAATGTACAGAGTGCAGATTGCAGTTATTAAGATTATTGGTTCTGAAAGGGAAGATGCAGCTTCCACCACTAGCTGGGAATCCACCACCTGAAGGAATGGAAACTCTTATACCAGATGTAACTAAGCAAAATGTACCTCACAGAAATGACTCCGTGTTTTGGAACCATTAACATTAACATTAAAGAAGAACAATCTGTGTTCCTTTATTAATGTGTCTCATGGTGGCACAAATGAGTAGGTAGCATTGAAGTGTCACAGATTGTTACAGAAGATCTCTGAGAAATCTCTTTACATACTTAGATGTATAGGCCATTTCCTCAAATGTGGATTTTTAAGGAGAATTTCCCAAGGGGAATGCATACAGGTCTACTTGTTTTCAACAAAATCTTTCCTCTTAGGGCGGGGAGAAGATAAAATGCTTGCAGAAACTGTTTTGCAAGAAAAGCATTTCTGCTGCCTGTGCTGGTTCCCAGCCCGTGGAACACATCTTGGAACAGGTCTCTACTAGACACAGGGGTGGAACAAAGTTTGGCAAAACAAAGACGTGGTTCCAGAAACAAAGAACGTCCTGTGAAAAACTGATCCACTACAAAAGAAAAAGAAATCGAAGGAGAGGGAGTTTCTTCAGGCTGTGTTGTAATGCTAATTAACAAGTTCAACTCACCAAAAGAGATAAGGAGTCTTCTCCATGGTACAGCTACTGTACAGTGGGGAATTTAACATACATTTAAAATACAGCAGCTTCACAGATTGGTGTGCAATATTCTTTGTTATGTCAAAATGTGGGGTGAGGAAAAAAAGCACATTGAAAAACCCTATAATGCCAGATGTCAGTTTAACACCACTGTAGATTGTACCTTTTGGCTGATGACATTATGCCACCTAAGATGGGCACAGATCTGGTTTGCACCAGATTATTTTTACCCTTTATACAGGCAGTGATTCAGATCACAATTGTCTCACCTGTATTACATGTCCATGGAAACAAAGCCAAGGGCTAAACCCCTCCAGGCTGCCTGGTTCTCAGGAAAGCAGGACGACCTGCACCTAATCTGAAAATCATCCTTCCTCCCAGTCCCTGGGCTTTAAACAACACTGAGAAGAAGGAGCCAGGATGTGATGATTTGCTTCCACAGCGTGATGCTGCTGTGAGAAGCACACAGGCAAAATAGGCCAAAATCCCTTCCAGCAAAGAAGGAAATATATTTATTGTTAGCTAATAAACCAACCTGACTTTATTCCTTTCTACTTAACACAAACAGACTAGCTGAGCTCCCTAAACAGCTCCTGCAAGTTTCAAGACAATAAAATGTACTGCTTTGTCTTTTAAAACACCTGAGACGTGAATTCAGCTTAAACTCTTACAAAGTAATTCAGAAGCCTGAAGACTGGCCTGGGTAATAGGAGATCAACATGTGTTTCCTAAAACTCATGGCTATTAAGCACAACATACTAAAATCTTTTTAATTTTCTGGCTTGGTCTGGTTTTATGTGGTTTTTTTGAGCATTGTGTGGGGCTTGTTTTCATTGGGACACTGCAGTATTTTTATTAAAACGCTTCTGGCCACACAATTGTCTCCAGGTCACCATGAAATGTCATCAGACACCTGCTCAGAGAGTGTGCAGTTATTCCATCTGTGCCTCTCATCCTGTACACAGCTCCTTCCTACCATGCCAGTGCATTACATAAACTCCCCAGCTCTCCAAGTACTTAGGTCAATTTGACTTAAATAAATGACCAATTCTTCCACCTCAAAGCAGACCACAACATTTCTCCCTGTGCCTCTTCTCGTGGTATAGTTCTCCATTCAGTGAGGGTGGCAGAACCCAGCCTGAGGAGGCTCAGCTGTGCAGAAATGGCTGGAAAATCCAAGCCCTTCCATCTGCTCTCTGCTCTGAGCACCGGTTTGGTGGTTGGATGGAGAACTTCAGAAGTGGTATTTGTCCACCTCACTAATATCTTGAAGCCCTAATTTAAACTCCATAAAAGAAGCCAAGATTCATGGAGCAGCAAAGTGCTCTTCACTCACTTGTATAACAAAACAGACTCACAATTAATTATATCAATTATAATCAAAATCCTACGCACTATTAATTTAAGATAGGAAGCACAGCAGTAAAATAAGATAAAATCTGCTACTGTAATTTCTTTCCCTGAGGACAGGCCCAAAGAAATGAATGACAGACAAGGCAATTGCATCCTTTTTAGTTTTACTACCTAGAATTCACTGTGCAAATGTATAGTTTTTTTCCTTATCCCTGCTAATTCAGATTATTTTTCCGCCAGAAATGTTAACAAGATTTTATCACTACTAGGTATAGTCTGTTGCAAGTGTGGTGGTATTGGTATGGTATAAAAAGCAGAGTTAAGAAAGTTCATAGATTAATCTCCTCTGATCCCACAGCTTCCATCAAGAAGCCTTTCTTTCCTCTGTGTGTCATGTGCTTGTAAGAACATTCTGGACTTGCTCCATGACTTTTTTTTCCAGGCTTATTTTTGCCACTGCTTCACCAAATAGATTTGCCACTGCAACACTTTTTCCAACATAAAGCACTTAAATCTTGTGAAACAGTCTAAGGGCTTCCTCATGCAAAGCATCATGAAAATTCTAGAGAAATCCTAATCCTACTAAGATCAATGGTATCTTTGCCATGCACTTCAACACTGCCAGGATTAAGACCCCTGTTGATTTATGATGATGAGATGTTGTTTGGATGATAAGTATTCCTGAGAGGAGGTTTGGGTAAGCAGCCAATCAAAATTATTTGTCAGTCCAGCCTCAGTCATGGCTTTTCCCTAATTTGCATAAAACGACTCAAGATTTGAGTTTCTGAAAAATAAATCAGGTAAGTTTAGCTTAGTTTTTGGTTTCACTGAAAAAGTTACACTGAACTTTGGTATGTCACTGTTTGCTTTAAAAACATTCTTTCTGAATTCCTTCACACTTTTTTTTTATACCTCTGAAGAGTTTGCTGGAGATGAGTGGATTTCATCAAGCTGTAGAACTACTTTGATAGTCTGGAGTGTATTTTACTGGGTCATGGATTTGCTGCCTATAACGTTTGCTTAAGGAGCATGTCATCACATCTCAAACAAAAACAGTTCTGTCATTTGAGTGCTTTTATCAGGCTTTGCTGTCCTGGTATGCGATTAACCACAAAATTTGTTACGTACCCCTTTAAATTATTATTTTACTGGGACAAATGAATGAAGTTAAATTTGTATATGGGGCTGCTCTGCTGTTTTTTTGGCTGGTAAAACCATGAAGTTTTAGTCTGTGGTGGCTGGTGGGTACAGCTTGCTTGTCAGTTTTCTTTTGCCTTATGGGTGTTTGAATATGTGGTTTGGTGTTTGTGTAGTATGGAGTTTAAAAGTTTGCATTTTTGGCTTTTGCACTGTGAGCTGTTGGATCTTTATTCAGTCCAGCTTCTGTCATCACAAGTAGATGTCAGACCTACAGCATCATGGGTGGGGTAAGGGCAGCAAATAAATAAGTGGCAAATGAAAAATGAGAGCCTTAAGTTTCCTACGGTATCCACTCTACTGAGATTCTTTAGATTATGTCCAAAACTCATAAGAGTCTCTAAAAACCCAGAGATTTTCTATCCAGACCACTATGCCACTCCATTCCAAAGCTGCTTGTAATTTTCAATAAATCTTCTAGTCTCTTTGCCTGAGAATATTCTGAGAAACCAGCAGGACAAATAATCAGGGTTAATTCTGACTATAACAACATCAACTTTTATTTATACCAAAGTTACAGGGAGGGCATCTCCCCTTTTAGTGCAGATGAATTATTTAAAAGGGAGGAGGAGAGAGATAGGATCATAACCAAAGTACGTGCCTTATCAAAATTGTCAGGGCTTTTACATTCCATTTCCTTGTGATAAGACTCTTGTGCTGAGCTGGTATTCGGAAGTGAGCCCAAAGGGCTGACTGATAAGTTTACATAAGGAAGGAAATAATCAATTTAGGGCTGTTACTGAACGAGCTCTTATCATGTTCATTTCCTCACTATTGCTTCTCAAGCTAAATATTACATGTTTAGGAGCAACTTCAAAAGATTTAACATTCTAGCCTCTGTATTTTATTAAGGAAAACTCTTTCAATAGCACGAAGCATTTGCTTGCAGGACAAGGAGGACACAATTCATGCACTGACAAACTTGCATCTTAAGATGCTGATATTTATGTTGAAGGAAGAAATACATACTTGAGGGAAGATTGCACTGTTTTGCAGCTTGCTATCTAATATTTGAAGTAGAGAAGAGGGATCCTAAAAGGTCCTAAAAGGTAGTACACTAAATTCCCTTCTGTAGATTTGCTTCACCTTCTCCTGTAATGAGCTTGATTTAAGTGCTTTAATCTACTTTTTCTCCAAAAAAGATAGGGTTTTTCAAGACCCTGATGACAGCAGTGTGATTTGTGGGTGCATATGACTTGTCATGCTAAAATCTAAAAATGTGGCTCTTATTTTGAGTCTGCTTTAAACCACAAAAAAGTACATTGTATCTGGTAAGTGACTGACTGTAGCCCCTTTGCCCACAGTGGCTTTGCAGTGCTTCTGGGAGCTTCATCCAGGGCAGAATCTTTTCCACAAGATCAAAACGGAATTACTGGGAAAGAGTAGGGAGGGCAAGTCCCAACTTAAATAGAATTTTGGTAGCATTTAAGTTGCTTGTATCATGTATTGGTACTCCAATGTGAAACAATTACAGTTTTAAAACACTGCAGCTTTCACATGATGTCAATATTTATTTCTCTTCACTTGACCCGATTCCTACCTTGTTCACAATAAGCACTGAGGAGGGTTTGCTCAGGTCTTAGCTGGGATGTTTGGTTTTCCACAAACAGAGATTACATTTGTATCCTAACATATTATGACTGGTCTGTGTGCAGAGATCCTCTAACACTGCCATAGCTATAGAACATTTTCCATTGGCATGCAACTGCTACAGAAAGTGCACCAATGGGCAATTCTCTCTACCAACAAATTTAACAACAATACCATCTTCAAGCTTCAAGTGAGAGAAATCTGGGAAGAAATGTACTTCCTTCCCTGATCCAGCAAAGCCTGAAGTTTCAGACCACCAAAGCACTTCACAAAGTTCATCCACTCCACTGTGAGCAGCCTCCTTCCAAAGCTGCCATTACAATTACCTCATGCTTCAGCACTGTTGGATCCAGGTATTTCATTCTAGCACATCTTTAATTTACAAAACTAGATTTATTTATGGAGCAGACCACTTCCTTTCTGGAAAGGTTATATACCTTTCATCACCTGTAATGAATACATAGTTTAATGAATTCATCACGAGCCTCATCGAAAGACCTTGAAATGAAGCGGAATCTGTTCAACAGTTTGCTGCCTGAAGAAAAAACACTCAGCTTGGATTTTATGTAACACAAAGGATGATGCATTTGCATTTAACAGCCAATTTTAAGGAAGAAATTCCGTGCTTCTGTCCCTGGGCCCCATGATGTGTGCAGCCTTAGCCAGGCTTTGATCCCTTGACCTAACTCTTTGAGGTACAAACACTGTAGCACAGGAATTGTTTGATATGGATGCCCTCTAAACTGTTTCCCAGAGAACATTCAAATAAAACAGGCATTGTACTTCAGTAAGCAGCCCTGTCCTTCTGTAGGAAAGCTGACATTCATTTACAGAGAGGGCAGCAAAGTTGTCCAAGGATCATCAGGTGCTAGAGATGGGCAGGACCTGCCTGCTGTCCAGCACATCCAGGAGATCACTGAAACCACGCAGCAATGAGTAACCAATTGTTTTGAGGGAGACTTTCTGTGGTACCGTGTCTGCACACTTTATAAATCATTGACAGGTTTGTTACACAAGTGGTCTCTGGTACCTTGTGAACAGAGCTTCTCCATGCTCTGTTGATTTTCCACTGCAATTTGTTGCAGGCCTAATAGCTGTTTAAATAATTTTTGACATGGAAAAGCACAGGGCAGATCCAAAAGCGTAAACCAGAACCCTTAGGCTTAGCTGCTCAATCCAGGCAGCTACCACTGAGCTCAGAGCATCTGCATTAGAGTGCTTGGCATTGTCAGTGCAGCATGCTCAGAGCCTCCACAGCAAGTTGTGACTCCCACTTCCAATGCCTCCATTTAGAGCATCAAAATTGGAAATTCTGGGATGCTCAAAAGACAGGTGAAACTCCAGAGTGGAATTGCTAGATAGGCTGCTCAACCTCTTGGATTCAGTCTGCATGCACATAAAGGACAGAAATACTCACTTCCTCCAGGAGGTCAATTTTGCATTATTTTACTGTTATTGTTGCTGCTGCCATTAGTCATAATGACTAGACCAGATAATTGTCACATCAGTAGTAGATTGGTTCCTTTTCCTTGCTTTCTCTAATGATGAGAAAATCTAATTATACCTGGCCTGATAACACCAAATGCTGTGTACACTGGCTGCCCCTGGAAACAAAGTTTAGTCAGATGGCAATAGATTTCAGTAAAATACTCTGGATTTATACCAAAAGGAATGAGACCAGACTGAATTTTTATTAAATTCACCTGTGTTTGTAATCACAGGCTTACTAGGCTACTACCAAAATTTCATCGAAAAGGCATCAGTGCTAGTGGCAGAAATGGCATCCTGGCCAGAACAAATATTTTAGTTTCTGTAAATAAATTTTCACCTTCCTGCCTAAGAATAATGTTGTTGAATTACAGCTGAAAAGCTCAGAAGCCTTTTGCTTCCAATATAAGCTACTAATGAATGTAAGGGACACACACTGCAGTTCAAGATCCAGCAGGATCTTCCACTGAGAGGCTAGAAACTCCACAGAAGCATGATCTAATGGAAAAAATATGATCGAATGCAACCCTCAGTAGAAAAGTTCCTTATATCTCTCTTTTTCAAGGGACATTTTTACTGGTATAACATTAGCTAATTCTGGGAAATGTCAAGTCTGCCTACAAAAGGATTAAGAAAAGGGATTTAGAAAAATATGACATATAAATCAAGGCTCTCCATAAAACTGCAGATGATAGGGGGTTTTTAAATTACTATTAATTTTTTGGAAAAACAAAGGCACTACATTTTCATCAAGTGTCTGCTCTGCATCCTTTAGCATAGCTTAGTAAGTAAAAACACGGGAAGAGAAAAGGCAGCAAAATGCAGATGGGAAGGTTTTAACTTTGCCATAAAACTGATATTCCCGACTGAAACCTCGGCCTGAACACCTCCTAGCCATGCCAGATCTATTTTCCTGCCTTTTCATTTTCTAGTGTGCAGGAAGATGTTGCAGCCTGGAGGACTAAATCAGGCAGCTGTGATCTCAATGCCAACAGCACAGTTCCAGAGATCACTCCAGCCACACTCCTCAGGTCCTCACTCAGGCTCCCTCCATCCCAGAGCATTGTTCCAGCTGCAGGAGGCTGCTGTGTGCATCACTCCTGGTGTGGCAGGAAATTGGTCCTGGCATGGTGTACATTTCTCCTCATTGTTATCGTTATTTTCATTCACAGAAACAATTTAATAACCAGCAAAGGAAGAGACTGCCATAAGCATTAGGATGTTTTGTCTAGGATCCTGGCTCCAAGCCTGGAATATGATAACATTAGCAAATAATAATGATAATACCAATATGATAAACAATATCAGAAGATAAAAGTAACACAGAGTAAGCACTCTTTGACTATTTTGTCTTTTTCTCACTTGCATTATGGCACACCACTGGTTATCTGCTTTCCTGTATGAGTCACATCAAGTTACATCATTTATCTTTCCAGAGGGTTCAGAGGATATCATAAACCATGGAGAGCAAAGCTTGTTCTGCACCCTAATGTAATCTAAAGTGCCTGGTGCTACAATTGTCTGCCTGCTGGCTGCTCTGCTTGTGGGGTATTTAAAGCAACAGAAAATAATGCCTGACTGCAATGTTTTTCCTCCATTTATACATCCATCCCTCTAGACCTGATGTTTTCTCTCACTTTCTCTTGCCTATCTTTCCATTCCTGCCATGTCCTTCCTTTCCCCAGCCTTCTTTCTTCCTTCTTGGTCTCCAGGAGGAAGGAAATGAATCCTTTCTTTTTCCTAAGCCTGAGACTGAACTCAAATCCACAGAACCCTCTAGAAATTATTTGGGCTCCTTTAGGGAGATGGCCTATCCTACAGGTCTTAACCAACAGCATAAATAAAATCAAAATAAAATCATCAAGTCCACCCAAGAATGCTCTGGGCATAGAGTCCAAGTGACTGTGGAGCCATGCAGCAGATCCCACTAAACCAAACAGAAACCACAGAAAATGTGCAAGAATGGATTGAAATATCAGCTACATCCTCCTCCATCCCTCCCATCTGCTCCCCAGATTTGTGTCACAAAAATCTTTGGTAACCATCATATAACCTTCATTTGAATGCGTTAATTCATCAAACTTTTATTCCATCTACTCCCTGAATACAGTTAATAAATTATATATGCTTATGTTCAATGATTTGGAAATATTTATAATTCAAAAGCTTCCAATTTCCTCTTTTTTTTTGTAAAAGTTTTGTGTTGCTAAGGGAGAAGATAGAACAGATTTCAGCGTACCATCCTGGTGTAACAGGATGAATTAGTTCTAAGGAAGCTAAGTTAGAAAAAGATTTTTTTTCACAACTACACATACAATGTCTGTGCATTACACTTCCAGCTTGCACCACGTGGAGTTTTTTTATTTCTATTTGCACAAAATTTTTGTATGCAAACTGCCACTGCATGCCTTAGATACACAATTATTTGCACACTTTTCTCTGAAAAAAATTGCATTTTGCAAGTGTTGCAAAATCAGACATCATTCTATTGCACATCAGCAATAGGTGACAACCTTTTTCCAAAGTGTGGCTAAATTTACATTGTTCAGTCCTGGTATAAAATAGGCAAAAAAGCATAAAAATAAACCAGTAACAATTTCATTTAACAACACTCTACTATGATCAGTTGATACCAAAATATAGGTGTTTAAATATTTTTTAAATTAAGTCAGTGTTAATTCATTGTTGTATTGTCTGCTCCATGAAATTCAATTTGAAATTCAGTGTCTGCCCATATTGTATTTTAGAAACACTTTCCCACAATTTCTGAATGATGAAAAATGCAGCCACATAAAAATGTGCTCTTTTCTAGCACTTCATACTGCAAGTTATGACATCATCTTTACTTCCACTATTATTCACTCTTTATTCTGTAAATAATAGATAATTATACATTATGTAAAATGATAATTATTGTTAATTTTGTCATTTTCGAAGAGCTACCTGCAAAACAGAGCTAACTGTGAAATGCATTTGTCACTGCAGAACTTCTTTTTTAAAATATCATCTTTAAAATTAGGAATAAAGGAAAAAAATCATTTTTCTGTTTAAAAATGTGCAAAAGAAGTTTGTTCAGGGATTGTGACACAGAGGTCTTCAGCCTGTGGGTTACTTTAGGGGTGGCCCAAGGAGTTCACACCTAATTTAACTGTGGTGACTGGAAACAACAGGAGTGAAGTGAAGTTCATCTCATGACCAAAGGATTTTGTTGCTTGCAGCTCCCAACTCGAGCCCCACAAAATGCTGTAAGAAACCAAGTTTCAAGTTTGTACTTGAAACAATGCTAAAGGTACAAGGCTCTAAGAGCCAAGCATCCCTTGCAAGTTTTAAGGAGTGATGAAAAAGTTAGAAAGCAGAGCCATAATTTTTCAAGCATTTGGACGCCTGAGTAACATTAACACGAGTGCAGAAGAGAAATGTTTTTCTTTTAATCAGATTCTGAAGCAACACCACCACCATCCCAGCGTAATGGCACAGGGTAGAGTTCAGAAAACAGAAAATACCAAAATGCTGATCTGTGGTACTACCCAGTGCCTGCTGCAAGTCACAGAGCACACATTACACATTACAGACCCTGCACAGCCTCACTGGAATAATGGTGGTCTTGCTGTTCTTTCCAAAACTGAAAGGTGCAATTCTAATACTTTTCTGTGAACATTTTGGAAGCAATGACCATGGGTTCCAGTCCTATCTGGAGGAACAATCTGACTCACATGCATTTCCACATATTTAGGGTTCACATTCAGCTCTGAAAAGCAGTTCCAAATTACCAAACCCACAACAGCTGTTTTCAGAAACAAGAATTTCTTATCATTCACTATCAAGCATCGGAGCACATTAGAGTATGGAAGGAATGACACAAATGAACTGGGTTTCTAGAGTCCTAGGAGATTTGTTTCAGTTTCTAATCAAACTGGTTCCCAGACTTAATTCAATCAGCCTTTATTTTTCCTACACTTGGCAGGAGATGCACTTTTTTTTTTCCAGAAGCAATTACTGTAAATATAAATGGCTAAGCACTCAAGCAGTATATTAACAATTCTAAATCCTTTTCTTCTGCTCTTGATCATAAAAACCCTTCCATGCAAGCAACAGTAATTCCCCTTTTTATAGCATAAAAAGTATAAAGAAAGACCATCTGGGCTGGCATGCCTGCCTTTCTCACATAGATTCAAGGTGACCCCTTCCGATGTTTCAGACTCCCTGATCCTTGTCAAAATAACTGGAAACTTCTTCCAGCTTCTTTTATTCCTAGGATCTTTTAAAGGGCATGAGATATATCAGAGATGATGAAAGAAGAGGAAGAAGTGGGAATGATATGAGCTGATACAGTTGCTATGATCCGTGTGCATTTCAAGCTAATTTTGTAACAAATTTGTCCAGTTAAGAGGATAATGACTTCCCATATTAAGATCAACAAGGGGGAAGTATGTAAGTGAGACTGACTTTCACTGCTAAAGCAGCTTTAAATGTTAATCATGTGGTGACACAACATGCTTAAGTGCTGAAAATGCAGGACCCTGCCATAATCAAAGTGACACTGCAAGAAAAAGCTACTTTCAGCAGGGAAAAAATTTAGATTTGTACAATGGGCTTCCCAGATAAAACAGTGCATGCAATTGCAGTTGAACAAATGTATATATACACTTACAAAGAGAGGAGAGGAAAATAAAGAGATGTAGGCTTAATTTCTAAGAGTGGAGCAGGGAAGCTGGTTTAGAGTTCTTGAGCTGAAAATAAACACTGAATGAATAACTATCATCAGACCCCGTACCATCAAATATCTGTTCACTTCTGGTGGCAGACTTGCAAGTGGTTTAGTATTCTTACACTATTTCAATCACCAGATCACTAAATCCCATTTACAAGCAAGAAACACCACCGATTACCTAAAATGTAAGAAAAAGTCCCTTTCTTGTACTTCAGGTTTGCCAGGCTAAAGGGCTGGGAGTGTAAGAAGTCCCTGGCAGAGAAAAGGAAGAAGGTTATTAAAAGGTGGATGCTTTCAGGTAACAGCACCTCTGAAGAGCCCTACCACCAAACAAACAACTATCCAGACACAGTGTGAGGTGACAGGAAAGTTCTTTTTACAGGAAATTCCTCATTTATCCTAGTTTCATGTTGAGTTTGATTAGAAAGACTGTTTCAGAAGGACAGGCATCATCCCTTGCCAGCTGATGTTGAAGAGGGATCAGAAGCAGATCTCTGCATTTCTTCCCTTTCCTAAATTCATAGCACTGCCCTCACATCCTTCAGCACCAGTTTGATCGAGAATAGTCCTATGAAATTTTCATAGCAAATATATTCAGAAAATACTGAATATAAATGTGTTAAATAGACTAAAAGAATGGATCAGGACCATTATATCCTCAGCAGAAAAGTTAGACAGATGATGTTTATTTTTATAGTTTTTATTTCAACCATTTGGCTTCTACATTTTATGAAAAGAACCTTTTAAGGATTTTTTTGCTCATCTTTTAATACCTGGCTACATTGTTTTTCTTCTATTACATGAAAAAAGGCTGTGATGTTTACCTCTATTTCATTTAATGTACAGTCTCTTATGCTGTAGCACAAAGTGTTAAGAAGTTACCTAGCTCCCGAAGAAAAGATCTTTAATGCTGACATTGTTGAACTTACTCATGTTTCCTTATTTATTCAAGTCAACTTCTGTAACATTTCCTTATCCCAGATTTTCATTCTCTTTTACCAACATAAAGGCAACCCTTCACAATCTAAGATGAACATTTTGTATTTGCATGGGGTTTTTTTTAAAGGTTTAATTAGACACTTTAACAATGTCAAGCTGTTAGGCAACAATTTACAGTTGGGATGGATTACAAAGGAAGCTCCCAGATCACTAAGGTCCCAGAGCTTTTGAATGGTTTCTCCACTTTTTTTGTCTGTGCATGCTGCTGTGTGCTTAAAGGGTGACATCACTCATCTGCATTATTGTGCTGTACATTCATCAAAGTACTGATTAGAATCTAAAAGTTCTCAAATAGCAGCAGGATTTAGTAATTTGTAATCAGATACATAAGAGCGAACAAAAGGAAGTATCAGGGCTTTCAAAGGGAGTTTGTGACCTTCTGCTGCAGGTTCTGGAATGACTTTCTCTGCTGATTTCAAATTGTACCTGAATGGCAATATTAACAAAGCTGCTGGATGAATATTCCAGGTGAGGGAAAGTCAAGATTCTACTCTGTAATTAGATTTTGATATTTGATTTATTTAGGAGTATTAGCACATGAGAAGGCAGAAAGGCATGAGCCGCTTAGACAGAAAGACATGAGGTGAGAGTCTCAGATTTTTAATTTGCAGTGGCTAACACTTGTAGTGGTGATGTTCAGGTTTCCCAGGCATATGCTGCTGCATTGCTGCTACTTTTTGATCAATTTGAGGCTGCAGAAGCTTTGCCTTGATCACAGATCCATAATGTGCATGTGTTGGATACTACATGAAAAATTGAATGATAGTTGATATTACATATCTGTGGTGGGTATGAGCCCTCTCTCTCTCCAAGGCCATGGTGAAGATTTCAATCTGCATCATGATATGAAGCAAACCAAGCAATTTCTTTTTATTTCCATTTCAATAGCAAATTTGAGCAAATTCCCTTCCATCTACATAGAATGCCAATAAATCACTCCATACTTGATGATTCCAGTGCAGAGCACATCCCGAAGAATGTTTAGAGTTTCAGGTCAAGACACCTTTGTCAATGACCTCAAGGCTCTCGCGGATCCCAGGTGGAACCCAGCTCATGAGTTCCCTTCTCACTTTCAGCCTCCCAGGCAATCTGTTTCCAGTGTTTCATTAGGCTATTGCCTAGCTTACAAAATGCAGATATGCTTAGGTGACAGGCAGGGGCCTTGCTCCCACCCAGGAGCAAGGCCTGTGTCTCTCTTTTGAAGGTACTGACGGCGCATTATAGTGCAGATACTTGCTCACCACCTCCCACAGCAGGACAAGGATCCACAAGAATCTCTGGATTTTCCATCCCAGGCAGGGGCCTGCAGGGACCCCACTCAGCAGCTTGGAGCTGCTTCAGACTGTTCAAAATTGTCTTCAGCTGCAACATCCTCCCAAGGGCTGCTGCAGCAGCTGGGGCTTGCCAGAGTTCACAGACTGTTTAAGCCTCCCTCCTGGCCAGCCTCAGCTACATCCCAGCCTGCTCCCTCATGGAAGGCACAGCAAGAGGGTGATGCAGGAGCCAGGCTCCTGAAGCTCAGGGATACTGAGGAACTCCCTCGTGCAAGGCAATGGATGCAAGCCAGAGATCTGGCTCAGCACTGCTTCTTTTGGGTAGGGATTCTCCCCACAACACACACTGCTCTCATTAAAGGAAAGTTGCCATGTGTTAGATAACCCTAAACTATCAGCGAGAAGGAACAGTGGGAAGCATTTCCTTCAAATGACTGGATACTGTGAACTTTACTTAGGTTTTAAAAATTCCATGTCAAGCAGCTTCCCTCAAAATGCACAGATGTCCATTTGTGCAGCTCAGGGGGTGAAAAGTTCCTGCATATTCCGGGAATACAGCTACTTGTCTGCACATCAATGGATTTTGGAAACACTACTGGCCTCATCTCTTTCCAGAGGTTGAGTTCACACTGTATTGTAACAGATCATTTCAGTAGGTCAGAGAGAACATGAACTCAGGGTCTGGAAGGAAGGTCCCTAATGGGGGCTCTCAGAATCTGCTGTTGTTTTCAGCTGCAGCCTTGTTTTTCAGAGCCCTGCCAGCACCAGAGGCTCCTGCTCACAGAAGGGTCAGCAATTTGATTTTTGGCCATTTTTACAAAGCACACAGTTCCCATTCTGCAGCCCATGTTCTGCCTTAGTTCCTTGTCATTAAAACTTCACCAACAGGCAGGGGTGTAAATGAATGGAGACTCTGCTCCTCTCTTCTGTTTCCTGAACTCCAGCCAAAATCATCGCGTTTCATACATCCTGAATAAAATCATAAATCTTTCCCCATGAGGAGCAGGGTGTTCCCCTTGGAAGTTGGCCTGTGATTCCAAACCACTTCAGGAATATAGGCCAGGTTTCTAAAACAGAAATGGAGGCATGTCCGACTGTTTTGTAATACAGAACTTTTGCTTCCTTTTCTCTGAAAACAGTGCTTTGCATGCTTTTAAAATAACATTCCCTTCTGAATCTATACACTTAAAATGTGCATAGCTGAGCTGCCAGATGCTATAAATTGTCCCAGCTTGACTGGAAATGAGGAATCTATTCTGCCTTATGCAGGGGGAAGATGTACAGAATTTCATGTCCATTTTTATATGCAGCCTTACTTACGCTAAGATGTTGGAGATTAGTTGGATCTGACCTTTATGATACATTAAAATATTTCTCACAATTATCATTATTAATCTTCTCCTGGATGGTAGAGCCCACAGTATATTCATTTATTAGTGAAATTAAATTTCAAGAGGGAGAACACTTGGGTAAAACATCCTCAGGCTTTTGGGTATTCTGGGGGAAATCATGTGTATAAATGAGCTTTTCTTTTCTGTATATATATGAACTTTTCCCAGAAAATAAAGAGGCAGATACTTCACTGAAATTCTGGTAATTATCCTCATATATAATGTGAAAGTATTGATCTATTATGACCCATAAAATAAGTGAAGTACAGTAAATAAGCAGTTCTTGCCAGAAGTCAGCATGTTTTTCTAAAACCTTTACTTGCTTAGTTTTGACTGATTCAATACAGCAGGTTCATTAAGTCATTAAATCCCTTCTGTGCATTAAAGATCTTCTGCTGCTCCTGGCACACACTAGCACTATGTGCACATTGGGAAATTCCCATCTCTCTATCCAGGAATATCTGTTTCCTTTTCAGCTTGCACTGCAAACTCAGCACATAGTTCTGCATTCATGCCCACCAGTGATTTGTGCCAGCCATCTCATTTAGGAACAAAATTGTTTTAAACTAGAGAAAATTTCTCCATCATATTTTACCTTATTTTTCTTTTTTTTTTTTCCCCATAAACTGGATGTGAAGGCAAATGCTGAAGCATTGTAGAATCTTTCTTATTCTAATTCAAAAATAAAAAGTAGTAGCTATCTTACACGATAAGGCCTGGACTTCTTGTTTCACTACTGCACAAGAAAAGATTTAGCATGTTTAGGATCAGGAAATAGAAAAATCAGTTTAAAATCACTGTGCACCACACTCTAAAGCTCCACGAGATGCAGGAGGGTCAGACTCAAATCATTTGACCTATTTCAGGATTCTTATGTGCTCTGAATGACAATGCTCTCTGCTGAGGATTTTCCAGCTTCTGCCACGGAACTCAATTAAACAAACATCAGCCAACCTCTGACCCCAGCATGCCTCTTTAATGCTCACATTATTTGCCCATCCATAAGGCAGACAACTCTCAGGCCACAGTTGCCACAGTAACTTGGATAAGGTGCCACAGAGAAAACTGCAAAACTTATGTAATGCAAGTACCAACTAATTTTTCTAAGCACCAAAAGGATCCTTCTGAAAGCAACACAACCTGAAAAACACTTCCACTTGGTCTCAAAGGAAATTGCAATTATTTGCTATGTCACAGTATCCCATAATCCCCTGCAGCCACTAAAATCCATAGGAAAACACATTGAAATTTTAGTTACATTGCTGGGAAACACAGGATAGACTTAGGAAAACTGTTTCCAGAGTAAAGCCTGCAACAAGTTCATTCAAACAAATCTCATGTCTGATTAAGCTGTATGAAAGGGTCAGTAGCATTTGAAGTACTGAGGTGTAATTCTCATGAGTATGATACATATTCCTTGTGCTCTGTGAAGGAAGGGAAAATGACCGAGATTGTCTACCATTATGGAGAAATGTGATGCCTGGTTTTAAAAGTATTTTACACTCACTCTTTTCCTGGCTCTCTCTACTTGCGACATCTCTGTGGTGAATTTCTGAACTGAACTGTGGGGGTGGTTTTATTGCTTCCTGGCCATAAATGAGGAAGCAAAGTCATTTTTAAAAATCAATTACCTGTAAAATGCAGTGTCAGAGATAATTATTTTTCCCTCTTTATTTACCAAGGGGAGTTAAAATAATTGGTCTAAACATAGTTTCTGTGGAAACACCAATTGCCTGTCAGGGTCATTGTCAGTCACAGGAACTCTGTAGTTTTGGTGTATTTTGGCAAAACTGCCAATAGTATAAAATCAACTTAGCACTGGTATGCACATCTGATGATGTCTGCAAGGTTGTTCCCAGGGAGAAAAATCACTGCCTGCTCCCTGGCTGAGATTCAGCTGGTGGTCACATACTCTTTGCATATCATTTACTTATCTTTACATACATCTAAATAGATATCTTTGTATATCTTGATGTAAAGGAGACAGATTCACTCTTCACATGCCAAAAGCCCTCTTCATTCTGGAAACTCAGGTTACAGTCTGCAGGGAAAAACATACTGTAGCAGAATGTGGAAACCAACCTCAAGGGGCCCAGTCAAACTGAAATCAAACTATATAAAGGTCTGTGTCAAATAAACACCACAGAAGTCTCCAGAGATGAAAGAACCTCTTCATTCCCATCTCAGAGAAAAGGGGTAAAAGAAAGAGGAGGATACCAAAAAGATGTAAGCCTGTACTCTTCCAGAAGGAATGTGAGCCAGCAGTGCCTCCTATGAGGATCTGTGGATTATTTACCACGGTTTAGCTAGCCCTTAAACAACACAAGAGCCTTGGAGTAGACACATGATGAATTTTCTCTCTCGAGTAGGCTACTTGAGCTACACTTCTGTGGTTTTTGAAACAAGGGAAAACACTCCAGGAAAGAACAGTGTAAACCATATCTCAAATTTAAATATTTATATTTTCTGTATATTGCACTTGAAATTCGGGCTGCATATAAACCACAGATTTTGGGGAGAAATAAGATAGTTATAGCTGGGAAATCACAGAATTTAATGAACACTGAAGAGCTGTTTCATATTATTTAATCTCATCTTTGAAAGAAAAAGTGCATGACATTGACTGAGATGATAATGCTTAGGCTTAAGGGGAAAGAAGATGATAGGGCTCTCATATTTACTCTTAAGCAAATCTGCAGCCAAGTGCTCTAAGGCAAATCACTCTACGTCAATTCAGCATCTGCAAGATCAATATAATTCTTTAAGAGAAAAAGTTCTCTATTTAACTTATTTTTCTTCCCACAGGGGACTGTGTCAGACTGCTGAGGGAGTAAATTGCAGAGTTTGTGGACTCTGCTCAGGCACAACAAGAAATCACTGTAATTCAAGTGATGAAGTCAAGAATATAGGAATCCAGTAGAAAGTAGTTTTGTTGGGAATTGCAGCTAAAGTTGTGGCCTCAAACTGTGTCAAATAATCCACACTGCATGAGACCCAGACCTGCAAAGCCTGTAGTACCAAGCCAAATATCCAGTCCTTACAGTCTGTAATGAGTTGAAGAAACTCATTATATATAAAAACCACCTTTCTTGTTTCCATGGAGTATTTCAGGACTCCAGGAAAGCTTTCTGAAAGGAGACCTCTAATCCTGAGTCGTGGCTGAATACACATTCATTGGTGTGGGTATGGCAAAGCTCTTAACTCACTCCCAACTCATGCACAGAAAGAGGAGCTGTGGGAGAAAAGCAAATCTGGACAGAGAAAAGAACCAAAGAAATGGTGAAACCTTCCTGAAGTCACATGCACATCATCATCCTTCCCCAGCAGAGGGACTGGCAACACATAAATTGAGAGGAGTCTGAAGGACAGCATTGAAGAAGAATATGGGATTGCTATTCCCCCTGGATTGTTGAAAGGATGTTGTTGGAAAAAATAAGATTGTCAATAGGGTTCGAAAGACTGGATGGAGATATCATGAGACTGACCATGATGTGGAGGGGGAGGGAAGGGAGGGCCTTCAGACTGAGGACAAGAAGGACATTGAGGGAAGGAGAGGTACTCAAAACTATGTTCTAGGAGTGCAGTCTTGGCAACCATGCCCTGGGGGAGCTGCTCAAGGGAGGACTGCAGTTGTCATGCACAAGACACGAGGAAAAGCCGAGTCAAATATTTTAGCTGGATAAAAACTACCCTATCATTGAGTTAATTTGAAACAGAACCAGCAAAAGGTAAAACACAGGCACAGGTCAAGCTGAAGACAGAACTCAGATTATGGCTGACAGGTTAGACCATAGCAATATGTAGTCTGATTAAGAAAGGAAAATACTCTTCAGCACGGAATTGAAAGAATGTATCATTTGGCCTTTTTTTTTTTTTTCTTAAATGTTCACATGGAGTACTTCATCGCTGCTGTGAAAATTTCCTGGCATGAACTTAAATTTCCTGATGAATATCTAAGCTGAACTAAATCATCCTCAGAGAAAAATTAGAGATAATGGTCAAATCCCTGAGGAATTAGTTGATTTGATAACTTTCTGTATAGTGTCATGATTCTAATGTCTGATATCTCAGTGCTACAGAAGGTCAAATGACTGAAAGCAGCTGCTGACTGCTTCCCCATGAATGTGGAAATCCTCCCTTTGCCATTGATTTAACTTTCCAGTTCTTGCTGTGAAGCTAACTGAGCTGGCCAGAAGACAAGAATTCCTCAGGAAAAACACTGAGGTTTTGGCATTTGCCATTCAGATGAAAAGAGAAGGGATTTCAAAATATTTCACCACAGGGAGAAGAATGTCTGTGAATTACTCCAGAGCAGCACTGAAAGCACTTGTCCAGTGGTGATTCAAGTCTGCTCTCCTCAATTAATGTAGCTGACTTTTCAAAGAAAGAGAGAAAAACATCCAAATCTTCCTTTTGGACTCAGCTGTTCCTCCAAATAAAATTAAAATAGGAGGCTGAATGTTTCCTTCTCTTTTAATGAGAGGTCATTATCTATGCATTCCTGAGATAAACTATGGGAAACATACAGCAGGGTGATTTCCAACTGAATCAATGAGGATGAAAGATGATGAGAAAAGTTTTTGTATCTGGTGTACAGAGCATAACATCAGCGAAAGGCTGCACAAACTGCCAAGTGACTTAATACCAGACACAGAATCACTTTGGTTGGAAAAGACCTCTCAGACCCTCAAGTCCAACTGTTAACCCAACAGTGCCAAGTCCAGCACTAAGCCATGTCCCCAAGTGCCACATATTGAGGCACAAGTGGCCACTGAATACAAACTTGTCACATACAGGTGCCAGAGAAGCAGTACCTGACATGTACTGCTGGGAGCTGAGGGAGGACATGATACGTCCTGCAGGAGCAGGACACCCAAATGCCATCACCAAGTTAGCAGCTAACATCGTGCTGGCACCCTCTATAACTTGGTATTTAGCTCATGCTGCAGGGTAGGGGCTGAAACCAATTCATGTTCTGGTTAATCTGCCTTGAGTAACTACAGCTGGTGGTCCAGAAGAAAATGACTCTGAAATTAATCTGCAGCAGCTCATAATAAAGGTTACCGTTATCCAGCAAGGAGTGTCCCAGGGCTAGCCCTGCCCAATGTTCTGAGACTCTCAGGAATGCGCAGGAGGAGGAGAAACTTTCCACTTAAATACCTTCCGAATGTTTTCATGCTTTGCATCCTCCTCCTTTCCTTTTCCAACCACTCTGTTCTCACAGAATTTGAGACTCTCCAGTGAAATTTGCTTAGTTGCCTGGATATTTTTCTGGAGAAGTTTTCCTCATGGTTATACAGATAAGACGTTTTCTTGTTTAATTCTGTCTTTGGATAGATCTGCAGTAAAAATGAGGTTGATTTTTTTTTCACTGCACACCTAACTGGCTAATTTCTGCATGCTGTTTAAGTCCAGGACATAGAATAATATATGAGGTTTTATAAGGTTACATAAAAGTTATAAATGCCTTGTGTAATTCATAGGCAATGAGAATTGTTTGTACACGTAAGGCAAGCAAGATTTATCCTGTAATGGGTAATCCTTTCTTCATTTAATAAATAATCCTTTATTTACTTTTCCTCAGTTCTCAAAGTCAGTCTTCAGAACCTAAAAAAAACAACCCATGACCTCATTACCTTGTCCCCTCATGGTGCTGGAAGCCTAGGGATGACTGAGCTTATGTTAACATGCCTGCAAGTAACCATTCAGCCTTTTTTCCCCTCTCCTTTGAAACAGCCTTTCCTATGAAGGCCATTCTGAGAACTGCCACAATGTTCCATAACACAGAAACCTCATGGGGCAAGATTGGAGGGGGAAAAATTAATTTCAAAACCAAGCATGAGTTCTAGGATTAATTGCGGGGACTACCACTTGGCAATTGTGTTTCACCAGTCTTTGGTTTAGTTTGGCTTAAAGTCCTTCTGATTTCAAATGCTGAAACCTCCCTGCTGCGTGTCAGCACCATTTCCTAATCAGCTCCTTCAGCTTTGAGAAATCTGCTGTAAAGTGAAGGAAATTCTGCCTGGACTAAAAGATTTCCTATCCAGATGAAAGCCCCTAAAACAAAGCAACAGCACTTTGCAATATGTCATCATAAATACTGACATGATTTATTTCAAAGTGCTTACTAAAATTAGGCTTCTAATCCCACACTGAAGCATTTAAATCAGTGTCAACCTTTTCCAAAATGGCAAGCATTCAACCAGTATCCCCTAAAATACATGGTGGGTTTTGTGACCAGCCCTTCTGGACGTCAGGCTATTAATTTATGCAGCTATCTTTCAGCATCTATTTTTGCTTGACCCTTATTTCAAAATTGTCTTATAAATGATGGAGAAGGAAGAATTTTAAATCCTGGCAACAGTAGAGTGCTTACTACCACTGAGGCCTTGATTTAGTAATAATGTTGTGAAACAGATCATAAGATGATGTTTAAAATGGGACAAAATAACTCATAAGGCCCCTTTTCTTTTTGGTAAACTATGTACAGTGCTGCCTGTATTCCAGTTCCTGTAGCATGCTTCCTACCATCTGTTTTCCATTTTTCTTTAATTTCCATTCATGCCCTTTGGCCTATTCCCTGTGTTCAGAAGAAAACAGTAATTAAAGCTGACATTATCTCTTGTGCCTTTTCCAGACTACATAAATTGAAGACATTTAATTTTTTTTTAATGTCTCTGTATGTTGTCTTGTATCTTTTACTACAAGATCAATCTTACTGTTATTTTTTGAAAATCTTAAGAGCTGTCAGGTAGTGACCATTTACAGACTCCTGTTGACCACAGTAATGAAGAGGTTTGATTTTCACTGCATCTGATGTCCATCATTTCATTAGAACAGGTTCCACTGAATATCCTTGTCCTTGCTAGGCTGCAAAAATTGAGCAATATGAGACTTGCATGAGAGCTTACAGCAAGCTACTCACATTGCCAATGCCCACATGAGGTAAAATTCAGTATGCACATCATTACTGTCCCATAAACTAGGAATAACTGTTTGTTTACCCTCACACCTACAGACAAAAATATCACTTCATTCCTTAGTGCAATGAAATGCATTTATTCTATGCATGGTGCATAAAATAAAGTTTTTGGCCTTTTAAGCTGTTGTACACTGAAAAGTGCAGTTGTCTTGAGTCATCCTAGACCTGCTCTTACCAAAATCAAACCATATTTCATGACAAAGCCCTAAAATACAGCCTTCTTTGACACTGGAGTTGTGTTATGACCACAGTCTTGTGTTCTGTGGCTGCATTTTCAGGAGTCATATATTTGAAATTTGACATTTGTATATAAATCACCTCTAGGGAGAGGGAAATGGGGCTTTTAAAATCATATACATGAACTCTTAAGTTGTTTCCTCAGTAAATACTGTCTTTCAATAGCTCCAGATAATGCACAGATACAATACACAGCATGCAAGACATGTGTGTGCTGTACATCAAATAGTTAACTGAAAACACCTGGAAAATGATGCCCTTATATCAGCCTTAATAAAAGATAAATAGATATTTAGAATCCAGATGTTAGTGCCTCAAACACATACAAAAGATTTGCCTCTTAATTCAAGCATTTCTGTGTGCCACAAAATACTTCAGAACCCATAAAGCACCATAGGAAAAAGAAATAAGAAATGGTGACATAAAAAGGACGTACAAAAATTATATAAAAATCATATTAAAGAGATGTGCTAATATTAAATGCTGTTCTACATAATATTCCTGTCATTAGTGGAGTCATCCTTTGGACAGAGAATTATACACATTATATGTGCATGAATATGTGTCGCCTTATTGATTTTGTGTATTTGCATTGTATATTACATACATTACCAGAGTATATGGTAATGGACTCAATGTCTTCCTCAATCTCACTTTCCTTTAACAAAATACATTTCAGGTTTTTCACTTTTTTTCACTTATGAAAAAAAAAACACAAATAAAACCAACAAACCCCACAAAACAGGCTGAACAAATCAAATTTGTTTAATCCTCTGCGCCGATTTCAGACAGCTGGATAGAAAAATTAGTGCATTTTAAAACACAGAGATTTGCTGTACTTCAGCTTAGCACAGTGTAACTGTTGTTGGCAGGAACAAGAGGCAGCTTGGTGGAAAACATAAGGATAAAAACCAGCACTGGGCTTGGGACTGGAATCTTGACATGTCTGACAGAAATATTGACTTCAGTGGAACTGCTACAACACTCAAAGCACCACACACCAGTGAGTCCTGTGCCAAAGATATAATTACCAAAACCAGTGTAATCAAATATTCCAAAAGAAGTCAAATTTAAAAAAATAATAATATAAACCTACTATGTTTGTATTATTACTTGTATTACTAAGTTTCCCAGTATAGAGGTAAGGATATTATTTTGCAGTCTTCTATGTTAGAGCCGTTCCTAAAGTCATTTGATACTCATTATTTGCTATTTCTGAAAGTCATGAAAACCTGTCAATATAAATCTTTACTTATGAAAAAGCTTCATATTTATTTTGAAAGGGTTTTTTTTTTCTAATTTCTGGATAATGAACTGTGAAACAAAATTAATCTGCAGTGTAGGGCATGAGGAGTTTTTTAGCTTGCTATAAAAGGGGGATTTTCCATTGGCTTTTCTTTGGTCCATCTCAACAAATCCTTTTCAGAAGCCTAAAGAGAGATATGTAGCTACTGGAACCAAGTTCCTTATTTCCATATTCATCCTGTTGCCTAATATCATATCCTGTGCATATTTCATCTTTCCCCCCACTTATTCAAGAATATGGTGAACAACATTGATATCTCCACTCTGATTAAAGCAGAGAGTGAATTCCCTTCAAATATGAATTAGTTCTACACAGACTGAGGATTTATTTAACTTCCTAGAAATGTAGCTTGTTTCTGCAATATTCATTGCATCCAGATCAATAAATCATTCAAATCCAGTGGGACTTCAACTTCCCAGGGTGCAGAGGTCAGGCTACAGTGGAACTAGCAAATTTCAGTTTCACACAGATGTGCAATTAGAACATCTGTTTGTGTCTTCTCTGCCTATTAGGATGTTTGTTCTGTTAATTGTAGGCAAAACATAAGTAGCCATTGTGTTTTTGTTTCTGTTCTGACATGAGGATGTTTGCATCCTATATTCAACTTAAACAAGCTGTCAGCACAGCTCTTAGTCACTGCTCTATTTTTCACAGGGTGTGTCACTCTTGGTAAAATTTTTCTGCTCACAGATGCTCATTACCCTGAAAATACTTTGCTACAAAGAAAAGTGGATACCTGACAGTGCCTTGAATCACCTTTTGGTTTGTCTTTTTTAAGTTTAAATCCACTAAGTTCCTGTTCTGTAGCAATAAAGGGAAAGTTGGTAAGATTTTATACGGGACTTGATTTCATACAAGTGAAGCTAAAGAGCATAATCTGATGTGTCTCATCCGCCAGCCTCACAAACACCTGCATCTGTGCTCAGCTCCGAGTTCGGGAGCAGTTTGCACATTCTTATCAGGACTTTTGCACCCTGCCAGCATTTGCATCACACAGAGTGGAAAGCACTGGCAATGAAACACTGTCCACAGTGGTAGGAGCCTGGTGAGCAGAGCCAAGGCCTCTGAATTTACCTCACGCAGCACAAATATTTGCAGGACAGAGGTATTATGAGGCAGAGGAAGCAACACAAGTGGAACACCATACTGAGAGTCCAGAGTCTTCTCCAAACTGCTGTTTACTTATGACAGGATCTTGGCACACTCTTTAAGTTGCCTTTGTCTCCATCCCACTTCCATCTCTGCAAAACCAGTTAAGATCCAGAGATGAGAACCCGTTTTTCTAAGCGCTAAGCTCATTATTATTGCTCCTTTGGGGGCAAAACTCCCTTAGTAAAGAGGATTAGGATGCCAATTGTCACTCATTAAAGCTAACAACATGCAAACTTCGCAAATTCATGTGCTTTTGCTACCTCTGTTGCTGACAAATAACAGCGGTCTCTTAAAAGGATGCACAGCCCAACACATTAAATCGAGAAGCAGAACTTCCATGGCTTTCTTGCATTAATGCTGACCTCAGGTTCCCAAGGCAACAACAGATCCTCTTCCCCCTGGTATCACTACCCACTTGGGAAGTACCAGACTGACAGAATCTTTGTTTGCCAAGAGCAGACCTATAAATTATCTTCTCCTTCACCTGCCCTCTTAAAAGTATAAGTATTATTTTTCAACCAATTATTTCTCAAACGCATAATCATTAGAAATGTCAGTAAAATAATAACTCGAGGGTACTTCCTGTTAAATTTCTTAATAACCACATCCTCTGCTAATAAACACCTAGGCCTTTGGCCTCAAGTTTATTTAGCCCAGGATATGGGTATTATTACCTCATTAAGAGGAAACACCCTCAAGATATTATTTAAGTACCTCCAGAAGGAAAACCAGCTGAATGAAAAGGATGTATAGGCCAGCTGTTTAAAATTCACTGGGTATGGCAATTTTACATGTAAGCCACCAAAAATTAGGTTTACATTGGATAAAGAGATACTTATTTCTAACATGATAGCATGCAGTTACCCGTGTGTTTGCAGGAAGAAGCTGAAGGTATGGGAGAGTTAGGGAAAGGCCCTGATTTAAATTTCCTGGACACTGAGCATTTAGTAATACAATGATAATTACTGGCTTTGATATATTCCATTTCTGCTGGTATACTGGAAAATGCTGGTGACACTTTGCTTGACTTTTTCTCCTCAGAAAAGGCAATTTTTAAATTAAATGTGCTGAAACTGTTCCTATAGCACCATTTCTTCAGCTCATGTACTTAAAACTCAGCATGTGGGCAAATTTTTGTAGCCTCCACAGCTGGGATATTAAGCATTATCATATCCTTTTAATTAGAAACCACTTGAAAATAAATCCTTAGCTATGTTTACAGGAACAATTCAAATTTTTAAATAGTGTGGGATGTCTTCATATATTACTAGACAGGCATGGTTTTTCAAAACAGAAGTGTATGCGTTTATGTGTGTGTATATTTATATGCATAATCTTTTTTTTTTAATTTTAATGATGAAATAACAATGATGTTTGGCAATTACATGAACAATTAGTCTAAGTGCTAACAATTAGTCTATATGCTCATTAAGAACAAAATATTCTAAGTATTTTCAATGCATATCATGGCACTGTTCCAGTGGAAGCCGAGATGGGACAGAGGCTCTCACTTCACTTGGTTGAGACACCAGGAAAGGTGGGAGGGACTGATGACTGCGCCTGTCCAGTTTAAGGAGGGATTAGGGACTGATAGCTGTCCTAGCACACAAAAAATTATCATCAAAGTAGCCACTAAGGACGATGAGAATAATGTAGGTTCCACTATGGGGAAAGGAGCTGGCAAACCCTGGAGCTCTGAGCTTTTTCTGACCTTCCCCATCAGTGTTTATGGCATTAGGGCCCTAACTTTCACAGGCCACATCCCCATCCTCCTCAGTGTTCTTCTCCAGAGCCACACAGCCAGGATTGGAAAGCAGTGACTCCATTATCCGTGGACAAAATATGACCTCAGGCAAAGACTATTTGGGAAAACCCACTTTAAACCACAGGTCCTGCAATAATGCAAGTGGTGAGCAAAGTCATTTTTTAAAAGAGTGAAGAAATGTGGTGTGGAGAATGTCTGTATCCATCAAAACAAAACCTTTTTTATAGCACCTGCCTCTCCAGCACCTGCCTTCATTTCTCCCTTAAAACCCCAAAAGGAGATTTCTGTGAATAAAACTGTTTTGTTTCAATCTGCATATGTGGATTATGAATATTGAAGTAGTTTACAAAGTCAGGCAATGCAAGGGAAGCCCAAATAATCCTCTTTATTGACTGGCAATCTTTGATCAGAGGATGTTGCATGCTACCTTTGATGCAATTACTCCACAGACATATCACGTAGTTTATATATGCTCATATACGAATTAAAACACAGCAAACAGGCATCATATGCAAAGAAAATGTTGGAAAAGAAGCAAGAAATCATTAAAAGTAGAAGAAGGAAAACCCATCTGAATGCACTGAAACTCTGAACTCAGGAATTCATAAGACTGACCTAAGTGACCTAAGAGGACAAGCCTGACCACAGAATCATATAATGGCCTGGCATGGAAGGAACCTTAAAGCTCATCTCATTCCAGCTCCTGCCATGGGCAGGGACACCTTCCACTGCCCCAGGTTTCCCCACTTCCAGGGATGGGAGATCCACAACTTCTCTGGGCAACCTGTATCTGTGTCTCACTACCCTCAGAGCGGAAGAATTTATTCCTAACATCTAATGTAAGCCTACTTTTTTTTTAAGTTTGAAGTCATTCCCCCTTGTCCTGTCACTACATGCCCTTGTAATCATTGAGATGCTCAAAATTCACTGTCAGCCACTTCTCTCTCTTCAGAATTTTTTATTGTTTCCTGCATTTGAGTCAAACAATAAGTGCCTTTCTTATTTTTTTTCCTTTACTTCAACATAAAACTGGCAAAATACAGAAAGAGACACATCTTGGCTCTCCCTCTGTAGCTTTATCGTTGCTCACTGGGCTCTCAGTCTCAAACTGCGGCAAGGAATGAGCCAGCACAAGTGTTAGTGGAATCAAAGCCTGAAATTAGGCTTTTAAATAATGAACTGATGTTTTCTGTCTCAAAAAAACCTGCAAAACAGGAAAACAACTCCTCCTTGCTGTCTCCCTACCTGTCCGTTTTGGGAATGTGTACAATAAACAATTTCAGCTTTTCTTGCAGCAGTCAGAACATTGATCTCCCAGCAGGGCAGTGGTGATGGACCTAAAGCATGTCCAGAAGCCAGATGAAGCTGCTGGGTTTCCTACCTGAGCTTTTCCTTGCCTGAGCAGCACCCACCTCTGGCAGCCTCCTGGCCAGCATACCAGAGCCCTGAAGGAATGGCACGTTTGTAAACTAAACAGGAAAGAGGAACAAGCCAGACACTTACATCACCTGACAGATGTCTTTCTCAAACATGCAAGTTCATTTAAGGATCTTCCACGGCATGTGTTGACTCAAATCAATAAATAAATGAAAAAGTAAATAAGGGAAGTGGAGCGGGGAAAGAAAGGAAGGGAGAAAAGACTGAGAAAGGGAGAGAATGGGTGTCATGCTCAACATGTTTTGCACCCTGTAAAAAGGAATTAAGTGGCTCTGGCTCCCTGCCCCCCCTTCTCCCTTTATGTCTGGAAGTGAGTCCTTCTGAAACACTATCGCTACTGGCAGCACAGCAACACATAATAACATGGTAGCAACACATAAAACTGTCAGTCTTCAATGGAAATGGATGGTTAAGCTGAGGGGGTAAACAGACTAAATCAATTTGAACATGCATGTTAAGGACTGTGAAAGGGCAGAGTTTAGTGCTGCTAAGCTGGAAAACATTTGTCTCTGTCTCGTTGTATTTCCCTGCCATTCAGCGGCATCCACCCACAGGCCTCTCGCTTGGCTCCAGTCAGACTCCACGGCTGATTAATGGCAGCTGGAGGTGTCCAGTAATTTCCTCACCTAATAATAAACTACAACCCAAAACCGGGGTTCCCCTCAGGCCCACATTTAACACAGCTCTACTTACTACCAGGAGAAAGCCAATTATCCCGTGTCTGCTCTCGTCTTTGAGACAGTGCACGTTTAAGTGGCTGTGAGAGGTTACGCGGTTGGCTTCGGGCACATCATCTTTGTCTGTGGCAGGGGAAACAAAGCTCAGAGAGAATCTGCATCACTCTTATCCAGGGATCGTTAAGGAAGGGAGAAAAAAGTGGGAGGGGATGTCATTTTTGCAATGGGAAAAGAGTCTCTCCTCCAACAAATCTTAACACCAACATGACCTTAAAAACAGAGGGACTTTCTTTGTCTTATCCTAATCCCAGGGTCACCAACACACACAATTATGATTTCAGTGGCTGAGGCTTAAGCAATCAGTCTGGCTCACCACTTCCTACCCAAGGGTGCCCAATAAAACATTTTATATGAAGACACATCCTCAACAAGAACTTTTCCAGATTTTGTTAGCAATTAAAGCAAAGCCTTGTTACTGAAACAGTTGCATGGATTTGTGTACTCAGTATTAAGACTACAAAGACAGTATTGTCAAAGTGGGATATCAGATTAATTACATAGTATCACACTTACATTAGTAACTTACTGGTTTAGTCATCAATCGTTTATACAACATGAGGAAAAATTTTTTTAATGTTATTTAGGTGGGTAACCTCTCAACTGCAGTAGTTACCTGAGTGAATAAGGGACACAGATTTAGCTGTAGATAACTGATAGTAGTATTGAGAGCATAAAATACTTTATCAATTCTTTAGTTGAGAGCAATTTAATATATAAATATACGTGCAAAACACAGGACTATTCCTTGTGCACCTAGAATACCCCCTTAAAACTCAGTCCTCCACATTACAATACTATTAATACAAAAAAAATACTGTAATAACATTCAGTTTCTACTCTACTGCAACAAGAAGATGGGAAAGCTGAGTATCCCAGTTTCTTGGTGAGGGGACAATTGCAAGCAATGCAGATGCCAATATTTTTGCAGCAGCACTTCCTCCCTATAGGAACAGGATACACTGGGTGCCAAATAGGAAGTAAATCGTGTCCCACACTGTTTGACAGGTTCTATTAATACCTGCAATTCGTGATATCTGTCAAATTTTGAAACGTAAAAAATGCATATACCTATGCGCACATGAATGTGCCTCTCCATGGGGGCAAATCTAATGAACATGTGGACACTGAGGGAAGACTGACAGACACACACAGACCATTGCTGGCAGTGTCTGGTCACACAGGCAACTGCTGGCACAAGGGGATTAAAGGTAATATAATGATTTCTTCAAAAGTCTTAAGACAGCTTGGGAGGAAACTGATCTTCCAGACATCTGTGCAAATGGATTTTCCATTCTTTTCAAAGGTTTTTTCCTATCCCTCTCCCATCTTCCCTCCCCAAGGCACAGATCATCAGGAAGAAATTTAAAACAGTTCTGGACATTTTTTTTATGCTATCCTTTCTACAAAGAGATAATGTCATTTCTGCCACAGATGTTACTACCTATAACTTTTTACTATACTAGAAACTGAGTTAAGAAAAATGAGTAAGAAAAAAATGTAGATATGAAATAAAATACAACTAGGAACTAGTGCTTTTAATCATAATAAAATCATTCCACTGGAGGTGCTGGTACTAACCAGTAAATTATAAGTAAGGCCAACTTCAAGAAAAGCTTTTTAAAGTGGGAGAGGAGAAATTATGCATAAATTTGTCTCAGGAAAAAGCAACCACGACTCACATCACACAGTTAAGTGGCCTCCTA
>VWYI01023213.1:0-16467 GCA_013399455.1 Anthoscopus minutus
ATAAAGGGCCACCCCTCCACCTTTTCTCCTTTTCCTGTTTCTTCTGAAGAGCTTGTAACCATCCAGTGCAGCGCTCCAGTTATGTGAGTTGTCCTATCACATTTCTGTGATGGCAACTACATCATAGCTTTGCTGTTGTACCATGGCTTCCAGTTCCTCTTGTTTGTTACCCATGCATTAGTATACATGCACCTCAGCTGGGCTCCTGATTTCACCCCAACTTAGGTTTACCATCCTTGGGGCCTGCTTCCAGACAGCCCAGCTGCATTCCCTTTCCCCTTCAAACCTAGTTTAAGGCCCTCTCAATGAGGTCTGCCTGATCATGGGCTAAAACCCTTCTGCCCTTAACAGAGAGATAGAGCCCATCCAGTTCCAGCAGGCCAGGTGCTGTAAAAGTTGCCTCATGGTCAAAGAACCTAAAATTCTGCTGAAGACACCAACCCTTGAGCCACTTGTTGATAATGTGGGCTCTCCTATTCCTTTCATTGCTGTTCTCTGCCACAGAACACTACCTGTGCTGCTGCCCTATCAACCACTTGACCCAGTGCCCTAAAGTCCCTTTTAATTGCCTTGACACTCCTCTTTTCAATCTCATCACTGCCAGCCTGGAGTATCAGCAGCAGGTTGAATCAGAGGGCTGAAGCAGCCCAGGGAGTCTCTCAGTGATATCTTATACCCAGGCCCAAGGGAGGCAGCAGACCTCTCTGTGGGATGGGTCCAGTTGACAAATGGGGCCCTCTGTTCCCCCTAGAAGGAAATCATTCACTACAATTACCCTTCTTTTTAATGACAGAGGTGGTGATCCGTCCTACAGATGAAGTGTAATTGGGGGGGCTTACTAGGCATATAATTTTCTTCTATGTCATCTGGCTGAGGCTCTAGATCCAAAGCCTCATATTTATTCTGAAGTGGCACCTGGGTAGGTGATGGGGTTTGGGAGGATTTTTTATTATCTCTCCAAGCAGGAACCCATTTCTACTCGTCCCATCTACGAGATGTCTGGCAGTGGGAAGCACGGGAGTCCTCTGACTCCTGGTGGGCCTCCCTCAAGGATGGAAGGGCAGAACTCCACCAATCTGTTTCCCTTTCACTTTCCCCAATATTCCTTAGCCTTTCTACTTCCTCCCTAAGCCTGGCCACCAGCAAAAGGAGATAAGTCACCTGTGCACACCACAGGCAGGCTTCTTCTGGAATTCCCCCTGGTACTACTGATAAGCTCAAACACTCTGCAGGAAGGGATCTGGACAGACACACCCTTTTTGCAGGGTTCTAACTGGCTACATACACTTATACTAACTGCAGGTTTTGATCATGCAAAACCATTACTAACAAAAATATTCCAAACTGACCAACAAATCCACAACAAACTAAAAACGCCACTAGCAGGAGGAAACAGATATATCTAAGTACTATTTTACAGCTCTTAAAAGATTTATGAACTGGCCAATTTCATTTGGTGTAGCAATTTCACCTTATATATAATTTTTATGGACTGCTGCCTTAGAGCATCAAAAAGTGTGTTTCCCACTCTTCACCAGGAATTTCCTCTTTTAATTAGAAGCAGTAGGCAGAAAGGTATTGAAGCTTTTTTTTTTTTAACTTATAAGCAAGCACCAAACCAAAGAAACATTATATTTTGTAGTAGCTGGAGAAAATAAAGGTTTGTAAAGCATTAAAAGACTTTACTAATATGATGTAATACATAATATTATTGAGAATTTTAATGCTACTGTAAAGGCTAAGCATAAGATAAATGCTTAATAAAAAATTATACTGTAAAAAGTTATGAATCCATTTTAGACATAGTCTATACTTAACAATGTCCCAGCGTTCAGTCAAGCAGTTTTCAGCTACCTTGAGGGCTCTTTGCCTTAACATTAAGTAATTTAATTTTTATTATTTTCTGCAAAATTATCTAATTTTACTTAATGCTTATTTGTCACTACATTTGGACAAATGCTTTGGGTAGTTATCTGTTATTTCATGAAACAGAGTCTTACAAAAACAGAAATACGGTCATTTTAAGCTGGTCATTTTAAGCTGTTACCACTTTAGTATTGCTACTGTCCACAATCATCACAAAATTGTCAAATGCCTTTATATATATGATGATCAGAGCAATATGTATATGGAATACTTTTTTCCCCCTAAAGCCTATAATTTTCTTTGCCCTAAGTGCTTCTGATCCAATTTGTAAAGATAAAACATAAGTATGGAACAGAAAGGGTTGTAAGGGTTCACCAAGAAAAGGTAGGCAATGCAGAGTTTCCAGGGAGGGGTTAGTCCCTTACAAAGACAGGAAGGGTATTCCCAGGACATCTGACACAGGAATGACAGACAAAGGAAGCTTTACAGGGAGAATTTTTTTGATACAACTGCATGACAACATAAGACATCAGGAAAAGATGAGGTAAATGAAGGTAGTTGTGTGAACTAGTCAACAGCCAGACCTTCACAGTCCCTTCAGAGTGAGGTGCCCACTGGTGATGACAAGTGTAATCCCCTGTAACAGACACAAACTAATCTGAGGCACTGATTTTGGCTCAAAACACTATGTTTCACTCTGCTTTTTGTCACCTTTGCCATTTAACAGATGTTGCCCATAGGGCAATTTGTATTGTCAAAGAGCTCTTCATTAAATGATGAACACATCTCCTGCTGGCTCCTGTCTGAAAGGTTCAGAGCTGCAGGAACAGCTGGGTAAAACTTGCTGAAATTTCTGGCAGACTCCAACAAAATGCTCTACTCAGGACACTGATAATTCAAAGAGCCAGGTAAATATCACTCTACCTATCCAATGGTTTGGAAGTTTATGAAAATAAATGCATGAGATGCAGGAAAAATAATTCATTACCACAGACTTTCTACAGGCTGCAAATGCACAACCATCCTCACCCTTAAGAAGCTCAGGCCCTGACCCCATGGTCCCTTCTCTTTCCATAGCACCACCAGCTAGGAGGAAAAATTTCCCTCCTGCTCAGAGGTATTGCTCTGTGTGCCAACACAGAAAAGTAGGGCTGATACAGTGCTACATCAGGCTTTATTCTGTCACCACAGCATACTCTCTAGCATTGATCCCTTTTCCTTGAAAGTATTACAAAATGTGATGGAAATTTGATTAGAATTCACCATATTTTGGTACTTATTTTTCATATCCCTCTTGCTACACTGAAAAGAGTAAAATTGAACAGAATTCCATAATGATATATGCACATTCAATGTCCAAAAGGAAATTTAAAGTGTTATCTCTGTATAAAACTTCAGCTTTTGAGCAGCTAGCTAACTAGCTTGCTAACCAGAGATATTTTACCTCTGCTACTTTCCCACAATCCATTTGTACACATAAAAAGAATTTGATACTGAAATAAGCATGATTCCTCATGAGAATGAAAAATTACTTTGAATCAGTTGTCCTGACTAGTCAGGGTTTAGGAACCATGCTCAAGTACCTCACAGCTGCTCCTCAAAGCAAGATCCAATAACATCGGTTTTCAGCAGAAAAATTAGTTCAGTATTTTCAATGCTTGTGTTAATAATGTAGGACAGTTGTAGTGGTGATGAAAAGCTGTGAGAACTTTGGATGCACAAATATCTCTTTCTTCTATAAATACAAGTATTTTTAAGCATGAGATCTGGCCTTAGGAAGTAATAATCATACAAAGAGTTTTTGATTTCTATTTTAGAAAATTATCAACTTTAATTTGATTACACTGGGATTTACTGCCAGGATGGCTTTTTATTTCTTTGTTTGGTACTCCTTCAAGTGACAGTGGTAGAAATGCTCAGGCAGCATCCTCACTGTAAAAATTATTTGAAATGATTCCTCCATCTGGAATATTCCTCTAGTGAAAGATGATTCATCAAACATTATCTCACTAGATTTTAATACAATATTTAAAAATTCAGCTGCTTGCTTCAACTTCAGCAATTTCCTATTACACAGGGTAGATGTACATTTCTGGAGCCTTCTTCATGCTAGCTGGCACAATGTCTTAATATTCAGCATTATAAATCTAAAAATGCAACCACCTAGTCACTTCAATTTCTACTGTTATTGTTGTATTTCATTAATGCTTGCAGTGCTTGCACAGCAAGGCCTTTCCTGCTACCTGCAATATCACAGAGAAACTTAATGTTCATGAAAAACGCCATAAAAGAAAAAAAACCATGTAAATAACTGTAAGTTATAAATATAAAATTGCACTAAAAATTAGAGACTGATAAACAAAACACATAATAAAAAAACCCCACAGAGAATAAACAAGAAGGGCTTACTACCATGGAAAATAAATATAGTCAGCAGTGACGTTTGCAGCATGTTGAGTAGGATGTGGGGCCACACAGCTTCAAGGATGCCCTGAGAAGGGTTATGGTACTGCTTGGAGAGATGGATCACAAGAGAGGGTTTACCCAGCTCCACTGAGCTCTGAGAAGGGTGTCAATGACAGGCAGCAAGCAGACTCATATACTCAGCTCCTAGCATGCACAACACGACTCACTAACTCACAAGTGTTTTTTCACAAAAATAACCACATTTTTAGCCTGTAGGCCACAAACTTTAGAAAGCTTCATAAAAAACAAAGTTCAGCTTCTTGTTTGAGAACTATCCATAAGAATGTGGGCAGAGAAATGTCTAGCAAAGAACCAATTACTAATTATGTTAATAATTATTTCAATTCTAATGTATAATAATACAATAATATATAGCCTTTTCAAATACAAACTAAGACAACAGTGAATAAAACTCTCACTTCACATTTATTTTCACTCCCCATTCTTCCTTTTCTTAGTTAAACACAATAAGCTCATCAAAACTATTCAGAAGAGGAAATAAATAGTAGCTAAAGAGGAAAAAAAAGTTGAGTTTCAAGCCACAGTGTTTCCAAAATCATCCTAAGCAACCTGGGGACCCTACTATGCCACGGTGCACACTCCATGAAGAATGGTAGAAACCATTTGCGTCGATGTTTTTATTGTCACAGGGATTTAATGTGCCATTGTCCTCAACTTCCCTTTTAAGAAGGTTATTTAATTTATGATTTGGATGTAAAAAACAGTTTCTAGTGTTGTCATTAGCATAATTAATAATATCCCACTCTCCAGGAACTGGACATCTGTCATGTGGGAGTTCTGTACACATTAACTTTGTCACTCTTTTGATGTCAGAATAACCCCTGGAGGTATTCCAGGTCTCTAATAATAGTAATGTCATTGTAAAATCTTGGTTACTAGGAAATAGCAGACCATAGGGTATATGAAGCACTCAGAACCTGTATTCGTCTTTTGTTGTAATAAATAATTGGTGGTGAATTGTGATGCTTAGCCTAGCAACAAAATTTGGAAATATATCCAAATCAAAACACTTTTAGAGAGTTAGCACAGAAATAAACCTCTCTTTTTTTGCTGCTAGATGAGTTTAGGAGTCTTAGAGTTGTAGTAGAGGTTGCCTTGTAGTAGAGTTGTAGTAGAGGTTGCCTGGACTGACAGAATGACTTACAGTTACTGAGCTTTATCAAGATAACATTTTAAAATCTATTATTAGCTAGATACTTTTCATTATTAATTTTGAGGTGGAAAAATCATGGAAATGCCAATGAAAGACAGAAATATCTCTATGCTAAGGTCAATGGTGTACATTAAAAGGACTGATTTTAAAGTCCCCTTTAGCTTGACAATAATCCACGGATCTATTTACAGCGATAATATTTTATTTAGTCAATGGAGCAAAAAGAAAAGCATAATTATCAGCCAGTGTTCCATTAATAGCAAGAGAAAAGAATTCTGCAGAGCCACATTCATTTTTATATTCTAACATTTATTTTAAAAAAGAAAACAAAAGAAAAAAACCCACTAAAATTCCCCAGTTACTCTCTATCAAAAGGGAAAAAAATGTACCTCACAAATTGCTACTACACAGTTCACTTCAGGAGATTAACTTTCCTTTCAAGCCTTTTGGGTCTGATGGAGAAATTGGTCAGAGCAGCGTATTAGTAAAAATGGTAAAAGTAGTAAAAATTTAAACTCCCATTAAATGGGAAGGCTCAGCAGAATGACCACACAGAAATAATTACTTGGAGAGAGTGAACTTTTTAAAATTTTAAGGAACCAAGTACAGCAGTAAGAACAAGGGGACATTTAGATGATGAACCTTGTCCCCACCACTGGTGTTTTAGCTTTGCAGGGTCCATCCCATCCTTTCATGCTACACAGATCATGTGCTTGATTTTGGCAGCCTGTCAAAGGCAGCTCCTCTAATAAAGAATACAGAACTAGGCATTGATGATCAAACACCAAAATGAAACTAACAGCAAATCAGAATGGAAATCAGACAAATCTCAAAATCAGTGGTTCTTGGTTCATCTGATCCAAATCAGCATCAAAATGTCATTGCTGATTAAGAAGAGAAAACTAATACTGAAGTAACTTCATAATTCTGCATCCTTTTTTACAATTCTACTGCAAATCAATCTTTAATATTAGCCTTCATTCACCTTTGCCCATCACTTGTATTCTGCTGTGGTAGCACAATGGAGATCCTGATGGGGAACATGACAGGAACCTCTGTTCCAGTTCCCACTCTTGTTGAGACACTGGCTGCAATTCTACCCTAATCTTTTAGTCATAACCTCCCCATTCAGGACTCCAGTGGGACACAGATATCCCCTGGTTGTGTCCACCTGGACCCCCATAGTGAGAGAAGGAGAAACTTTGATCAGAGACAGGGTAGAATTGTTCTAGATGGTGGTTTCTATTTCTGCCTGCTTGTCCTGTCACATCTCTAGGCTGAGCACCACGAGCCAGGGTCCATGGACTTGCTGGACACGTTCAAGGAGCAGAGGATCCTCTGGGTGTGCTCTCCCTGATGCTGCCTTTTGCCTCCCTGTTTACATTTTTTTAGTATTACTCCTTCTCCTTCTTTTTCTCATTAGTTGTCTTCCATGCCATCTCCTTTTCTTTGTCTCATTAAAATCAAATTGAAGTAAAATTTCAAGGAGGTGGAATGGGAGTGGAACAGAAGGAGTTGATGCCTGTTCCCAGCGCAGGAGAAAGGTGCAAGCAGCAACCAGCAGCAGAGGGAGGGAGAACCCCAACCATGAGCCATCAGCTGCACCCAGAGCTGCCAGACTGGGAGCTCGAGCTGGCCCTCCCTCCCTTCTCACCCCTCTCCTCTCATGGAAAGAGGAGAGGAAGGCCATGGTACATTTCCAGAGGCTGTACCACACCATGACAATGCACTGTGATGGGTTTGCCTTACAGGTGACACGTGCCATACTTTGAGCAACACTTCTCTTCTTTGGGCAGGAAATCCTCTCCTCTCATGCAGGAAAACCCTGTCTCCCTCCTTGCTCCAGCACTCTCACCTCCTGTGCAGCTGCTAAACACGCATACACCTGAGTGCTGGGGGAAATATCTAGACAGAAAAGGATTAATGCTGTAAAATCTTACAATGAGATGGGCTTATAACAGTTCAATTTAAACTGCTGGAGGTTTTTTCATCATATTTAAATTTTGTGATTTTCTTTTTGTGGACAGGAAAATTTCCTAAATAAAAGCTGCAGTTTATCTCTTGACATATACAAGCAAGGGAAAAAAAATACTTTAAATAGCTGCAAGAAACTCTTCTCATCTTACTCAAAGTAAATAGTTAGACAGCCACTTACCTCCAGTCGCCACAGTAATTTCACGTAGAAAATGTCCGTAAAATGGAAAATCAAAGGACAGATTCACTCTCTGAAAGGAGTAACAGCAGAAAATAATATCAATATTGAGCAGAACATTAAGAGGGGAAAAAGATGAACAGTCATCCACTTCAAATATCTCTTCCATTGCTTTTTATTTTTCACTGGAGCCTTGTTATTCTTAATTCAGAATTGCCAGTAGCTAACTGGAAAGAATTCTGAGGAACACTTAAACACTTGAAACAGCAGGTCTTTATAACAGAAAGCTTCAGAAAAAAATATACATGAACAGACATTGTAACTCAATCACAAGAATAAAATTAATAAAAGATCTGTAGGGGGTTTCTCCTTAAAAAAACTGTCGCTTTAGTCTCTTTTTCAAAAGGACCTATCAATATCAAAAGCCTTAGCAATACCTGTGCTTTACAGGACACCTGCTACTTTGGCTGCTGGCTTTCTGCTGCTCTGCCACACAAGCCTTGAGAGTCAAATGCTATCCCTGCCATCCTGCTGCTGCTGCTTGGGTGCTTGTCTGATGAAGGCTGGTCACTTGAAGCTAATCCCTCCATTGAAACCATATGACAACAATTCCTAAAAATCTCTCTAATGTCATCTAGGAGATGGAATGATGTATAAAGAAATATTCAACAGAAACTCAAGCTACTTATTGCAAAATAAAATAAATAAAATTTTAAAAATAACCTTTTTTTTCTCCAGATACCTCCACATGACTATCCTTTATCAGCTGAATTCATCACAGAGAATTGTTTATTGAGGAATGAACTTTTCTCCTGAACTAAGCTCACCATAAAGCAACATTCAAATTCAAACTCATTTTACGTCTCTGCCTATGGCTTTATCTTTTTCCATCTCTTCCATTCCTTTCCCAAAGCTCAGTGATTATTGTAGCTACTCATAATTATCACCTTGTGTGTTACGTGGTTAAACTCTGAATAAATTAGCGGTCATGGAAGAAATGAGTGCTGAAATCTCAGCAAGGTTTTTTCACTGTTTAAATATAACATCCCTTGAAAAACACATCTCTTCCACAATGGTCAAAATACTAAATATTAAAGGAGCATGCAGTCCATTAATCCTTCTTTTAGAGGATTTGCTACAGTAAAAACTGGTGTGAAGATGGATTGTTGGTGACTGTCCCTCAATAGTAAGTTCTGATGACTTCACTTAAGAAAGGACAACAGCCCACACATTTTAAAAAAGGAGGGAGGAAGGAAGAAGAAAATAGTCTTTTATCTTTATTTTCCCTACCATTATTTCTGTCCCATGTTAATTATTTTCAAATTGTATCTGAGTACTACTTCTCTCAGGAAGAATTATTTTTACATCAACCAGAAATGTTTAAAGAATTATTTAGCATGAAATTAGCAGTTAAAGACTTACAGTAACTTTAAATTAGATTTGCTTTCCATCTAAGTGGAAGACAGAATTATGACAGGATTTATTAACACATTTTTTGTTTGTTTTTAATTAGAATGCAAAATCCATTTGCAATGTGTTAATTGGACTGAGTAGGTTCTAATGACCTTTTCTGTATATACATAAATATGGGTGTACAACTGAACATTTCTAATAAAAAATGGCATATGCAAAAGACAGTACATGAATTAATCACACAAATTTTCTTGTACCATGTTCTACAACTTTCACTGCTGAAGTATATGCTACATCTATGAATGCACTCCATTTAAATTATGTCGTTGCTCTACCAAACACAATTTGAAGAACTCTGTTAAACTAACAATTTTCTGACCAAATGTCCCATCTTTCCTTTATACACCATCCTCCATTTTACCTACTCACTTTAACTTTCTCAATCATAGTAACCATTAAACTGCTTCAAATGGAAACCATGTGATCTTATCTGTCTTCTAAATTGCTACAATATAAATATTAGTATAAAGATTGCAACAAAACCTGGATCCCATTCCCACTCAAGCCAGATGTAGATCTCCCAATGACTTAAGTCAAAATGTGTTACCTTAAATTTTTACAATGTAAAAATGTTTGACATAGCCAAATTTTTAGCATAATGGTGTAAGAACCAACATGATTCAAGCATTATTTTGAAAGACAATATTCTAACAGTCACTAAACTTTTGCTTTTATTTTGATGCTAGAAAGCATACCTCATTTTTAAGAAAGAATATCAGAATTTTCAATTCACTGAAATAAAAATGTTTTCTCCATGCATAAATGATAGAATGGACTGGAAGAAAAGGGAGTTGAGTTCCCAGGTATGATGTATCCTGTATTCTAGTTCAGTGTTTGAGTAATCAACTCTTAGATATTTAATCTAAACACACTGAATATCACCTCTAAAATTGTATTATATGGTTAAAAAGATGGTAGCAATATACTGAAAAAACACTCTAGTGTTTTAATCCTAGTGCTATAAATCCTGCAGTGTTAGGCATTCAAATTGTTCCATTAATGTATGTTTGCTACTTTCCACAAACAATTACTGTGCTGTTTATAAAGTCAAACCATCTCATGGATCCTGTCCAGGATTCTCTCCTATCTTTATGACTTTTCTTGTAGAAGCAAAACCAACTGACAGCTTCTGGGAACTCCCAGGATTATTTACTTCCGAATGAAGGAAAACACACAAATTGAGTATAAAATTGTTAGCATTCAAAGAATCCCTCACATTGTAACTGAATTCCTTAATATTTATCTTGTAATAATTTAACTCCTGGTTCTACTGTCAAATTGAAGAATAATGTTTAGAAAGTATAATGTAAATCATTGAGTCAAAGCAATATATACAAAATGGCCTTTTAAAAAGAGTAATAGAAAAGCTTAAGGGAGGGAAGGTAAGAGTTTGCTGCTGAGGTATGTATGATCTGAAAATATATGACTGCAGTTGTACAGTTATAAAGATCACATCTCTCTGTTAAACACCTTTGTTGTGTAGTACACGTGGATGTTGTTAGACACACACAAAAAATAAATTATCGATGCATAAATAAGGAAAAAAAAACCTTACAGGATGACTCTCTGGTACTTTTTCAACCTTTAGGGGGACATAAAACAGACCTGAAAAAGGGGTCTTTAAAGCTCTATGCAGTAGACATGGCTGCAGCCACTCAAGTTCATAGTCTAAGATATTTGGTTAAGCATGAAAAGAGATGGATATCAGTGTTCTAAACAGGGACCAAAGCCTTCTCTGCTGGAGCTGGCAGAAAGGCAGAGGGGGCACATGACATTCAGAAGAAAGGTGTTATTGCTTTGGGGAGAAGCAGTTGAAGCCCTCAAGGTTCCATTTACCATGCTGAATGGTGCTCTACACCAGACCAAAAATAATGCCTTGTTCTAGCCTCAAGTTTAATAACTTCAGCAAAATGTCCCCCTTGGGAAGGACATTTTAACTGCATAATCTCACATGAAGAAGACAAGACAGACAACAGAGGTCCTCACTTTTATATACTGTTGAGGTTCTTTTTTTCTCACTAGAATCAAATTGTTGTAAGAAAATAGCTGATACACTCTTTCATTAAGTCTACCCTAAAGATATACAACTGTCTGAATCCTCTGCATTTGCTTTATCCCTGATTGCCTACAGTCTTTTAACCATGAAGGATATATTTTTTTAATTGCACTCTCTGTCAGTTACATGTGCTGGATTTATCACCTCGCTCTGTTTTCTATATTCTGACTTAAACACCACAGTATTTCTTTCTGCTGACTCTTGCATTCCTCTAAGCAGTCACCTGTCTTGTGCCAGGGAGAAAACAGATTAATGAAGGAAAAGATGAATTAAACTTGGGCATGCTCTGAGCTTTAAAAATATTAAACACATCTGCATCTTTAAAAACTGTACAACTTTTAAGTATAGCGTTCACTAGATTTTGTTTTAAACTGGCATAACCCAAGGACTTTTTTTTTGAGCTAATGGAAGAAAAAAGTCTCTTCAACCATAGTTCTGAGCTGTAATTTTCTGTATTTAATTTGTGCTAATATTGGCTCTTCTACGTATGCTGCATTTAGTCACAGGTGAGAACCAAGAATACAATCTCTAAATCATACAGTATTTGATTCCATTTCTAAATGTGTAAGCCCATTATTTTCATACCCACTTTAACAGCAGCATGACTACAATAGGTTAAATGTTATTGGTATTCACACTCCAATTTATTTATTTGCTGATAATCTAAGAATTTGATCACATAATTTCTGTTACTATATGACATTCTCATGAGCTTTATCAGTTGTCCCAAAAGGAGATGTAAGTGTGACACCTCATAAAAAGAAGGATTGCAAATGTACCACATACATTCCATGAGAGACTTAAAACTTCATCAACTTCATCTTGAACCCAGCTCTTTTACTATTAAACTCAATGGTAGAATTCCCTCTGATTTCAGCAACACAAGTGGTTTACCTTTTGATAGTTTGTGATTCTTAGGGACAGAGGACAACTTTAAATATATTTGTAAAGGCATCTCTGAAGAACTGTTACAGAAGGTTCAAAAAGTTCATAGAATCATTTGATAACAATAGTGTAAAGACTCCTACAGCTTAACTAGAATTCAAAGATATATCTCTGTGAACAATAGTCATGAACATAGCAATACTACTGTGTGGGCCACTGGGGAAAAATATCCATGTCAGTGAAAGAAGAAAATTATAAAATAACTTACTGCTGCTTGACGATGGGTATTGGAAAGGATCCCATGAATCTTTACTTTGTCCTTCTCCATTTGGTCTATATTGACCCACAAATCCCGGCTGGTAGAATCATATGGGCCATATGTCCTTGATGTATAATAATTATGATCGGTATCCTCCTGAAAAAGGGAAAAAACCACAGAAAAAAGCAGATTATAATGGAAAATACACCTTGGTTTTATATAAAACTGAAATACTGAGTCCTGTTGCTCCTCGAAGAAACTCAGCAATGAAGGAAAAAAAGTAAAAATTGTAAACATGTTGCAGAGACATCTCTGCTCCTAAGCAGTTGACAAGACATCTACCTCATGCAATCTTCTTACATAGTGATTATAATGTTCATGATCCCAAATACCAATCATACAGGTTATGTAATAACCACATCACTGAAATCTATGGCAAAACACTTGATGTTTTTTGAGGCAAGGTGGACAGTTCCTGTAACATTTGCCACACTCTAAGGAAGCCATGAGAACTATTCACAGATAACACTTTAAAAAAATTGTAGTTCTTAACATTTCTGAACATAATTCAGTAGACTATCCTATTTAAGAACATCTAAAACATTCCTAATAGCTATAGGCTTACAATGCTATTTTATTTTAAATCTCCAAGGGTTTCATTTACTGTGGATTTGCCTCTCCAAGACAGAAAAATATATGCATATTTATGGAAGAAACTGTCCCAAGTCTTGTGGTTTTAAAAAATATGGTAGTTGCTGTCATGCTCCCATCACAGTAAATTTTACTGCGATTACTGGTCAATTACTGTGAAGGTCTCTACCTTTCTGAGACAGAAAAAAAAAAGAAAAAAAGTCTGTGGTTTGAGGCAAGAAATGAAACTCCTCTCAGATTCCCTGTCTTCCTTAACTCAAACCAAGCTGTTGTAACCACAAAATATTTAAATCAACAGCATTGCCAGCTTTCTGCTGAATAGCTACAAGTAATGCTATAAAAGTAGTATATGCTAGTATTTTTTTGTTTCATCCTTGCTTCCTCTCCTTCTAAGACAAAGTAAAAAATCCCCAAAGTCTCAATAATAGAGTCTGAAAATTAAAATAAACTTAGAAAACAAACAGTACTATAGAAAACTGGAGAGGAGGACTTAGAATTTGGAATTACCCTGGTGATGGAGACTTTTCTCTCCTGCTTTACCTCCTGTATCCAGTCAGCCACGTGGGAGTACCCTCAAATCAGGCCATGCTGCCATGCAGACCTGACATCCCCTTCCCCACAATCCCAGATCATACACAGCCCTCCTGACATGATTCTGAGCTGGAGACATACGTGGCAAGGACTTAAAATCTAATGACATCATTCAAGTCCTAGATTAAACATATTGACCATAAATCCTGATTCAGCTGGATTTGACCTTACATTAACTTCATTACTGATGCATCTTACTTTAGCTGTTGTAGATATAACCAGGTTATTTTCTCCTTGACAATTTCTGCTTCTTCTGCTGTATTTTTCATGCCAGGATGTACTTTATGAGTCCAGTAAATCTCAGTAACAATTCTGAAGCAACTTCTAACAGCTTTACCAGCTCTAGGTTAGTCATGCAAGTAAACCTAATTAAAACTATACTGTCAGGAAGATGACAAAAACCAGCCACCTTACTAAATTCTTTCCTCCTTTAATGGTCAACAGAAACAGTTATTGCTGTCATGTATACAAAAGAGGTACTGTAAATTAAAAGGTTTTGAAAACAAATAAATATATTCCCAGTTCAATTTATCATTCTGAAAAAGTTTCCTTAGTAAATAATGATCACATTTAAGGCATACAAAATCTTAAGGAAAGAGCTCCAGAGACAACAAACAAAGACAACAAACAATTTCCAAATAGGTTTGTTTCAGACAAAAATGCAATATTTTAACTATAGTCAAAACTGTGCAAAGTGTTTCTGCATTTCAATTTTTTTGTAGCTAAGAAAGCCACCCCAGTTACTTTCTAGTACCTAAGCCCCTACCTCCACAGCCAGAAGGCTCTAGCACTGAGCCTAGCTGGTAGCTCTGTGAGAATGTTTTAAATGGTATCTTGACCCATACTTAAAGCAGATTCATCATACAGATTGTAAACCACTTAAATTATAGCCTTCAGCTCAAGATTTTGGCATTTTGTGAGGAATTATGCCTACCAAATTTTGCATCTAAGAAGTCTCTTTAGTATTTTAATTCAAGTTAAATAACCTTAGATTATTTATCTGTTCTGGAAGGAAACAAATTCACTTCTACTTGAATGATATAAGCAACGCAGAATTCCTCTTCATAGTCTTCATGCAGATGCATTTTATGAATATACTATTAATTAGTTCTCTCCCACATCCTAACTTTTCTTAACCCCATCTGTAAATTTACAATCTGAAACAAAAAGGCACATGCAGCTAACTACTGAAGTAGATGTGAGCAGCTTGGGAGCTCCCAGTAAGGTTAGGATCCAAGCTTCTGTTCCAAGTCACTGATTTCATTACTCCTAATTTGCATTACCATGGAAATGAAATTCTTGGATTCTTTAATAAATATGATTTTATTGGTATCATTAGATACCTACAAGTTTTCATTCTGTCAGACCTGTTTATATTCTTTGGCTGATTGTACCTGCTTCGTAATACATTCCATTTCCTACAGGTAGGTACTACATAAGATGGAAAAACGTTTAAGAAATTTTACTGAATTTGCATGTAAACGATTCAATAAAGAAAATAATTTTAATAGTTATATGAGATATATTTAAAGTCTAATTATCTGCTGATAATTAGAATTATATAAAAATACATTTATGAAGAGAAACAAACTGAAACTTTTCTGTATCTATTTGTGACATAGTATCATGTTACTGAAAGGAAGGGCATGCAGAGAAAGCAGAGAGCATAACCCTTACTGCTTCAAGAAAGCTTTTTTTTTTGTTTTTCAAGTATTTGGGGGATATGAACATTATCTCCCACTAGATCTCTAGATGTGCAATTCTGTCCAAATTCTGTTTGTATATAAAGTACGTAGCACCTTTTTTCTACAGAACAGTATAGCATTAAAGCAAAGGATTTTTCCAGATATTCTTTGCACCAGCTATGAGGATTACTGTTGGCAACCTTTGTAAATATAAAGGGAATATTTATTGGAACATCTCTCATAACACTTTTCTTTTGGGAAAATAAGGTATTTCTAACCTCAGGCAACTCTTGGTGCTGAGTTGCCATCTTATTGTTGATTGTAGGGATTAATTTCTTAGCTTTCACAAGGGATACTGTCTGATGACACTTTGAGTATATTCCCATACTTCTCCAAATTCAATTGAATTTTTCAGGAAAGCTGAATACATGCACTACTCATAAAAGTTCAGCACAACTGAATATTAAGCCTTCTTTAAATACTTGGTGTTCAGTATTTGTCAGATTCAACAACTTAACATCCATCCCATACATTACATATAAGGATAATCCCAAACAAAATCCAAACATCACATACTCATTTCATCAGTAACTGCTGTCCTTTAGCAGATTAAGGCTTCCAATATGTGATGTGATCTTTCACAATCAAGATAGCATAAAGTAGCTATATATGATATTTAGAAGTAACAACTACATTATGCCTCTGGCATTAGTTCAAATTATTAACTGGAATTGTGTTCAAAGATATACATGAAAATAGTACCAAAACAAACATGAAACAATACAGTTCCCTCTCAGTGAAGACACCATGATTCTATGATGATACAATCACAGAGGTAAACATGAGAGTTTTTAGATTTAATTCCTTTCTTTTCATATTTTTTCTTTAACAAAAGCTGAAAAGTAATATAAATCTCTAGCAGACAGAAGATATTATCAAACAAGATTTAGGAATAAGAGTTGCTGTTGAATCCAATTGCATGAATATTTTGTTTTTAAATACTGGATTCAATTCGACCCAAACCACAGACATCACTGAACAAGAAGTCCTGCCATCTCTCAAACTCGCTCTGTATAAGGCTGTAATTGAAGAAAACTAATAACTTCAACCAAAGAAAAAGCAGCTGGCACAACCAGGAATAAGCTCTGCTGTTGCACAATAATATGTTGTAGCAAAAGTCTTGATGGATGGATGGATGGATGGATGGAT
>VWYI01023214.1:0-13335 GCA_013399455.1 Anthoscopus minutus
TGCTCTTCTGAGAGGACCCTCAAGTCCTGTTCATTTCTTCCAACCCCACCGAGCTGAGGAGTTTCCCAACCCAAGGTGTTGCCTCTGCTTGGGAGGAAGCTCCCTTGAAGTTGAGGTCGGCTGAGGTTGCCTACGAAGATAACTGGGACTGGAGAACAGAGGCAACTGAATAATGGTCTTTTAACAATATAAATGTACTCTAAAATGCAATATTGGAATCTGGAATTACTTTTCCTTGGTGAAGTATCACAAACTTGATAATATTTCTCCACGCAAAAAATTTGAGTTCTTTGCTTTTGATCAACAATTAAAATCTAAATTGAATTAATACAGGTAGAAATTAAAAAACAGTAGACAAATATATAGTAGGCATACATTCTATTTTTTAATCTTTATTGTCAGTAGCATCTTCTGGTTAGTTTTGCTTCTCTCTCTTTCAAAACAGAAGCAGTTTTAGGGCTGCTTTGTGCCTACATGCACTCCTGGGTGCTCCATTCAACAATATGTGCTTATCGTCTGTGTACTCAGTCCTCAGCAAGCTGACACTTCTACCTCCAATTGCTGAATAGGGCATAATACCCTAAAAGTAAAGTTATGAAGTGCATATTGCATACTGCTTTATATTAGAAGAAAGTGAAGTAAATAGTGTGTTTCAAAGTCTGTTTGACATTTTTCATTAAAAAATATCATGTTCAATTGCTTAGATAAATTAAGTATCAAGTGAGTACATGGATAATGATATTTCTAAGAACTTGGTAAATTAATTCACCTAAGCTACACTCTGTCTAAACAGGAGCTCCAGATTTACAGAGAAATGGAGCATTTCAGAGATGCAAGAATTGAGCAAAACTTCTCCTCTATTGACACAGATGATTCCCTGCTGAGGGAATCTGTATAAAGTTCAGTGTACCTTTTGCTTGTGTCAATGGAATATGCTGGAGAAGTATCAAAAAATAAACTCATCTCAAATGTGAGTTGGGAAGAGAATAAAATAATGAGTAGAAGCAAAGATAAAGAGAAGGAAGGTAGAACTATAGTAAAAACTGTGGGATGCCACTGGCAGAGATAGGACAAGGAGCAAGAAGAGGGACCTTCAGATGATGTGAAAGAAAAAATAGTTGTGTGTTCTTGATGTACAGAAGTTAAGAAGACAGCTCTGTGTGTTGGTATGACAACAACAAACACCTTAGGAATATTCACCAGGAATTAATTTTCTTACAGCATATCTTTCTATCCTCATTCCTAAGTGGCTAATTGTACAGATTGCTGTAGCATGTCTATTTACAGTCCTGAATGTGAAATATGTTTGTGGATTTGAATGTATCCTAGTAAGCTATTCCAGTACCTGGAATACATTTTCATATTATTTTGTCTGTATTGAGGAAATAGCTGTGAAATCCTTTTCTAAAAGCATTTCTCTTGCACACCCTTTGAAAGTCCAATTCCTCAGAGAATCTTTCAATGCTTGCAGGTATTAAGGTTTTTCGTCATAAAAGTATGCATTGTTGCACTTAAATTCTTAACCTTAATGAAAATCCAGACAAAAGCCTGGGTTTTTTGGTGGTTTTGTGGAGGATTTTTTCTTGGTTTTTTTGAAAAGTGTTACTGAACGTGAGAAATCGCATTAAAAATCTATCATAAATGAATTTTGAGAAGATGAACTTAACCACTCTAAAGATGAGATATAAAGTTATCTGTGCATTATAACCTTTTCTTTTTTCTTCCCTGTAAAGTGTATTCTACATTGGGAAGTGTCAGATAGCTGTAGATCAGACATCTAAAAATATCCTTAGTGTGAAAGTCCTGCAGTTTTGATGCTTCATAATTACTCTGCAGGAAATAAATACTATTTCTATTTTACAGATAGCACATTAAAGCATAGAGATGAGTGTCTTGCCCAAAGTTGCAGAGGAAATCTGTGTTACAGCAGATAATTAAATGTCCCAAAACAGCTACTGGAAAGATGAATATCCTTCTGTTGACATTGTACAATATAATATTGGGATAAATTCAGATATCTACACACAAATCCTTGTGCACATACAGACCGGACTTCTGGAAAGATTCATGTGCTGTTTAATGTCACTAAGCCAAAATTCAAAAAGTGAAAAATTAAGTATAAGAGAGACATTCCATGCTCTCTAGCTAAAGAACCTAATCTCTTGTCCTACTGTCCCACTTTTGAAACCTATGCTTTTTAAACTATGGCAACACTTAACTGAAAGTCTCCTGTAGAAACCTCATACATGAATGCTGAGGGATATAACATTTTAATCTGTTCAGACAATAAAGTCAAAATATGTCACATAAGAAATGTGTCAGGCAGCTACTTAGATCCTTCCTTGTCTCAAAGACAACAACTAAGATCACTTTCTGAATTTCAAATTTGCAGTAAATGTTACTGAGTTAAACTATAAATTTGTGTCCTCATATTTAAAGAAAACCCTTAGCTTCATTGATTCAAGTTTTTTTGGGGGCAATATTGCTTGTTTAGGGAACAGCTTAAGCATCTTAGAAAGCAGAAATTGCAAGAGGATAATTCATAGTTTAAGCATTGCTACAGAATAGAAAATATATTATCAGTTCTTCTTGTGTATGATAGACTCTTGCTTATGTCAATAGAACTATTCCACCTCAATGTTCAGGAAATAATTTTGGTTTGCACAAAAGAGAAACAATTTGTCATATTTAAAACAGAGAGTAGTTCAATATTTGCTCTGCTCCCTAGCCCACCCTGCCTGAGAGATAATTCAATTAATTTTGCCTTTTTTGTAGATGGTGGCCGATATTTACTGAAATAAGGTGGCTGAGATTGTTGAGATTCCATCACCTGTGTTTATGTGTCTGTAGTGCAGACAATTGCATGTGTGCTAATTCTGTCTAAGCTGCTGTTGCAGTCCAACAACAATAGAGTTAACACAGTCAGTGAAGCAAAGAGAACTATTCAAATACAGACATATAAATATGGGTGAGATAAGCAGTTCCCCATTGACCACGGGTGACAAGATCTGCATCTGTAATAAGCAGCTAGCCTGCTAAAACTTTTATTCTGTGTACCTAAATGTGTGTGTCTGGATATGGAGCTAAATACTGCTCTAGGAGCTGGCCTTATAGTTACCAGGGTGCAAAGGTTCTTCTAATGGTGCATGCTTCAGTCTGTTGTGCATTTGTAACCATCTTAGTCCATTAGACAGATGATTCATTGTCAGAGGAAGCAAAATTCCAGTAGTCACTTCTGGAAGGTCTACATGTAATGCTACTGTTGGAGTATTAGAAAAGTAAAGCAAGGCTCTAATAAGTCTGGGCCTGAGGACACCACACTGTTTGACAGCAGAAGTTCTTAGGTCTGTCAGGACTCAGGCCTTGGATGAGTTCTTTTTCAGACAGTGGTGGATTTGAATGCTGTAGAATGTCTTTAGAAGTCCAAGGAAAGATGAATACTGAATATACCTGTGTCCCTTCTCATATGTAGTGTTTCTTCTTTTTCTAGGAGTCTAAGACAGCAGACACCCACATTTTCATCCATTTTCAGCCCAGAACAGTCAATACTGAAGCATCATCTGTTGCCAAAGATCAGCATTTTGTTACAAATGTTCTGTTCCTTCTTCAAAGAAAGGGAGTGTAAATCTTACTTAATCAAAACTAAGTTGGTACATAAGGTTTTTATTATATAACAGCTTTCAGTGCAGTACAGTTAAAAACATGAAAGTTAATACAATCAAGTCCCATTCATATATTAATACTAACGAGTGGAATAGAAAAAGAAGATATCACAACACTCCCAAAAACCTTAAACAGATATAAAAATACAACAGATCATTCTATTATATATATTATCAATATGGACACAGGACATATTCAAATTAATTTAAACTATTGAATTGAATCTCTTTACACAAGTCAAGGGGTTTTAATCATACTGTTTTTATAACAATATGAAATCTCATTTTACTTTTCATTTTGTAGAAGTATTATAAAGGCCAAACATACCAATTGCTATGTAGGCAGCAGTATTTTCAGCTCAGAATATTTCATCTTGTTTCCTGGTCTTTATATTTCTTCAGATACTACTCAGCATGTAGAATTTATACTAAGCACTGTGCTACTCCATCAGGGTGTCTCTGAAGTTAATCTAGAGTCATGTCATCATAATTTAAAGCAAAAAGTATTTTACTTGTGCTCTCATAGAGGTTTTAAAAAGGTCAGAATTCTCCATTAATTTACAAGAAATGTGGTCATTCTAATTTGTGCTAATAAAGATCTTTTTATTTTCATGTCCCAGTCTTATGCCATACAGTGAGATTCTCTTAAATATGAATTTATGGAGTAATAATTTATGTCTATATACTGTCATAGCTGTTGACCTTCAGTCTTATACATTAAGTCTGAGTTACCGGGCAGTATTTTGAGCTTTATGGTGATTCATTCCTCAGCCATTGTGGTGTAGGTGAGGGAAGGACCCAGATAAGATCATCACAATAAATTACCTCTCTAAAGGAAAATTTACTGGATTTTCTAGTGAATTCTTAGCATTTCCTTATAGAACTTTATGCATATAGAAAATATAGAAGATTTGTTGAGAATATAAGAAAATATTTGTACCAGTGATAAATGAAAATGTAAAATATTTTTTTTTTTGGTTAAGGCTTATATTCTTGTTTTGATCCCATCTGGGAGCTGAATGCTTCTCAGTGCTGATCCCATATGGGAAATGTCTTCCATCTTCACATTCATCAACAATAAAACCATTTTCTTTTTAAAGAACATGTTATCAGCTAGAATTTTTATTTTAGGTGAAATGTCATTCTCAGAAAATAGCATTTCCACAGGTGCTACAAACATTTGCATAACATTACTGAACTTTTAAAAGCACCACCATAGGAATTTCTTCACCACTAATTCTGGAAAACTGTGTTTCCTTGTTGTGGTGTGTTTTTGTTCAAGCTCATTCAGTTCAAATATGTTGTATGTAGTAAAAGTTACTTGCTTGGCCATGCCCCTGTTGTCACGGTTTGCCTCAAACTGTAATGGTTTGCCCCAAATTGTATCTCTCCTCCCCTCCCTGTCAATCTCTCCTGCACCGCCCCTTTTTCCAGTACCTTCTCCATCAGTCACCCTGAACCCTGCCCCCCTCCTCTGTCCATCATGTCAACCCTGCCTTTCCTTCCAGATCTTTCCAAGATTTGTTGTCCCTATGGTTGTTCCCCCTGTCCCTCAAGCAATGCCGCCTCCCTTTCCGTTGCTATTAGTTACTTTGTATTTAATCCCACCCCATGAACCTCTCCCTTTTTCTCCTGATTGGAGAGTGCTTTGTATCCACCCCTTGTTGCTTTGCTGTATAAATTCGCCTGTCAGCCCATTCTGTTGCTTTTTGCAGTCCAGATTTCTCTGCAGTAAAGAGTCTCTGACTCTGTGGAGGGCTCCTTCCTCATTTCTTTGCCTCTACACTTGCACGGCACCACCTATAGCTGCAGAGCATTTGGGCTCTGAGCTGCACCTCAAGTCAGCCTGCTCTCAATGTGTGTCCCACTCTTGGTGTGAGCCAGAGTGCGAGCTGAGCTAGCCCACAAAGAGAGTCTGGCACCGCGTAATTTCCTGCTATCTTTAGTTATTTTGCTTTTTTATATTAAGTTTCGTGAAGTGAGTGATCGTCTTTGTATAATAAACCACATCTTTGAATATGGTTTTTTTAATATCTAAAACTTTTTGGTCTAATATGTTGAAGCATAAACCAGATTCACCATGGATCACAGGATAACTATGTCTATTTCTGTCCTTCTGAGTGAGATTTGGAAAAGTTTCTCTCATGGATGACAATATCTCTCCAGTAAAGTTAATGGAAGGGCCCTGAGAGTGCCAATAGGCTCTTCAGAAATACTCTACTGTGGATTTTCTTTAGGCTAGCTATGACCTGGTCCAACAGTTGGACTTTGACTTTTTGGGAAGAGCTGTGAGAGTAAAACTGCCTCTATCTCATGCGATCTCTGTGGAATCAAGTGCTCAGATTTTTTACTGAGCTGAGCTAGGCTGTGATTGTGCGCCTCACTTTACCAACCTACTTCCCTGGTCATCTATAACAAGAGGCCTCATTGATACTGTTTCTCCTGGCCGGAAACCACTCTAGGCACAGCTCAGGAAGACTTGCTGGGACATTATGAGACTACACCCAGTTGGGGAGAGAAGGGCGAGATGGGCATTTGTGTAGCCCTTTGCATGACCCAAATTAACACAGCTGTTAGCATAAACCTCTGAGCTCTAACCAACATCTTCTTATGCAGAAAAGACAAAATATGACCAACACTGTTTCCCCAACATCAGAATGAACCTTGAACAGATTCTGTGTGTTCAGTGAAACAGAAAGTTGAGCTACACAACCTGCCAGTCCTCAAGACTAAACATGACCAGAAGTATCCTGATCATCTTGATCATGGTACTGACAATGGAAACAGCTCATGAGGACACAACAGCACAAGCTGAAAACACCGGTCATGTGAGAGACTGGACTGCTCGTGTTTAATGACTCAATCAACCAATATCTTCTCCTCTCAACCACATAACTTGAAAAACTAAAGAGATTTAAGGGGCAGTACAAAGAGAGAGGCTGTGGAGGGAATCCAGAATCTAAGAGAACTTGAGAAACCTTGGGGGAACAAGGGGCCGCCATTACTTTGTCCAGAACTATTTTTAGAACAGTTGTGCCATGTCTTTGTTTAGAGACTTAGAGCAGATTGTCATAGTGAAATATACAGAATTCCTTAGTAGTTTTAATTCTGCATTGTTTTTTCATGTTAATACTGAAATCATTCTTCCTCTAGAAAACTAAAACTTAATTGATATTGCAATATATATTTTTAGTGAACTATTTTTTTATAAATCTCACAAATCTACATTTCAACTAATAGCTAGTGTGGAGCTGAGTTTAATTTAGAAATGCATTAAATGAAAGTACAGTTCTCCAAGGAAAGCATAACATTGGCTTTGAAGTGTTTGGCTGCTATGCTTCAAGGCCTTTGAATACTCATTTTAATTCTTTCTACAAGTTATTTTTCATATCAAAGGATATTGAATTAGGCTATACTTAAAGCAAAAACCAGAATTCTATGTTTTAGAAAAAGTAAGATATGTCAGGAATACAAGGATCTTGGCATATTTTTAAATTGCTTAAATTGAATCACACATGCATTTGAGATACCATTTTGTAAATTCTATATGAAAGTGAAATAATTTAAATTTTGAAATTAATTTACCTTTGTCTTCTAGTGATAGCAATGCATTTTTTGCCACAAGGAATAGCAACACCGATTATGTTTTTGTTTTAAGTGTAGATGAACATGTAGATTTTCCCTGAGGGTTATATTTGCTATGCGTATCAACATCTTTTTAAAAGCACTGGTTCAGTAGTCTGATAGTATCTTGCAGAAATTGCGTAAGTCCTATGCATGCCTAAAACTTCCTTGTTATTCATTTAAGAAGGTTCAAAACTAGATTAGATTATTACAGTCCGCTAGATGATTAATATCTTTCCAAAAGCAGCAGTTTCTCTCCCAGAAACACGTCTGCCGGGACATGTCCGTCCCTGCTCCCGCTGTCCCCTCGGGGCTCGCAGGGCTGTTTCTGGCTCGGTTCCCCTGGCTCAGCCCTGGCTGCCGGGCAGCGTTTTGCCCTCCCTTGCCCAGGCTTTCCCCGGGGCTCTCGCCCGCCCGCCCGTGGCTGAGGGGCTCAGCCGTGCCCTGCGCTGGGGCCGCTGCAGCCGCTGGCAGCGCCTGGGGCCGGGCGGGGCAGCCCCGGCACAGCCACAGCACCAGCATCTGAGCATTGGCATTTGGTACAGAATCAAATACTGAACGTCACTTATTTTGAAAATCTAAGCAGACTGGTTCAGATACCTTCTATCACACCTGCAAAAACACCCACAGCCCAGACCGTCCCTTTGAATTCCCCTCTCGGGGGTCCTAGGTCTAGTTTTACCGTACAAGTTCAAAAGCTTCCATGGATACATCATCAAAGCTGGAAATGGGGCTGTAGGCAATAAAATGTTACCTGGTATAACTCCTGTCATTGATACCCAATTATAGATGGGATCAGCTAAATTTCTTCATGAAAATCCGTGTTTTCATTTTCATTTTGAAAGACAGATACAGCTATACTTTCAGTCCATAAATCTTCTTTATCATCCATTACCCAGATGTGCCTGACACATTTCTACAATTTCTTTTCCCCTGAAGAAAACAATGAGGTATTCAGTGAAATTCCTTGATTTCACAGCATAATCTCTGTAGAATTCTTTTTCTTTTTTTTTTATGGGAAAGATCTCCTTCAGTGCTCCCCATGGTGTGTTCTGCACACCATTTACTGAACAATTTTATAATTATCAATATTTATAAGACCATGAGAATTACACAAATATTCAAGTTCTTTAGCTTGCTTTTTTAGAGTATTTCAACAGACTAGTGAGCAAGCTAGTGTCACTGGATCCACCTGAGTTTTTGTATGAAACAAAGCTGGTATCAAAGTGAATGTGGGGTGAACTATTCCCCTTTTTATTTCTTCTGCATGATAAAAAGGTGTAAAGGTGCTATTAATATGTACAGGAACAATGAGGAGGAAAATGCTATAATCAAAACAAAAGTGAATGTGGTTTTCTTACCAAGTAATTAATATTTGAACAATATAAATGAAAGACAAAAAGAGTTAATTTGAGTTGCTCTATCTTCCTGATTATAAATAGAACACACAAATAGAGAAGTTAATAGCAATGTCAAGGTGCACTAGGAAAAAAAAAGGGATATTAAGCTGTTTGTGTGCTGAGCAAATCTAAGTACAGCAAAATCATGAGGTGAAAACTTATGCTTATACAATATTGTTTAAGGGATTTGAAGATCTGATTTTGTATTCTTATGAGCAGACCTAGATTACTTTTGGAAAACCTTTTTTTTCAAAACCTTTGGAAGCTTACAACAAGCTAAGGGAAAACCTTAAAAGAGTGAGACTTTACATAGTTCTTTCAAACTGATATCTCATATATGTTACAAGTAATGCCTTAAGTTTTAAGTTTTCTGTTCTGTTTTGGTGTGCAACTTTATATTAAAGGTTACTAGAATCTTTTTACANATGTTCCAGCTCCTCAAGGCATCAGTTCCTGGCGAGCCAGCTAGGAGAGGTGAGGCATCTGGGAAACACGTGGATTGAAGCCTTCTGCATCCTGCTGGCAGTTCCCGAAAGACCTGGCAGAGGTCCGGAGGTATCAGAGCCAAGAACCCTTGGAATGGAGGTACATGAGTGACTGAATAAAAGGGTATTCTGTTTAGCATCTGGGTTAGATGCTAAGAGGTTTTGTAGATTGTAATTTTGAAAATTGTAAATTTGTTTGGGGAACCTTAGGTTCTAAGCAGAGTTGTTTTGCTCTTTACCTGTGGGTAGGAAGGGATGCCTTCTTAAAGAGGAGTTTTAATTTGTAGTGATGTTAGCCTGAAGCTAGAGGGTAGCACAGCTGATTAGCTTTTGTGCTGTAGCTCTGAAGGCTGAGTTCTAATCCTGACTGGTTCGTTTGTTTGTGTCTTCTGTTCTTTATTTTTGGTATCAGAATGGTTGTGTATCCTCTTGTGACTATGATAATAGTAGTATTCTAAGAGATAGCTCTCTGGGGTCACTATTGAAAAACTGGGCGAATTTAACCGGAGAAGAGTCTATGCTTTTAAAACCTAGACTTACCAGACTCTCAGAGAAAATATGGCCAATGTATGAACTAGATAATGGAGAAATATGGCCTAAATTTGGGAGTTTAGACCCAAAATTAATATTAAGCTTAATATCCCACATATGCAGGGACAGATATTTTGAAGAGTTAGAGTATGCTTGGCTTTTTATGATAGTAGCACGTGAACAGAGCCTAGATAAGCAGAAAGAACATATATTGGTTGTGGACATGATTTTCTGGGCCTGGGAAAAATTCTCAGCCTGTCAGTGGCTGAGGTGTTCCCAAGGGAAAATCTGTTGGGAAAACTCTCTTTCAAGGACTGTTTTTTATAAATAGATTCCAGTTCTCAAAATAACGGGGAACTGATGTTCTGAATGTGTTTTTTCTCTTGCTCCACCAATGGGACCAGAGAGATGGTTCCTTTGCCCAATCCTGTTAACCTGTATCAGAACACTTCATAAAAAGGGTTGTAAAACCCAAATAAAGGTTTCTTAGCCTCAGAGGCTTCTTTTCCTCAAGGAAGAACCTCTCCATATGCCCTAGACTACTCCTTTGTTGTGCATCACAGCAACATATTGGCTTTAAAAGGTAAAAAGGAAGAGCCAACTTTCAGTAGTAAATATAGGAGCCATGACAGCAATCACAGGTTTAAAGAAGCACCCAGAGATCATTTTAAAAGAATTTTTGGACCCATACTTTTTTAGAAGACCTTGATACTCAACAGCAGGCATATAATTTTGCATATAGCAAGCAGCTTTTCCCATAAGCTTGCCTTTCTGTTTCATCTCACAGACTCATGAGTGAGATCACTTCAATACAGTCAGGGATAGGTTAAAGCTGTTCTGGACTGACACTGCCTTTAGGAAAAAATATGATCTTTCTAACTCGTAGCATAGAAACCAAGGGCAATAGGAACCAAGATCCTATTTAAAGCTGTAGATTAAGCAAATGGCAACATTATATAAAAGAATCCCTCTTGAAATTAACCTCAAATACAGTGGATTTTGAAATACTTGAGTTGAGATCGAAGTCCAAAGATAAAGAAGGGTTATGATAGTTTCTTTTCTGTCCATGGGACTTTCTTTTGTGAATAGGTTTCTTTTCTTTTACCTAAAGAAACTTTAAAGCAATAGAACACTCAACCCTGAATTTTGCAAAGCACTGAGTGTATAATAATGGCAACCTAGCTTACCTTTTGACTTATACTTTCTGAAAATATGTGATCTACAGAATAAAACTGTAAAAACAAATCTACCCGAAATTATCAGAAGTAGAAATGCATCACTTTTTAAACCATGATTGTTGCATAGACATAGGTTTAATATAAACCAAATAAGTGCCTTTACCATTTTATACTCAGATTATTAGACTCCATTCCATCTCATTTGAAAATTACTTGAAACACAATTATAATTTATATTTTATATAATAGCCGTGGCAGCCAGGATGGCTAACCATATCTTGGGGTGTATCAGGCACAGCATGGGAGGGGATTTTCCCACTCTGCTCTGCACTGGGTGGCCTCACTGAGGGAAGGGTTGGGTGCCACAATATAGGAAAGTCATTAGGCTATTAGAGGGTGTCTAAGGGAGGGAAAAAAGGATGATGACGGGTCTAGAGTGAAAACTCAATGGGGCGCAGCTGAGGTCACTTGAGGTTCAGCCTGGAGAAGAGGAAACTGAGGGAAGACCTCATTGTGGTCTTTCACATCCTCACAAAAAGAATCAAAGAGGCAGACACTTATCTCTGCACCCTTATGCAGACCTGGCAAAACAGCATGAAGCTGATTCAGGGGAGGTTTAGGTTGGCTATTAAAAACAAGTTCTTCACTCAGAGAGAGGTTGAGCACTGGAACAAGAGTCTCCAGTGATGTGGTCACAGCACCAAGCCTGACAGAGTTCAAGATGTGTTTGGACAATGTTTTCAGGTATGCAGATATGTGGTGGGATTCTTTTAGGGTCCTGCCTAGGATCAGGAGTTGGACTTGATGAATCTGTTCTGACACAGCATATTCCTTAATTTTATGAATCTATGATTCTATTTCAAACATGTAGGATTTGACTGTCAATGCATTTCTCTTTTGCATAAAAGAGAGAACAATAAAGAGGCCAGGAGAAATTTTTTTTTTTTTTTAGTTTTTTTAAAGTAGAGTAAGACTATAAATGAGCATGTGAATCCAAGTGCTGACTCAGACTTTGTTGGGTACTGTTGACCAGAATAGGCAGCTTATTTTTCCTTCTTTCAGGTTGTAAAACTGCAGTAGAAGCCACTAGTATTTCCTTAAATTATGCACTTAAGGCAGAGAAATGTTACTAGTATCTAGTATCCTAGTGTCCCTTGAATTCTTAAAATTGCCCCATTAATGCTTGCGTCTGTCTTAAGCTCATTGATAGGGAGAAGGACAGCATAGCAGCAGAGAGAAAAGAAGATTAATACTTTCTAATGAAACAATATGAAGGACTATATCTGGGATGTATTTACCATATATTCTGTAATTAAATTTTTTCACAAGAAGGGATCCAAAGCATGGAAAAGCTGAAATAGCATTTTAAGTACTATAGAATTTAAATTAGCATCCCAAAGTATGGCTTTTCAATATTTAAACACTTCAGTGTTTACACAGTAGACACAAATTAGGCAATTTTGATCTGTTAAGTTGATGAAGTTGCAGGGAAGGATGTGGATGTATCCATTTTCCTCTTCATTCACTCCCTGAATGTCTTTGAAAAATGCATGTGGGAAAGGTGTAAAATAATGTTTTTTCCTTCTCAGAAATGGACCATACCATTTTACATAGGGAATTTTTATTGGTGCTAAGCAACTATTTTGGTATCTTTGTCTCAATTTCTTTCTTTACTAAAAGTTTTCTGTGTAATTTTGGATATGCCATATAAAAGTAGATCAAAAATTCTTCCAATAAGAGCCCCTCTGGTGGAATTAGACTGCCTCCACATTCAATACAGAATTACAAAAGTCATTTTTTTAAGGCAGTCATCATTTCAGTTAAAGATTAAGCAATGTTTTTTGTCCCTAAATGTGTAGTATACTTAAATATCAGCAGTTGTGTTAGAAGGGTCATATCTCAATGCAGCGCTGTTAAGGACCTCTGGGATCTGGTGTCCGAGCAACTTTCTTGGGACTTCAGTTGTTGAACCAGGCAACTGACTTCAAATGGGATTGTTAAAGGTTCCAGAGCCCAGCTGCAGTCAAGTTCTCTGCACTAATCCCAGTTACAGCCTCTGCATTTTAGGCTAACCAACCAGAAGCCTCAGCATCAAGAAATGTGGCTGCTTCATGAATGCAGAGTCAGAAAGGCTAATTTTCTGGCAGTGATGAATTTAACCAAGAATCCACAAAAAATGGATGTAGCTGAATAAGTCAGAGGAGTTGTGTGGCATTCCACAGCTGCAGGATCATATCCAGGGAGGTTGCAGCTGCTTGTGACCAGCATAAGAGATTCGACGAGACAAGTCTCTGCTTGGTTAAACTCAGGGATCCATTTATTGCAGCAACACAGGAACCAACTCAATCCAGAGACAGAGAACCCCAAACAAGGGGGCCAGGTCGTGAGTTTTATAGAGGAAGGGGTGGAGTTTTACTTTTCCCAGACTTAGAGGACACATCCCTCAAGGCAGAGG
>VWYI01023215.1:0-23916 GCA_013399455.1 Anthoscopus minutus
ATGTATTTATAAATGATATTGCTCAAATAAGTGATATTCTTTACCTATGTCTACCGTAGTTCAGATAAGAGTGAAGAAATATGAACCAAAAGGGGTACAATAACTACAAATCTACTTAACACCGTTCCTTTTTTTTAGTTATTTTAAAGGGCATAAAAGAGTAATAAGAATGGTTAGGAAATGTAATATTTGCTATATAGTTTATACATTCTATATAACTTTATGAAGCTTCGTGGCCTTACAGAGAAATGCTTGAAAATCATAATGATAATATGCAACTGAAAACAACACTAAAATAAATGGATCATCAAATAAATAATTTCATAGATGAATGCTGAATGTAATATGTCAGGGTAAGGATAAAACTAATTACAACAATTACCTGTCTTTTTTTTTTTGTCTTCTGGCTATTTCTGTTATTTAATCTAGGTACCACTCTTTGTTATTGTATAAAGAGATTAAGATTCTATATATGGACTGGGGGTACTTCCAAAAAAATCATATTTTAGAATGGAATTTTAGACTACTTGTTGGCGGAGGACTGAAGGATCATAGACAAATGACAACTGTTGTTCCAGCCATGCCCAATCCAAATCTTATACCTGTGCAAGAGTCTTTGTGCTGATTCAGGATGATCAAGCAAAAACCATGGCAAACCTGCTGCTGTCATAGGTATTAAAGATTGCCAGATATGTGCAGAGAGGACACAACGTGGCTTGGGCCCATTTCCTCTGTGAGCTCTGCTCACAGGTTTGGTGTAGGCCAGCTCGGTGTCCTCCCCATGGGCTGTCCACCCTCAGGAACTCTACTTAGACTAATGGAAAGGTGCCAGGAGCTTGGAATGACAGGAAATCTCATATATTCTTTGCAAAAGGGCAAGAAGAATGTGAAATCTCAGTGGTTCAAGAACATCATGACCCAGCTGCCGCCACTCAGGCTGTGGGTGAGCCAGGAAACCTTCAGCAACGTGAACAATCAGGGTTTATATCAGCAAACTTTCATATTCCCACCAAGTCAGGCTGTTCAAATACCCTCTCCCTTCTGTTCTGTACAATTCATATTGGTTGTCTGGTTGCATGGCTTTGACTTGCTCATGTCTGTACTTTGGAAATCTGCACATTGACCCTGTAATTCAGGCTTATTCTCCAGGTGATCTGGAGCTGAATATGATACTTGAAGTAATAGAAAATAGAAATGAGGAGTGGTTACATTCAAAACTGAGGCAGATACCAAATGAGGGTAAACGTGGCCACAATTTCTGAAACAGTCAAAGGAAGAGAAGTAGGAAGTTCCAGTAGAGTGGCTGAAAACTGGAGGTGCATGACAGAGGAACTGGTTGTACTTCTCATTTTAAAGACAAATTTTTAATTTCTTTTTAATTACTTTGTTGACACTTCAGAATTATCTAGAATATTCCAGGAAGCATATAAATCACCAACAATTTTTCTTTTCTATTTAAATGTATTTGCTTACTAAGTTGCACCATGGATAGACATTTAGATTGGATATTAGGAAAAAAATTATTCATTGAAAGGATGGCCAGTTACTGGTACACGTTGCCCAGGACAGTGGTGAAAAACCATTCCTGGAAGTGTTCAAACACCATGATGTGGTGCTTAGGGCTTGGGTTAATGATGTGTCTGGAAGTGCTGGGTTAATGTTTGCACTTGGAGATCTGAAAGGGCTTTTCCAACCTTCATGATTCTATGATATAAGTAAGTGTTCTCTCCCAAATACAAACCTTCACAGTAAAACCAGAGATCTGCTTGTGGAGGCTCTATTTTGATAAATGTAGCTGTATTTTGGTTCTGTGGTCATGGATTTGGTGATTATAACAGATAGAATACCAGAATTTTGGGCCTAAACTTATCTTAGGCCCTTCCCTTATGAAAAAAAAACATTCCACCACTACCACCATTATAAATACCTCTCATAAAGGGTTTTTAATTCCAAATCCTGATCATCACTAGAGAAGTCAAAGGTCACTGGAACAAGTCAGAAATCACTGCAAAAGTCAATGCTTTTTCCACGACTTTGAGCAAGATTTGTCATGCGCACAACTTTCAGGAGGGAAAGTCACAGACCTCATTTTTATAAACAGTATTTAGCAAATGCATTGTAATTCCTACAGCTATGAAAAATAAATTGTCTTTAGACTGTTGGTGTGGCATTACATCAGTCTAGCATTATACTACTGTAGTATTTGTGTAGTATGGTAATGGTGTAGTGTTTGTAAGGATTCTCTGTGATAGAATTAACACTTCCTACTGTTAAAACCTTTTACCCTCATCCTTTTGGCAATTAAATTGTTTCACCATAATTAACTCTGAAATGCATTTCTGGCTGAAGTAGAGGGAAACTTTATGAAACAGTCTTCTGAACTCCTCAGTCTGCTTTGGATAATCCAGCAAGTGCTTCTCCCTTCCCTTCCATCAGGTAACAGAGACACGGACGGGTCCTCTCGGCTGCAGTAACTATGACAACCTAGATTCTGTCAGCTCTGTTCTGGTTCAGAGTCCTGAAAATAAGATTCAGTTGCAAGGTATGTAGGTGCAATTTCATTAATTTGTTTTGGAGCAGGGTGACATTTATCACACTATTTGTTTTTTCTTTCCTCCACCTCATAAAAGGTCATTTTCCTAATTTTTTTGTGTGTGTGTGTGCAATAAGTGTGTTTCAGCCAAAGTGAAGGAAATGTCACTACCTCATGTTGCCTTTCAAATAGAAACAATTTCTGCACCCATCATAAAATAATTTGAATAGCCCTGTTAACATTTTGCATCACTATTTAGCAACCACTGACACGCCTTTTAAACAGCCTGAATTCGCAGAGATTCCACCAAGAGGGGAGTGACATTTAATGTGCTCAGCCTGCTTTGCACATACTGAGCAGTGGCTTACACCTCACGCAGTTGTTCAACAACATTAATGGAGTCACCAGAGGAGCAGGATATAAATTTTCAAATACTTTCAATCAAGAGGAGTCAAAGGATATTCCTCCTCTTGGGAATTAAAAAAAAAAAAAAAAAAAAGCAACCAAAAACCTGGAAGGTTAAAATCTTCCTCTTAAGGAAAATAGTAGTAATTGTGTATAAATAAAAATGAAAAATAGAAGCAGAAATAGGAAGCGAAAGGAAGAAGAGAGTTATTTCTAAATAAAATTTCTTTCAAAGTTCTAGCAGAAGCATTTCCCAACCTGCATATTAGGACATAATTTTTTTCAAAAGTCCCCCTTTATGAGGGGCTGTTAATAATTTCTATTTTATAAGTTATATATATTATATTTTATTATAATTTGTATTTTCAGTTACAAAAATAAAGCATGAGCAAATTATGACTATGAAAAAACCCACTAAATTCTCTTTAATGTGTGTATTGGTGTATACCTCTGACCCTGTGCCACAAGAGAACAATAAAATTCTTAATTTAGAGTTGAAGGTAGATTTTAAATTATTTGCAAGATTTAAATTTTTCTATATTAGTTTGTAAATCACTCAGACAAAGAGTTTGATGTGGTTGGTAATATTAAAAATAACTCTCATGGATGATGATCCCTGTGGTCCCTTCAGTCTTAGGATAATCCATGATTCTGTGATTCTTAAAATATCCATATGTGTTTTCTTCCTTTCCTTTCTCCCCAGAATCTATTAAATCCATAAAAATATAAAATTATTTCAGAGAGAGAATATTTTTTTTTTTACATAAAACTTGTCATTTCCACTGGGATGCCATAAGGATTTCCAGAAAATATAATGGTTTGATGGTTTCCAGCATATTCATGATGTTTGTCAGCTCATATTTGGAAAATAATCTTTGCATTCTCTTTGTAGACTGTGGTTTGTCATCATGTGGAGAAATTATCAGAACTGTGTAAACTCTTTAATGGAAGAATCTTGGTTTTTTTTTTCCTTTCACAGCCTCATGGTTTTTCTCAAGCACACAACTACATTACAATATTTACTCAGGGAGCAAAAGAGTTTTACAAATTTTGACACAGGACAGCAGAAAGCACAGTCAGATCAGGCTTCAGCAGCTGTGATATGAATTCTGACTTGGAAGAGTTCTGAAATTATTGTTACAGTTATAGTTTTGCATATACCCAAAAACAAGGGATAAATCTCTGTGAAATTGTCCAAGTGCCTATGGAGAAGAAACTTATCTCAACAAATCTCCAATTCATATGATGAGAAATTACCTGGAACACATGCAGCAGGAGTTTCTTGAAGCCCCACAGGAGCTGGGCTTTGCACCCTTTCCAAGCTAAAACTTTAGCAGTAAATGAGTTTTCTTTCTTGATGTTTTGTAGCCGTACCTTTCACATCCAATTGACTTGTCCCAGAGCAATTTGCTACCAATGCTAGAAAAATAAACAATCAGCCAAATTTTATTTTTCAAATATTTCTTCCAACCCAATTGCCCCCTTCCTTCTTAGTTTGGCTCTACAGAGTCACAAGAGATAATAAGTTATTTAGACAAGCTACATCTTGTGCCAAAGGAAACATGAAAAGCAAGCCCAGTTTCAGATGGAGATGTTTATACCTCTTTTCCTGATTATGCTGTCTCTTTACTCTGCCTCTCAGGGCTGCTTTCCCTTCATCGGCATTTTCAGAATCTGCATTATTGCTGGCACCAAGATTATAAATTCAGCTGATTTCCTGCTGCAAGGCTCTGGCTGCTGTTCACTCAGCAGCCCTTCCCAAGGAGAAGTTGATGTTACACCATTCCCCTAGAAAGATTAAAACAATAAACGCTCTGCTGAGGAAAACAGGTTACTCATTAGTGGATGGATGTTCCTTGCTGAGAGGGAAATATTAGGAATATGTCTTAAAATAATTATCAACAAAGGAAATACATGACAGTACAAATGATGGACAGATGTGCAAATTGTCCTAAAAACTCCATATATTTTTGTTTTCATAATTGTTTCTTTGCCAGGTAAACTGGGGAACCTGCTCCTTTGTGTTTAATATCATAATATTTCCTCCACTTCCTTCAGGTCTTCAGGTCATCCTTCCTGAGTACCTGCAAGAGCATTTTGTGCAGGCAGCTCTGAGCTACATTGCCTGCAATTCAGAGGGGGAGTTCATCTGCAAGGACAATGACTGCTGGTGTCAGTGTGGCCCCAAATTCCCGGAGTGCAACTGCCCCTACATGGACATTCAAGCCATGGAAGAGAACCTGCTCCGCATAAGTGAGACTTGGAATGCATACAACAGTGAATTTGAAGAATCTGGTGAGATTTTTTAGGGTTTTCTTTTTTTCCTCTTTGGATGCATCTCAGAATGGTTTGGGTTTCTACTGGCCTGATCCATGTTGTCTTTACAACTCACTTGTGCCACATGAGCTTTTCCTTGATGCATCAAGGTTTGTTTCATACATCATTTCACCTGTCCTGATCATCAGAACTTCCCGTCCCACAGAGAATGGGAACTACAGGTAAAATCAGCTTCTGAACAACTGTTTTCACAACTCGCTTGTTCAGTGCTATCAGAAACAGCTGTCTGGCCAGGTGGTGGGAAAAGTAAGGAGAGTTCAGCAGACCTGGAAAAATTGTTGAGAAGGAAAAATAATTGAGGGAGATAAGGAAAAGTCAGAAAAAATACAAAAACCACAGGTTCTAATGAGTTGTGTTGGAGATGGAGAACAAATCAGTAAAAGAGAAAAGGGGGAAGACCATACAGTGGTCAAGGGAAGAGTAGAATAAATAACAGTAAAAGAGTTTGAATGAAAAGGGTTTTATATGCATTCATTTTTATATTTATAGTTTCATTGTTAAAGACTGATTCCTTAGTTCAAGAGAACTGATAATTTCAAGAGACCTTGTATCAGTTAAAATTTAATTTGTTGCAACTTTTAATCTGATGCTGTTTGTTATCTGAGTCTGAGGCCCTTTTCCCATCCCCATTCTCACTTTTTGCAGGAGGACATCAGAACTTACAATATTTCTCCTTGAATGATCACAGACATCTCTGACTATAAAAGCATGAATTCATGTGTTGGTTTGTTGTACATTTGGGTGCATTTTCTCCATGACTATTTGGACACCTCTAATTATTTGTGGAGCCATGCTATCATTTACTACTTTGCAAACTAGGGCAAATATATTGACTCTTCAGAGTGGCACAGATTTTCCGTATTTTGTCGTATCTGGGACATATCTTGTCTGTGGGCTGTAACACTGTTGGGTGCCTGAAGAATGTCCTTTGTAGGAACCTGCTTAACAGCAATTTTAGTCAGGCTGGAAGAACACACACATCTGGGTCTGTGGAGGATTCTTACAGCAAGCTGTATAATGAACATCAAAGTTAATGATGAGTTTGAATCATTGACAGCTACATTTCTAGTCCTGTGCTCAGGTCTGTGACATGAATGTCAGGGGAAAATTGGTACGAGTTAAATCTTGGGCTTTTAAAAGACACTTTAGCTCTGCTGGGTGAATCACTAAAATGCCAACTTCACATATATCTATCAATTTGGTAATTGTTAGTAGGTGTGGTTACTAAGAAGTGTTAAATTTAGGTTATTAACATCTTTAAGACATATGCCACACTCCCCTCTTTAGCCCTTGAAATATTTAAATCATTTTTAATCTAATAAATATACCAAGCATGACTTTAACAACTGGTAGCTTAGAATATTTCTGCTTTTATCTCATAAAGTGTTTTGCATAAAGATGTTAATGGGAAGATGAGATAGGTAACCTTGTATGGGTCTGCTCTTGGAAAAAAGTTGGCATGAGAATTTTTGATTGATAACTTAGTCATTGAGCAACCAGCCTCATATAAATCATATATTGCCACTGAGCAGCTCTTCCAGTGCTGTCACACATGGTCTGTAAGCATTTCCAGCCACATTGATTTATATATATAATATTTATAACCATTGAGACATATTCTGAAACATTTGGAGCTGGAGCAATATTTCCATGATGAAAAATTATTAACAAATATCAGTGTGATCTGATCCATGTTAATAGCACCTTCTGGGAACAAAAGTGACCTTTATTAAGGAAAACTAAAGAACTGCTAAGTCTTTGTCTAAATCAGTGGAAGTCAGCTTGTGAGATAATAATATGTTGCTTTATTCTAATTTATTTATAATAAAAAATAAATTCACTAGAAAGGAAGCTAGATTATGTAGTAGTTTCAGTCTGAGCAGCAAGGGGCAAAATAATCAAGAACATTCACTGCTGGCCCATACAGTCTACTATTAATGCCAGAGGAAGTTATGAACTGATGAATTCCCTTCTATGACACTGTGAACTCCAGAGGCAACTAAGGGCAAATACAAGGGAATAATTTTTTTACCTTTTCTGCTTCCAAATGCTTTCTTAGCTTACATGTTACAAAATAATCTTCTGACTCCAGAAATCTTGTCCTCTAATACAGACTTGGGTTCACTTGAGGCCACTTACAGTGTCTGCAGGCAGGATTTAAAGAGGAATAAGTAAATATTCTTTTTAATTCTTTTTAACAAGCCATTTAAGATGATTTGTTTACTCTCTGTGTTATCTCTCCTCCTGTCTGTCCAAGATAAAACAATGAGGATTTTTTTTTTTTTCAGAAAGGATGAGGGGGTTTTAGCCTAGAGAAGGGAAGGCTCAGGGATAGTGTCTGTAAAAACCTGAAGGGCGGATGCAAAGAGGACAGAGCAAAGCTCTTCTCATGGGTGCCCAGCAACAGGACAGGGGGACATGGGCAGAAACTAGAACACAAGAAGATCTCTCTGACCACCAAGAAACAGTTTTTCACTGAGGATGACCTAGTAGTGGTGCAGTTTGCCCAGGGAGGCTGTGGAGCCTCCATTCCTCGACTTATCCTAAGGCTGACTGGCCATGGGCCTGGGCAGCTGGGTCTAGGTGGCCTTGCTCAGCAAGGGTTTGGACCAGGGGTTCTTCCCCAGCTCAGCCATTCTGTCGCTCTATGGTCAAAGAATTGTCCTGGTTTCCACACAGGAAGACTCTTGTCCACAGTCTGGGCCTGCTGGTAGAGAGAATTCTCTTTTGAGCCGCTCTGGCTATTGCAGGTTACATGACCAAACACGTCTCAGTTCAGAATGTGCTGCTTATCCTTATGTGCAGACTGCATTTCACTCAGGATCTTCTGGCACTTTTTAACTGCTCAAATCCCATTTTGGAGGACGTGCAGCTGTATGTTATTTATCCCTCAGGACACTTGGCTGCCTTTTTCATCTCTCTAGCTGCCCTCCAGCAATAAATACTTGATCACCATTAGCTCAATGAGCTTTGTATAACCTCTTAGTGTCAGGTTATGTACCAAGATCTTAAAGAAATTACAAGAGCTACTTCAAACTGTTTACTCTGCTTATCCTTTTTCAGATCTTGTGGCCTCCAGACTCTATTGCTACCCAAGAAAATGAGCAGCTGTTTCCTTATCAAAAATCCATATGAAAGCTGTTCAACCTTTATTAACAAGTTTCATTAGTTTCTTGAGGTGTTTGGCTGAATTACTGTGTAAGCAAAGTTCTCCCCAAGACCATCGTTCAAACAAGCCATGTTCTTCCCAGTAACACGTGGTCTAAAAATATCAACTCTGATGGAATCAGGCAGTATTCCATATTCCATTTACCTTTCTTGATGTGCATGAAAGTAGTCTTTCACTGGATTTTGCAGCCTGAAAGGACAGCTAGATGATCCAGGTTAGATCATCCAGCTAGATGAACCTGCTGCTGTCACAGGTCACTAAGTTTCCCTGAGATTCCAGACTGTGGAGTCCACCCATGTTAGATTAAAGCTGTACAACCTTCATGAGTGTCCCATCAGCCCTCCTCACCTTTTTGGTGTTCAGATGCTTTTTAATATTGCTTATTTACTTGTTCCCCTTCTGCCTACTTGTCCAGGTGCTTCTCCTACCTCATCTTCTCAGTGGACTCCACCTTTCTGTTTCAGGAAAAATGTTTCACCTAAGCACTTGGATATCATTTGTTTCCTACAATAAAGAGTGTCAAAATATTCCTTGAAAAAATTCTCACATTTTGTAAGTAGGTGGGACTTTCACAGCTTATGGCTGGAGCAGTGTTGAAGATGATGCAGATAAAAAATTCACTGTGTTACACATCACCGGTTTGGGAAGATTTTGAGAGCGTTAAAGAGTTAATATAATATACAAAGAAACCAGTTCTGACATACAGCACTGACTGGCAATTTAGCATTTTCCAGAGATCATGACCCACTGCTCTAAAACACAGGAAAATCAATAGGACACCCCAAAATCATCCACAGGCTCTGGATTCTGATGACAAGGATAAGAACATGATCACACATTGCCTGTGCCATAATCTTGGTGTCATTGGCTGCTGAGTATCTTGGAAAATCTGAACACTTCATTTAAACAATTTAAATGACAGCAATTTTATTTTAGGGTGATCTGGTTGCTGACATTGAAAAAAAATGTAGCAGTCCCCATAGTGTAATTTCATTTTTCAGAATTAAAACGGCGATCAAAAGAAATAAGGACATGGATGATAGTATTGCCCAAAAAATAGAAAATGGCAAAATTCCATTTTCATAATTACTTTTTTTAATCACAAGCATTTATGAGACCTCCTGGAAATATGAAAGTAAAATCTTCCATCAAGCATTTATTTTCACATTTCTGATATGCAATGGCAGCTTGTTGCCTTCGCTCTGCATATTTAACAATATGCTGAGCAATGGATTTTTCCTCCCCCTTGAAGGCAAAAAAATCCCTTTTGGAATACTTTCTTGGAAAGCATGGGTTCAGGAGAGGTACTATAAATATTATGATAATAATTTCAAAGTAGCTTTGAAATGACGAACTCATTCTTTTAAACACCTGGTTTAAATACCAGCTAAGGTGGAAGGAAAGAATATGCCCACCAAAAACTGGACAGAAATTTGCCTGTCACAGCTGAGGTCAAAGGTGATTCAGTGAAACACTGAATTATGTGTCTGTGTGAATGATTTGTCATCCTCTAACTTTGGGGATTTGACTGGACTGTCCAGCAGAAGCTTTAGTGGAGCAAGAGCCATTGAGGCCCTTGAAGGGTTTGACCACTGAACACTAACACCGCTCACTCCAACAGACAAGTGGCTTCACAGACAGAATTAATCAAAAGTCACCTTGCAAATATTTTGAAATGCATCTGTCTACAGCTTTAAATGACAAACAACTCCTCAAAATGTCAAGTTTGATTTTTTCCATCACTTCTGTATCTGCCTTACAGAGATAATTCAGAAGGTAAATTTCAGTATCACAGAAAGTGCAAGTGATCAAAGTGCAGCCAAAGTAAATTGGTATTAACTTGCACATTAATATTTGCTGGAACTACTTTTCATTGTCCATCCATCTGCCATCACTGCTTTGATTGCAAAATACTAACAGAAGTGAATTGTTGGTGCAAGCTATTCTTAAATCCCTGGTTTCATTGGATTTGGATTTCATGTCTAATGCAATTCATAATTCCCTAATAACTCTGGGATGTCTTGCTATCGAGCATTGGTTACCCTTTACATCTACAGACTTAAAATCATCTGAATAAATGCACAATGCTGAAAGATTCACCTGCAAATGAGGTCTGAGCCTTAGTTAATACATACCACTGCATAGATGTTAACAAAGTTTTTTTGTTTGCTCAGCAGACATTTCTTTGGAGACTTTGGAGTCCTGTTCCTCAGTTCAATTATATTTTTCCCTTTCTTTACAGTGATTGAATTAATGATGTTCCCAAAATCCCATGTATAAAAGAATTGAATTTAAAGGGTTGGAGAAAGTGGGTTCTAATAGAGGAGGTGATAAGCTTATTACTGAATTAAATATCAGTAATAGTGAAGATGAGAAAGTCCAACCATTCCATTATTTTTTGGGGGGTAGCATTTGCATCCTATATAATTACTTTTATGCAAAATCTACAGAATGTAATAGGAAAGATCATCTCCAGCATTCCATAATCTGCAGTGAGATTTGGAGAATTATCCATTTAATAGTGTCGTGAATATATATCTCCATCTGCAAAACTGCAAAATGTGGAAAATCACCATATTTTGCTGATACACTTTCCTAACTCTTGCTTCTCCTTCAGCTCATATTTTCCCAAAGGAAGCAAGCCCATATTGTAAAATACCAACTTTGGAACAAGAAAGGCTCTTTTCACTAAGCACATCTGCTTCCCAGATGTGTGAAGCTGGTTTAGGAAAGCCAAGCACTGCAGAAGATTGACCAACCCTTTGTGGTCACACACTGTGTCTTTATAAAACAGGACCCTGCCCTCACTCCTAGATTCTAAACTGTTCCACTGTTTCTTGTGGAGCACTCTGATCCCTGTTTTCACAGCGCAAGTTGCTTCCAACAGCCAGGCTGCAAACTGTTGTAAAAAGCTGGAAATGAACATTGGCTCACACATGCAAGTGCAGGTGCTCAGGGGAGAATTCCTTACACTCTCTGCCAGGCTCATGTATTTGTTACAGATGGACAGCACTGCCTTTGTGATTGCTGAGGCTGTAAAGAAGCTGAAAAATAGGAATTCTAAGATTGCTCCAGCATCAGAGACAGTCCAGCTGTCAATCAGTGCACCCAGCCATTGCAAAACATCATACTTGATCTCAAAATCTACATAAATTTCTTAGTACTTCTTAGAATTATAGTCATAATTCTTGCATGTAGAAACTCCTAGATGCTGAACACATAGCAATACAGAGTGATACATCTGTTGAGTTACTTTTTCTTTCATTTTTTGTAGCAATCAAAAAATAACATACAGCTGGACTTAATTTTCTAAAAATACATTGATTCTCTAAGAAAGCAGGTGAAAAACCAGGCAGTTAAGCAAAATAGAAAGTTATATCTTTAACTTAGATTTAAATGAACTAAATTTCATGTTAGAAAAAAAGTAATGTAAATAAATTTAAATGGATTGTCCAGTGCTAAAGACAGAATCCTTAGATATGTGATGCACCAAATACATTATGAAGAGAGCCAAAGACAAACTCAAATCTTCAAGATCAAATGTGAGTCACAACACAAAGACACAGGAAACCTTTGGGCAGGAGGTCTGCATCATCAGATAAGTACTAGCTTTTTCACCATTTCATACACTATTGTTCTGGAATAATCTTAATCATGGATTTATTATATTAATATTTCCTGGAAGTGCATTAAGGAATGCAACCAATGGATCAGTCTTTCTCCTTTTCTTCATCAGACAAGCATTTTAAAGTATTACTGTCATAGTCTTTCTGATGGACAACTCCAGAAAAGCTGCAGGAAATCTGCATTCAGTCTGTGAAGTTTAATCTTAAAAATCCCTCTATCTAGTCAGAAAAATCAAATGTAATTTTGTTTGCCACTCCAAAAAGGTACAGATTTTTGCTATCCCTGTGGCACAAATCTTTTCTTAAAAATGCTTTAGCAGAAGAGGACACTGTGGGATTCCTTTTTATAGTATCTTGCTGCTTCCAAATCAAAGTCACCTGGCTGACAAGTAAAAAAAGGTAATTTTTCCCAGAAGCCAAGATTGTAGACTGACATCATGGAGACACTGACCCGGATCCCAGCCTTCTTCCTTCTTACCAGCAGTAATAATGACAACCCTAAGATCAAAAAATGCCCTCAATAACTCCTGTGTAAAATACAGTGATGTCCTGAAAAAAATTTAACTGCCATTTAATCTCTAGCTAAAAATTATATTGGCATTTATAGTGTTTTCTATGGTTCTTCTACTACAGAAGAGAAAATAACCACACCCTGCCCCCCCCAAAAAACCCAGAAAAGCTCCCCCACAAAATAGTCCAACAAAAATCCCTCAAAGAGAAGCTGCATTCTAAGACAGACATCTTAAAACATGTACCAAATGTCTCTATACTTCTTTCAAATTACTAACTGGATGTAAAAGGGCAGAAGGTAACTGCAGGCATAATTTGGAGATGTCAGTTTAAAAAGAGATGTTGTGTTGTGCACTTTGATAAGAAGAAACTTACTGCATTTATAATGGAAAAAAATACCCAGACTGATTTTCAGACTCACTGTTAAGATTCCAGTATTAAATATCGTCACAAGATGACAAGGTTTGACTTGGCATCATGGACAGAGTATAAATTCATAGGTCCACTCCATCATTTGCAGTGAAGGCAGTTTGCACTAGAAGTCCTCTCTTAGTTCAGTGACATATTCCTGCTTTTCCAGCTGCTGTGATTCAATTAAAATGCACATAAAATAAGACTAAAATGAAATCTGGAATTCAAACTGAATGCTGGAGGATTTCTTCAGTTTATAGACAGCAAAAATCTAACCTCGCTGGCTGATAAGCTTTGTTTTCATGGGTTTGGGAGCATGCCCCTCCCAGGGTCTTTGCACAGAGCCTGTGCCAGATATGCCAGGTCACTCAGCAGAGTCTGTCTTTCTCTGCTGACCAGGATAGACCCATTGCCATGCAAAGTGAGTCCCGTTTGAAATCTTAATTGAAAGACTCATTGTGAGCAGTCTGAACTGACTCACTGGCAGTTGAAGGTGTTTTTTAATCACTGAGAATAAAGACTTCAATCAATATGGTTCAAACTATTTGCCCCTGAGCAGTAGAGCGGTGGTTTGCTTTCAAAGCCTCAGGCTCAGGCTCAGGGCCAAGAAAACTTAGCCCCCTGAGTTCTTAATATAATTATTGTTTTCTCTATTATCTTGCAGGGGTGTTAATTTCCCTCCCAGTAATTAACTTCCCTCTGTGGTTGTCAGGAAGTTTAATCAATAATGTGAGCAGATACACCAAGCTGCCATTCCTTCTGTGGCCATTGCTCCCCTCCCCACCTCTTCCACCCCTGTGGAGGTGTCACTGTTTTAATAAAATGAACAGGTGGGATGTGCATAATTTCTTTGAAGGGTCAATGTCTAAATTGTTCCTGTCCTACTTAAAAAATGATGGTACAGTTGATATAATTGCCCCTGTTCCAAAACTAAAAGCATTATCCAACTCCTGGTAAAGCTGCACCTGGCAAATCAACATATTAAAGTTTTTCATGGCATACACTCTGAGATACTTCAAACATTGTGATGACATTGTAATAAGAGGAGGAGCAGAAGGCTTGATCTAATATAATTCTACTTATGTCCACCCTGTACAGGACATAATGTAATTCTTTTCAAAGCTAGTGACAAAATCCCCTCGTTCTTGGTGGAATTCCAATCTGCCTTGGCAGCTTTGGGCTTTCTTTATTAAGAGTGATGTCACACTGTGGCCTCTCTTTTCTTCTAGGGCAGTGCTGTCTGTTCTGATTCACAGTTTCTTAAATCTTCTCCTGGAACAGCTTAACACTGGTTATTTACTTCAATGTGTTTTCCAAGAATATTTTTCAGTTTCACTCATTCTCTTCCCTCCTTTATCCTCCTGTGAATCATTACATGTTTACTTACCCTACCCAGTCTTCAAATTGTAGGAGTTCCCAGCATGTTTAACTAAGGTAAATTTTGGACTGACAGAAGTTATATCTATATCTGCCGATAAGGAATATATCTTATGCATTAAGAAAATTTATAGTTCTGTAGAAAGATAATGGAGGACTTTAAGACATCCGTGTTGCAGGACTACTTCTAAACCTCATTGAAGTCATAAAAATGTTAATAAAAAGAAATTCCAAAATAGCCTCTAGATAAATTTTTGAGGCATTTTTCTTGAAAGCTTACTGTGACTTCCAAGGAGTATTCTTTGAAGGACAGTGATAAAAACATTTTTTAAAGAATTTTTTAAAGGAGTAATGAACCAAAATCACACCTGAAAGCAAACCTGACAGGATGAAGTGAATGCCCTTCAAATGCTGGGACTTACAGAGACAGCTGTGGAATTTGGCTTTTTCGTTTCTGAAAAGGGAACTTGCTGCCAAGGTCATATTTAGATTGACAATAAGAAACAAGATGCTTCATTGTAGGAAATGTGAGTGCTTCCAGCTTGTAGCAGAGTCCAGACAAGGCTGTTATCTCTTGCCCAGCAGTACTTCTGAATTTATAGGATGATATTCTGGTTTCACTACCAATTTTGGATGCAATTGTTTCACCTTTATATGGCACCAGGAGACTTGTAAGGCTTGTGAGAGGACGATTTTCAGTTTTGTGTTCCTATAACAGGCTGACATTACTAGCATTAACTCTTTAACATACAAATATACATGTGTGTTTGTATATTTCTACACATATCTAACATCTGTCATAGAATCACAGAATCATTAAGGTTGGAAAAAACCTTTAAGATGATCAAGTCCAACCATCAACCAGCACCACCACCCTATTCTCCACTAAACCATGTCCAAACATTTTTAAAATGCTTCCAGGGTTGGTGAGTCCACCACTGCCCTGGGCAGCCTTTTCCATACTTGACAACCCTTTCCATGAAGAAATTTTCCTTAATATCCAATCTAAATCTTCCCTGGTGCAGCCTAAGGCCATTTCCTCTCATCACTTTAAATATTTAAATGAGGCTCCTCAGAGCTATGTATATAAATGACCGACCAGAGGATCTCTGCTCCCTGCCAGTTCCACCTCCATGCTGACACTTATCCCTGTTCTTCCCTTCTTGCAGAGCACAGGGCTGAGAGGAGCTATCCTTGCAGCATTCCTCACTTCAAAAATAAATAAACCAACCTCTGCTCCCTCTCTCCCTGAAATCTACCCATTGCCAGAATCATCCAAATTTGCTTCCCTGAGGCTTCTGTAGCAGCTGGATTGTTCCACTTGAAATAGTCTGAAAGGAAATGTGGACCTCCTTTCCTCTTTGCAAAACAGAGACATTTTTCATGTAGAAAACATACTTTTCCTTCCTTCCCTTTGTCCTTCGCAAAGTTTAAAGGAGAAATCCTTTGCTTTGGACAAGGAAATACTTTAATTATCAGGAGAGCTGGCTGATTTACCCTAAAATGAGGGAGAAGGGGAAGGAAAATTCAGATTTACTGTCTCTTCTCTGAAGAAATAAGGTTGTTTCCAGCTGTAGTCTTCTGCTTCTTTGAATTGGATTATTTTCAAACATACATTTCTTGGAACACAGCTGCTACTTTGACAAATTGAGTAATGCATCACGAAGAACTAAAATTCATTGCGACATAAAAACAAATATATGTTCATTTTAGCACTTAGTTTTCTCCAGGCTTCTGAATCATGGTGAGATATTTTAAAAAACATCTATCTTTTATAAATCTCTTTAATAACATCTATACAATATTGAGGCAGCAGTTTAATGAACAGCAATCACATCCAAGTATTTGAAATGTGGGTCTCATGGTTTATATCCTTTCAGACTTCCAGCTTTGTGCTTTCAGGTCTTGATTTACAGCTGACAATGGTATTTGACTCCCCATCATATTTATTGCCCTCATTAAAATTAAAGAAGTATTGTTATGGAACAGCAATGATAGCAATCGTGGTGACGTTGTTGGAGCAGCAACAGATTTTCACAAACAGTATAGGAAATTGTGTGATAAAATGGGGATTAGGAGATTATTCCTACCAGAACTCTTGCTCCTTATACTAATTGCAGCTCCCACTGAGGACTCCAAGGAGGGTGCAGTTACCTGGAGAAATAGGCAAAATTATTTTTATTATCTGTAATAAGTGGCAAAAATTAAATTTGGGGCCTGTTGTGCCCTATAAAAATTTAAGAAGTGCTTCTCCTCTGAAGAGCTTGCAGTCTAAACAGAAAAGACTGTTGAAGTGTAGCATAGATTAAGATTTATAGACAGAATGTTGCAAAATGCAGAGGCAGCTATTTTGAATAAACCATCAAGGAATAATCTTTCAGTAACTATTTTGGATTTGATTTTTTTGTTAGTTTTGTTTCAGTTTTTTGTTTTGTTTTGTTTTGTTTTTTATGAAGGCAGTAAAGCATTTAAACTTCATTTTGAAATGTATATTCTAAATGTTTTACGTAATAACTTTGATGTTATAATATAAATCTAGAAGTTGACATAACAGCAAAAAATTTTCTGTTCTGTCATGGTGAAGTATTTTGAGTGATTCAAAGCAATGTAAAAGAGGAACACTTTGCAATGTTCCTTTTAGAGGATTTCAGAGGAATTAGAGGCATTTGGAAAATTTTAGAAAATTTCTAAAGATTTAGGATAACTGTGGAGTGCTAAAAATCCTTTTGCAAAATAGCTCTTCTTTTCTTTGCAGTTATACTTAAGAGCCCTCTTGGTGTTGACATGAATATCTTTAGCAGGCTTCCTGGCTGTTGTGTGTGATAAACTGGCAGTCTTCTTTCCAACTTCCTAACCTGTAAGATAAACCAGCCAGTATTTCTATTAAATAATAGTCTTGTTTACAGCACCAGAAGATAATCAGCCCTGAAATGGACACATAGCAGGGCTGGCTGACTTTGCTGCTCCGTGTCACCTTTTCTGTAGGGAAATAAACTTCTGGAACTAGTAGATATATTTCCTAAGGTTCTTCCAAGGAGAGCTTCTGGTCTGAATATTCTTGTTGGTTCTGATTGTCTCTGCTTTCCCTTATGCAATATTATCAAATATTTACTTGGCTTGGTGTTAGGAGTTGTGTCAATGGAAGGCTAGAGTCATATTAAAACCAGGTGTAGGCAAATGATTAGCAGAGACAAGAAGACAGGAAAAACACAACAGGAGTGAACTAAAACTGCAGCTGAATTTTCTTTTTTTAAATTTAATGTAAAGTTTTGAGTTCCCTAAGTAGTTTTTTGTCTGTTGGGCAGTAACCTGGAAAGGCATTATTACAGGCACATGCCTCTGGAATATCATCTCATGGATGGGATGAGGCTCAGAGAGGGAATCACACAGGGTTCAGGTCTGTGAGGAGAAGGAGGAATAGAACCCAGGAATACACAGTGCAGGGTGATAGCAGAAACAGCTGGGATGGGTAACGGAGTTACCAAAAGATGGGAAATGGAAACCCACCTTGGGTGTGCTGCTCAAATGCACTTGTGTGAAATCAGTAGGATGAGGGGGAAGGGAGTTGCTTTCTCTGTTATGGAGTAGCCTGGATATTTGGAGCTCTGCTCTGGGATGGACAACAGGGACAGGAATTTGTGGTTCAGGGTCAGAGGAGAGGCCAACAAGGCTGACATTGGGGTGGAAACCTGTTACAGACCACTCAGTCAATGTGAATAATTGGATGAAGCCTTCGCTAAGCAATTCCAGGATGTGTCAGGATCACAGACCCTGCTTCTCATGGAGAATTTTAATCTCCCTGATATATGCTGAAAAATCAACACAAGGAGGGTTTTGAAGGTTGTCAGCAATAAAATCTTGATACAGGCACTGCATCAATCAAAAGGGGTGACACAGAGCTGGGCTGACTATTCCCTAACAAAGAACTACTACTTGGGGATGGAATAGTCAATGGAAGCCTTTTCTATACAGGACACGTGTTAGTTGTGGTCAGGATTTGGAAAGCATAGGGTGGGAGAGCAGCAGAACTTAGACCTGAACTTCATGAAGGCATCTTCACCCAGTTCTGGTAATGGGAGAAGGTGTTCCCGCTGAGAAAGCTCTGAGGGCAAAGGAGCTCTGGAAAGCTGGCTGGGTTTTCAGGACAGCATCCTCAAGCAGAACTGTCCATTCTGACACTCAGGTCATATACTAAAATTGTAGGAATTTTAGGGATTTGCTAAAATGAGCAACTCAAAGCAGAGTTACAAAGCAAAAAGACAGCACTACAGGAGGTGCAAATAGGGGCAGGCTACCAAGGAACAGCTCAGGAACACTGCCCAGGCATTCAGAGACAGTGATGGGAAAAGCTACATCCAGGGCTTGCAAGGGATACCAAGAGCAACAAGAAAAGCTTTTATAGTTGGAGGTAAAAGATGAAACAAGGAATTGTGGGCCTGCTGCTGAATGGGTTGAGTGATTTAGGGATTTGTTTCAGAAGTACTCAATGCACTCTTTGCCCTGAGTGTTCACCAGCAAATGCTGCAGGTCCTTGGGCTCAGGAAGAGGAGGCACAGGGGAAAGGAGGCACCAGGAGTGAAAAATGGAGAAATCAAGGATTATTGGAGAGAGCCTGACCCCTGGCAGTCCATGGGAGTTATCAGATTGCATATGGGGATTTGAGAGACAGATGATATCCTGACAAGGTCTCTTTGTTTTGAAAGATCATGGAGCTTGGGGAATATCCCTGATGACTGGAGAGAGGCAAATATTATGCTGTTCATCAAAAAAAGCCAGAAAGGATGGTCCAGGGAATTACTGATTGATGAGATTCACTTTGGTCATTGGGAAAATCATGGAATGACTCCTCTTAGGAAAGATTTTTGGAGATATGTGAGGTTTATCTGACAAAGTTTTGGCAGGGAGGAACTGCAAGGGTGGCCTGTGCTGAGAAGAGGCCAGATACCATGTCAGACAGAGCCAATACCAACCACCTCCAAAACTGCCCAAAGCTGGCCCTCTCAGTGACATTGGTGGCACCTCTGTGAGACCATATGTAAGAAAGTGTAAATGCTGCACAGTAGCTGTAAGAGAGAGGAGGGAGAGTAGGTGAGAGAAATAGCCCTGCTGGCGCCCAGACTGAGGGAGAAGGGGCAGGGTGTGCTCCAGGTGCTGAAGCAGAGGTTCACCTGCAGCCTGTGGAGATGTCCATGGTGAGGCAGGTTGTCCCCTGTCAGCCTGTGGAGGTCTGTTGTGGAGCAAACACTTTGCTCTCCATAAGACACCCCACTCCTCTGTAGGTGGAGGTGCCTTGAGGGAAGGAGGACCCCAAGCAGGAGCAGGATTTTTGGCAGGAACAGTGGCCTGTGGTGGATCAGGCTCAAGCAGTGTGTTCTCAAAGGACTATACCTGGTGGGAAAGACCCAGTGAAGGACTGTGCCCACCTCTGGAGCAGGAGGACAGCATGAGGAAGAAGGATTGTGAGAGATAAAGTCTTATGGACTGACTGCAGCCTCCCTCCTCCATTGCCCTGCAATGGCCCTGGGGAAAAGGTGGAAGAACTGGCAATATAGGAGTGAAATTGAGTACTGGAAGAAGGAAGAGCTGGGACAAAGGTGGTTTTAATTTGTCCTTTTTTTCTCCTCACTACCCTACTCTATGTTTAACTGGCAATTTATTAATCCTCTCAACGCTGAGTCACTTTTGCCCATGTCTGTAATTCATAAGTGGGACTTCCCCATCCTTCTCTCAATCTGGGAACTTTTTCATCTTATGTTGTCACCCTGGGGAGTGAGAGAAGCATGGGGGCCATCTGGCAGCCAGCAGAGGTGAAGAGAGAGCAAGGGACGTGAGGCAGAAGAAGACAAATCATCTCTGACCCATCTCATGTTCTCTGTGATAAAATGCTGATTTATGGATGAGAGGAGAGCAATGGGTGTCATTTACTTCAGTTTTAGCAAGTCTCTACAAATGGAATCTGGTTGCACAACTGGGTTTTTACCCATCTGTTTGTCCTTCTGTCCACAGCACTGGGTCTTACCCTGGGCACCAGAATGTTGTGAGAGAGAGTGCAGGGTTGGAGGGTCAGATATCCTATCTGAAAACTGGTGGCAAGTGCAATACAGCACTTTCTTTAACAATGACTTGGAGAAAGTGTGCTCTCATGTTTGCAGATGTTGCCAGGTTGAAGGAGTGAGACAGAAATCTTGAAGGTCAGGGCTGGTATACTGGGGGACCTGGACAAGCTGGTGGATCAGGACAACAGGAACCTGGTGAAGTTCAACAAGGCAAAAAGAAAAATCCTGCTCTGGACAGGCAGAGCATCAGCTGGGGCTGGATCTGCCTGGCCAGGAGCAGCTCTGCATATTGTCACGGCAGAGCACAAAGTGGCCTGACAGTACCAAGGCCACATTGTGGGTGCTACAAAGAAGGTCAGGGACCAGGACTCCAAGGAGGGAATTAGCCTCAGTACTTTTCAGATCCCATTCAGATGCTGCATCCAATTTGGGGCTCCAGAGTACAGGAATGACATCAGCAACCTGCAGTGGGGTCAGGGATGTCCTGGGAGATGTGGCAGCTGGGGCAGCTGTTGTGAGAGGAGAGGCCCCAGGAGGGGCTGGTCAGCTTTGGACATGGAGTCTTTAGAGAACTCAGAGCAGCTACCTTATCTGTAGGGAGGTGAAAGAGAGAGCCAGACTCTGTGTGGGGAGAGACAACAGGCATAACATGAAATGAGAGAGGTTCAGACTGGGGATATGGAGAAATTTATTTTCCATGAGGGCACTTGAGCCTTGATTGCAGTAGTTTCCAAATCCTGACTGGACCAAGCGCTGAGGAAATTAGTCTGATGTCAGAGTTGATAAGCTTGAAGCACAAGATCATCTCTCCTTTGTCTACAGACTGCCCAAGGAAATTCCAAGTCTGACTTAACATCTCATCCCAAAACTCTGGTTTAAGAAGCGAGCTGGCTTCCTGAAGTAGCAGTGCTTTGTACAGAGGAGTGATCATTTGCAATTCTCATTGTGAGAGTGAGAAAATAGGAAATGCAGTGGAGAACAAGAATTCACTTGAGCTAATTTTGAAGTTGTCTGAAGCACTCTGACTTGGTCCAACACATCAAGTATCAGTGCTTGTTCAGAGAGCATCACACGCTCATGTGTTAAAGACTAGTTGATTTTTGTCAGTTTGTCTTAATCCCACTGTAACGTTTTGTTAGACACAAAGCAGAACAGTTTTTGCATGAGGTATTACTCACTTCTAGACTGTGATAGCAGAATTTTAATTCCTCTAGAGCAAGTTAAAGAACTTGATTAAAAAAGAGGATGTGTGTACAAGTGACAGATGTACAGATTTCAAAGAAAGAAAAATGTTTCCTTAGAGCCTCATTTAGAGAAATGACAAAACAGCCCATTACAATTGCTCTCTAAGGGTAGATTTTGACATGATAATATGATGTAAAAGGGGGTTTTCTCCTATATACATATTTTTTACTGAACTTTGTTAAATGAGAAAAATCTCTAAAATCCAAATCCTTATTAATAGTACAAAATACATAGACTATATAAAATTGTAATAGTATGTTTCAGCCAAAAAAAAGATTCTTACATTTTTTTCAGTTATTGTCAGGCTACTTTTGCCCAGAAAAAATAATTGCTTTTTCAGGGTTTGAATATTGTTTAAAAAAAATTAAAATTTATTTTGGGTAGACAATTTAATCAACAATTAGACAGGACTATATATTTACTGAAGAATTCCCAATGCTAAAGGTTTTGTTTATAATATAAGATTATATTATTTCATTTTAGGTAAAATGGCTCATCAGAAAAGTTGACATTAAATTAAACAGCAGAATAATGCTTGATGCAATGCCATCTTCCCAGAAACTGTCATTTCTGGAGACTGAGAGAAGGTGGCTGAAATTTCTGGTGGGTTACTTTGCTATGAAACAGTTTTTTTCTTAGCATACCACCAAATTCAGATTATTTTCAAACTGTGCTTTATGTTCTTCTAATTTGTATTAGATTGTGTAGATTTGCACCTCACTTTATTGTCACATGTATGTTGTCATCGATTTTAGCTATAGGAAGAACCAGCAAGAAAAAAAACAGTATTCTCTTTCCTTTGATAGAAATCCATGTCATATTTGAATTTTCCTACTTACTTAAGAGTTCTGGTGTTCCATAAGCACATCACTGAGACCTCCCGAGACACAAACCATGGGTTAAAGGAGTTGTTTCATCCCCTGCTCCTGCTGCCCTGACTGCAGAGGCTCAGGCACTTCCCTGCTTTTGTGCAGAGCGTGTCTGGGCTGTGAGGAGGAAATTGCTCCAACGTCCTTAGTCCTGAGATAATCTCTGTTACACTGATTGGGGAAACAGTGCCCATATAATTTAAAAGAAAATTTCAGGAATGACAGTTCCAAAGCGCAGTTGTGGACTTGCTCTGTTTATTCTAAAGGAAATAGGAGACAGAAGTGCAGTGATAAAATTTGGTATTTTCATATTTCCAGCATGACATTGCCGTCAAACGTCAGCCTGTAGCGCCTTTAATAACCTGAATCCCCAAGCGGGAATAAATCCACTGACTTCCAAGGTGCTTCCAAAGATCCTCCACAAGGGATCTTAGGAAACAAGCTAACCCAAGACATTTTGGCAGCCTGGAAAAATTCTGTGAACCACTCAGCCTCAGCAGAAACAAAGCCAGAAGTGAGACAGTCTTGTACAGGCCTTTTAGTAAAATACCAGGAGAAAACAAAATATTCACAGCAGAGAGATCAGGGCTCCTGTTCTCTTCCAACAGAGAGCAGGCACCTTTTTCCCGTGTAGTAGAGCACTGTCAAATCCTTGGGTGAGGCTTCCTGGATTTTCCTGGCGTTTGCCAGCACAGTCTGCAGAGTGATAATCACTGAGCCCTGCGCTGACGCCCAACAACACCGAGGATCCAAGTTACATTTCTGCAGCTCTAGCTATTTCTCACAGCCTAAATACGTCTGATATCCATCTGAATTCAGCAATAATGTTTGCTCCCATTATGATATTTCTCATTTATTCATTCTCACTGAAATATGGGATGCCATTTCCATCTCCAGGCACTGTCGACACAAGAGATTTACCTGGCAGAAAGGGGAAGTGAAAAGAGACTCAACCAGCCAGAAAATGAACTTGCTTGACACACTACTGCATATAATGCTTTAAGTTTTTTACCTTATTTGCAATTAGTTAAGAATATATAAAATCATATTGCATGTACTACCCACGTGAAAATAAGAGGAAGTACTATAATCAGATTTTATGTGGTATCAAGAATCATGATCTGTTTTTTGGGGTTGTCCTGTGCATGGTCAGGGTTTGGGCTCAATGATCCTTGTGGGTCCTTCCCAGCTCAGGATATTCTCTGATTTTATGAATTAAAGTATCAATTTCTATGGCCCCTGGGACTGTAATACTGGCTGTTAATCCTCAGGAATGGCTGGCACCATGTATTGATTAGAGTGTAATAGTTTAATCATCTCTCAGTGTTAGGAGTTCGTGTTGTAGTTTCACAGATCATGAAATGTGTCTGTTTAAGAT
>VWYI01023215.1:23971-97534 GCA_013399455.1 Anthoscopus minutus
CACATTATCTTTTTTTTTTTTTTTTTGTGCAGCAGGCACTATGTAACAATACTCATTTTATCTGTCTTTCCTTCCTTCACCTGTATTATGGAGCTCATTAGTAGGATCAGTCAGGGCACGAGGGCAGCCAAAGATGATGTTTATTACGGGGAAAAATAACCATTTTCTTATTGGAAATGCTGTTGCATTGCAAGTTGAGGAGCGTAAACCTTCCTTATCACGTCCAAACACTGAATGGAGCAGTTGTTAACTGTAGAGATTAGTGTCATCCTGCTGAGGACAGCAAAGTGACAACGTTCCTTAAATATGTGGTTAGAGCAATATGAGGGCTGAAAAGGCATCGTCTTAGCCTATTGTCTCCTGAGGGAGTTGCCTTTGTTTCGGCTTCATGAAGCTCATTTTAAGGAGATATACTGGGGCTGCAGAGGAACAGAAGGGAAAAGAGACCTCAGGAATTAAGCAGGTAGTCAGGAATGTGGCTTTGGGATCTAATTCCCCCAAGGTTTCAGAGTAGATATTTATATACATATATACCCTCACTCCTCTAAATCTGGTAGAACTTGTCTGATTTTTACAGGCTGCAGATCTATGCTTTGTAAAGGACATACTCTGTATCAGCTCAGTTAATCTTAGGGATAAGATTTTTTTTTTAAATTACCATTTTTAATGTTTTTAAGTCTTTAGTCTTGGAAGACTTTACCAAGCCAATGGGACTGTGGTTCCTTTAGACAAGCCAGACACAACCTTCTGTCACACCTTCTGTGCAGACCTGGGAGGCACTGAGGGCTGGGAAGGGCAGTGTGAGGATGTCACTGAACTCAGGAAGGAATGAAACTCTGACACTGTCTCTGAGCTGTCAGTGAGTCAGGCTTTCCTCTATTCTGGACAGGACATGTGCTGGAAATCATTCCAATTGCACATACCCATTACAAGACTTTTCACATGTTTATACATTTATTGAAAACAAAGAATGCTTTGGTTCTGCATTACACAATTATTTTCATTAGTTAGTGTGTGATCTTCTCCTGCATATTGATCCCTTTGCCTTTCATGCTCATTTGGTCCAGTTCTGTTGTTGCCTTAGCAGTCTTTTCTCAGAGAGGTTGCTTTGCCCAGCAGTAATGTCTGATTACTTCTTCCATATCTTATAGATTCACAACATGTAAATTTTAAAATCCCAGACCTCCAAAACTCCCTTTTGGTTTGTTGAAGCTTATCAAGCCCTGCTCAGCGAGACCCAAAGTCTTTAAAGAGTAAACCAACAACAGAGCGCAGCTCCCCTCTCCCTTGGCAAAGGCAAACAAACCCATGACTGAAGTTACTTAAAACTTAAAAGGAAGTGATGTCATTTCCAGCAAGGAATCAGAGATTGGTAAAGTTGAATGGGGCTCTGAGCAACCTAACCCTGGTGGAGGGTATCTTCTTGTCCCAGTGAGGGGTGGACTATAAATGTCCCTTCTGACCCAAATTATTCTAAAATTATAAGGAAGGAATAATTATCTCTTGGGAAGAAGAAAACTGAACTCTTTTTCCCAAAACTACACTAAGATTCACAGAGAAACTTATCTGGTCGTGTAGAATTTATTAAATATTCCCATGAACCCAAATTGTTAGCTGCACACTCAGGAATGGACATTCTTGCTTGATAGAGGATAAAAACCAATTTAGACAAAATTAAGGAAAATAAAAAGCAAAATATAAAAGGCTCCAAAGAGTTGATAAGATGAAGAAACAGTTCCTTTCCCTCATGCCCTGAGGACAGCACAGGGGCTGTCCTCTAGGGGAGAACAATTCCTACCCAAAGAGGAAGACATGAGGGCAAGATGAGCAACACATTCCAAGAGGAATTACTAAAACCACTTTGTTAAATATAAAACCATCATCTTTGGCACTTGGCTTTCATTTTTTTGCCTTCCAGAAGACCTTTCAATGCTTTTTGTTTTATGAGTCTTCACCCACCACAGAAAATACTCTGTTGAAGTGGGTCTGCTCTATTCCATCACTGTCCTGTGTCCCGCAGGATGTGGTCAAGGGCCACTACAGCTAATTTACAAAAGATCTTTTATTTTCTATTCAGAAAAAGGAAAATATTTTTCCCTGCTTTGTGTAAAAATGTTGTCAAAAAACCTAAACTAAAGATAAACCAAAAGACTTATGAACAAGAATGTTAATGGAGTATTCTTTGATGTGAGTGGACATTTTCCCCAAACAGCCCTCTTCCACGAGCAACCTAAAATTACGCCAATGTTAAATGTTATGATTATTTTCATCTGAAGAGGGAGGCTACTTCAGGCAGCGAGGTCTTTGCTTTCACATAGCCTGCTGAAGTGCAGACTATCCAAAAGGAGCATCTGGCAGGGTGAAAGCCAAACTGTGGGATGAGTGACTTTGTTGCAGGAACGAGCTGAAAGAAAAAAATGGATTGTGAAGAGTGGGAGGATAGCAGCAGGCAGAAGGGCAGGAAGGGAAACATACCGATATATAAAAACAGGAAAGAAAAAGGATAAACATGTGCATTCAAGTGTGCCACTCGTCACATATTTCCCTCCCCAGTATCTGGAGCCCTTTTAATTGAAGTTTATTTAGGTTCAGAAGTTATAAATCATTCTACTTATGGAAACAGACTCCCTGATTAGTAATGATCTGTTAATAAGATTCTGTCTACATACCTTGTGTGGTCTGAGCTACCAGAACAAGTCACAAAGCATGGCATGTTCACAGTAACAATGACCTCGTGATTGAAGAACTCCTTTCCACCACTTTACAGTAAAAAAAAAGTTAAGGGAACATTTTTTAAGTGTCATAAAATTTTGAAGTACCATAAAGTGCTTTGAAAGGCTTTATTTTAATTGTAAATACTTATGAAAGTCTAATTTAATGGCTTGTGTCAAGTGAAATAACATATATATAAGAGAAATGGCCTGTAAAATCACATTTATTTGCATGTCTTAAGTACTGGAATATACTTCTTTTAAGACAGTCTCCGATATTCTTCAAATGAGTCAATAAACATTGACTATTAAATGCATATTTGCTTTCAGATCCCAGATTTGAAGGTAAGAAAGTCTGATTCTTATTTAATCCTCATATTAGTCAGGTTGAGAAATAAGGACAATGCTTGTATATGCTTTAATATTAATTTCAAAATTATATGAATATTGAATTTTACTGGCTTTACTCTAATATTACTAGTAAAAATGTAGTCGAGGTTCTAGTTTGAAAGAGTTTGAGTAAAAATGCTCAGTTTTAAAATTTCAAAAGATTGAGTTTATGAAAATTGGATCAGGAAAAAAACAAATTAGAAGTTAATTTCTACTGCAATAATAACCATGGTTGCATAATTAAAGACCATTAATTTTTTTTTTAAGATGAATTCAAATTATTTATGAAGAGGCTGCCTATGAATTATTTCCTGAACACATCTGCTGTGATGCATTTGTGGACAATGGATTCTAATTTCCAACGCCGCTACGAGCAGCTGGAGAGTAGCATGAAGCAGCTCTTCCTCAAGGCCCAGAGAACGGTGCACAAACTCTTCAGCCTTAGCAAGAGGTGCCACAAACAGCCACTCATCCGCATGCCAAGGCAGAGGTAAGGAGCTGTCTATGAAATCCTGAGAAATCTAAGCTTGGCACTAAAATCTCCTTAAGGCCATGGATGTGGGAATGGTAGAGGCACAGCGTACAGTCCTTGTGTTTCTAGGAGTTGAATAATGTCAGCTTTCAATATTGCTCCATTCCTGTTTTCCTAAATACAATGGGAAAAGTCAGAATTTATCCTGATTTGTTTTTGGCTATGTAGGATAGGAGGCAACTTAGAAGTGACACGAGCACAGATTCATCATCCCATTTGGTTTGCCTCTATTTTACAGAGCCATGTTTTCATGTGGCACTTGGCCAGGTGTAACAGTGCCAAAGAATTGTGTACAGAATACTGAATAACTGCTCTGGAGCAAGCACAACTGTTTTAGGAACTTTGTGGGTCATTATACAGTACATACTACACGCAATTGATTTCTTGTCTTGTTTGTCAAATATGAATTAGATTGGAAAGGATGCCTGAGGAAAGAAAATAGAAGAGTTTCAGTCCTTCCCAGAAATAGATATCCTGAAAACCAGCTAATCAAACCTACATTAGCATAAAGTGGGTATACTTGATTGCTGGTCGAAAATTAGTTTGTTGAAATTAGCACAATGACACTACAGTAAATCTGAAATGAATGAGCTTTTAAGGACATTGTTCTGAACACAAGATTGTGGGATAGTCCAGTGACTCCTGCATTTAGCACATTTCTCCATTTATTTTATAGAGTTTAGGTTCAGTGTACCAGAACTGCCAGGGATACTTTACAATCTCCTGCTTTCTACTCTGCTGTTGCAAGCTCAAGCACCATGAATTCCTCTTTGCCTTTTGGTGGCCCTCCCCCTTCTTTCAGGAGGCTATGCTTGTAGCTTTCATGCCCCCTTTCTTCTACATATTGTTCTTTGTGCTGTGATCTGGTTGTTGAAACCAAGAATTCACTTGCGGGGTCATTTCATGATTAGAAAACATTCTGCCAAGAGAGGCTTTATAATCACTGCAGAGCCTTGTATCCTCTCGGGTGTGTCTTGGCCATGAGCATTGTGCAATGAGATGATTCACCATGAACAACTTCTGCAGGAGCCCAGAGCTTCTTAAAACACAAGAAACAGACCAGACTCACTTTTTTCCCCACCAAAACTGAATATGACTGATTTCAAATAATTTAAAATTATCAGGTCTTCTAAAATAATCTCCAGAGGGCTTTGGAGCAGCATTTGGTTGCAATAGATAACGGCGGTGATAAAGATTAAGTGAGATATGTAAAGTTGCAAAGATTGATCAAAACACAACACTCTTGTTATATAAAGGATTTTTTATTTCAATTAAGAACTTGCGACTTCATGATTTATTTTTTAATATAAAGATGTGGCAATGTGCCAAAAGATGTGGACAGGCTGGGAAAGGTCCAGACAAGGGCCACAAAGATTATCCCAGAACAGCAAGCTGCCCTATTAGGAAAGGCTGAGAGTCTGATTTTTTCCTGGCTGTGAGAAATGCAGGCTGAGGAGAGACATTTTTTCCATGTTCCAGTATTTAAAGGGGGACAAAAAGAAGATGAAGACTCCATTTTTACAAGGAGTCACATGGAAAAGAGGAGATGAAATGGGTACGAGGTACTGCTGGGGAGATTCTGAGTGGACACAAGAGGAAAATATTTCACAATGAGAACAGTCATTCACTGGAATAACCCCTCCAGGGAAGCAGTGAACTCCCCAGTGCTGGGCAATTTTAAGATGCAGCTGGACAGAGTGCTGGGCCATCTTTTCAAGACCACACTTTAGCCAAAAGGTTGGATCAAATGATGCTTGAGATCCCTTCCAACCTGAAGGAATTCCATGAATCTATGACAGTAAATGTTACTAGCCATGAATCTGCCTGTTTTACCGGGAGTTGCACCAAACTTTCGTAGCAATTTGATTTTGCAGCACATCTCAAACTTAGAAATGCCATCACTTACTTTTGTTTTAATTCTGTCTCATTTTAGTGACTACTCTAAATTTTTTTCTTGTCAGTACAGAGGAAGATAGGGCGTATGATGTACTGATGAGCAACAGATGACTCAAATAACACTGTTAAAGCAGGCTTGGGAATACTATGCCAGTGGGATACGCTTGCTAAAAGAGGCAGTTTTGAAAGGTTGGATTCCATCTGACTGTCTGGGAAAATTGCCTTCTGACATCCAGGCTTTTATGGCTCATAAGAAGAGCTCTAAAATGAGAACAGAGGGCAAAAGGGCAAAAGAAACTGGTTTAATGTACAAGCCCATTAAAAAAAAATCTGATAGATCAAGATAAAGTATTGGATAAAATGGTGAAAAGACCAATAGTAAGAAAGAAATTTCATCCATGGTGAAAAGACCAATAGTGAGAAAGAAAACAGAATGTTGATGGAATAGCTTTCAGATGTTCCTCATGATGAGAATATGGCTAATCCAGATAAAATACTGAATTTTGGATACCTGCCAACAGGTAAGTCAATGTCAGTGCAGAACGAGTCCCTGAGTAACAGGGAGAAACAGGAGCCATTGCTCAGGCTATAACATCAAACATTTCAGCAGTGAGTGAAATAAGAGAACCAAACCACAGTACAATTTTTTTTTGTGCTCAAGAGAAGATAGAAATAAAAGCAGAAAAAACACCTTTGTGAACTTTAAGGCCCCTTTCAGCCTAAGCCAGTCTGTAATTCTATGTGCCATGGATAGTCTAAGCTTCAAACAAACAAGGGGAAAATGGAAAAAAATGTCATTCTTTTCCAGGGCTTTCTAAACAACTCCTTCACGCTAGTGCTTGGGCTCTGCTACTGGGTGAATTTTATTATGGAAAGAGAAATTAGATTGAGTTAATGAAGATATAAATACTATTTTTAATAGTATTTTTTGGGCACCTGTCTTTTCAGATACAGATTAAAGAGGCAATGCTTCAACTTTTAATAAAGGCCATGGCAATTGGCAGTGAGTAAAACCAACTCTGCTAATGTTTAATTTTATGCCAAATTTCACTAATCAATAGAATATATGTGTAAAGGATTTTTAAAATAATATCTCAAGAGTGAGGGTTTTCTCTTTGATGAAAGTGAGAAGTATATCCTCAAAGTTTAATGTAACTTTCTCTGAGACTGGAGTTTCATAGGGATTCATCTGTGTAGTCTGCCAGAAATAATTTCGTCGCACCTGAAGGAGCTCCTGCATACGGTCGAAGTTATCATTCCTTACTGAAAATCTCTTTTCTCTGGCCACAAAATTTCTTTCCTGAACATGAAACAAATTGTTGCCTGATTGTTTTAAATGGGACTTAATTAGTGAGTTACACAGAATTGCTTGTAACTTCTTATATATTTCCTGAAGACCAAGCCACTTAGTAATCATAATACAAAATTACATTAATATTTTAATTTTCTAATCCTGAAACCAAAATACCATTGAATGCTCTCCTCAAATCATTGTTCACAGCACAAAAGGACTCGATTAACTTGCAGGTTAAAGAAACTACATTTCCATTCTGCTTTTTGAACACATTTTGGCTAAAATAAAGTACAAATAGTTTTCTTCCAGTTTGTACTCACAGTCAGAACAATTTACTGCAGCACTTTTGTGTACAGTGGGAGTGGGCGCAGGATTGCAATTTTTATTTTATTCTGTTCCCTTCAAATCTTGTCAAGTTCCAGATATTCTGCCCAGATTTAAATCTTGGTTTCATTAACAGAAAACAGACAATTGTTCCTTTTCCTGAAAGTCAGATCATACCTCAAACACCCTTAGATTTCCATTGTGGCACTGCTGAATGTAACTTTTAGAATTCACCTGAATTAATCAATCAATCTGTAATCAGTGGAGTTGGAGACTGGTTGTCTGAGTTCAACAAAAAATACCAACTAAAATTAAAAGCCAACAAGGTGCAGAGAAATTTCTATGTAGGTAATCTGCTCCCATGTTGTGTATAAAGATGGACTAATAAAACATTCCATTTCCAGAGATAAGGAGAAAAACAAGATTAATAACAATGCACTCTGAAAAAGAAATGTGTTTTGCAGAGTAGTACTACCACGTGAGCTTCTGCCTCCATGAATTTGAAGCTCTGCTGCTTCAAGAGACTGAGGTGATTATTTCCAGTATGTTTTTATTGCATTGACACATCAGCCTTCAAAGAATGGAGTATTCTTGTGTTTTCTTGGGTGGAGCCCACTGCTAGCAGCAATTGTTATCCTACTTGGTGGCTAGCTCCTGCTGCAACTCTTGTGCAGGAATGTGGCTGAGAGATGGCACAATCCATTTTGCTCTGCAGGAATCAGCAGATGATGGAAAATACAGATGGGAGGATTGTTGAGCAGCACAAGGAGCGCAGCACATTTGGTTTGTAGGAATCAAGCTAAGGTGCAAAACGTGTGTGTGCCCTGAGCTCATTGTGTGCATTTCTGGGTTAGCACCATGAGCTGTGAGGAGCAATAGTTAATCTTTGGGGTGGATTTGTTGTGGAGTGCATCCAGCCTGAGAAAAAGACTAAACTGGTCATTTAGTCCAAGCTTTAGTTTCCAGCAGCATCTTTCTCAAATGAGGTCAAAAAACGATGTCCTACTTATTTGGTGAGGGCAAGTTTACTCACAGGTTTAGGCTAAGCCTGCTAACTCACACTTACACTGAGGGGTGACATCTTTGAGCCATCTCTCACTGTAACATCACCTTCAGGTTGAACCTTTTCATTTGTCATTTTCATTTTCATGAAACCATTTCATGTCAACCATTTTCATTTGAACTTCTTCATTAGTCAAAGAAAAAAGTAAGTGCAGGGAATTAGTAAATATCAGTTGTACTGCACAGGGCCACTGTAGTTCACATATGGCAAGGGGAAAGGGTAAAGCAGCAAGCGAAGTTGTGGTTATAAAGTTGTCATTTTATTATGGGCAGGGAAAGTAGGTTTTCTTTCTGTTTTGGTGAACACAGCAGTAAGGTTTAATTTCAGATGCGATAACTGTGCTGAGAAAGTGAAAATCCCAGGAAGAGAAGACCTGATGCTACCCTTAAATTGCTATCAGTGAAACCCCTGATGGGAACCAGAGTTAGGGGTGTGCTGGTACTCAAATCTACCCAAATTATGGAACCAAAGTGAGAGGACTGGAATCCCTGTGCTTGAAAGCATAGAAGAAATATTAACTGTCCTGGTGCAGAAGGACAATCTTTCCTTTCTTGAATACTTTTCAAGAAGGACAGCAATGATTTCCTCTGATTGGCTTTAATATCCAACCACTAGTGAAAGACATAGAAGAGGGGGGAAGCTTTCATTTCTTCCTTCAGAAGTCCCATTTTATAACTTGGTTTCATTCTTTTAGGTTACTTCACTAATCATCCCTTTGAGTGAGTACACTCAGTACAGGACATTATTGTAGGTATTAACCTTATCTGTATGCACTTTAAATCATTTCATAATGAAAAATCATCACTTAAGGTCTAATTTAATCAGCACCATCTGTGATTTAATAAAAACATAAACAAAAATATTAAGCGGAGAAATGTAATGTAAATACAGTAATAAGTCAGTGGGAAAAAATTGCAACTCCCTTGCATAATAACTAAATGGAAACCTGGTGCAACAAGCTGCAAATGAAGATCGTCGGGATCTCAAGTAAATAATTTCAATCTTAGAACACTCAGGTATGGCATGTGCACACAAAAGCATGGAGTTTTGAATAGAATGTCAGTATCTGAATTTTTGAAAAGACTGATATTACCATATAATTACAGTGAAGGTGGTAATTATACCAATAGTACAGACACTTTTTAAAAGGGTCTTATTCTGGTAACATAAACTGAAGACAAATACAGACAAAATTTCTTAATAAATTAAAAAAAAAATTTAACATATAAACTCCCCTGTTTCTGGAAGGAAAATCACTCCTGCTAGCCTTATGTTTGAAACATGTCCCTATCTCTGTGAAGGTTATTTTTTTTAAGAAGCATACTCTAAAGCTAATGTAGATTTAGAAGGTGTTAATCACTAGAGGCAGTGAATAGCTACATCAGATAGAAGAGTTTCAAAAAAAAAACCAGAAAAAAATCCTACTTTTTAAAACCATTCTTTTTTCTGGAATTTTCCAGAGAATGCACCACAGGCAGCTATGAAAGACAGAAAAGCCATAAATTTTCATTTTCTTGTTTCTCTCTTATATTTCACCTAGCAAAATATTCACATGCCCTAGAAGCACAACAAAGTCTGAAAACTAAAAACACTTCAGAGAAGGGAACTTGTGTCTTAGACTTCTCTTCAGTCCATAGGCAGAAAAACAGATTTAAAATAGATGACTTTTTTACAGCATCTGTATACACAGCTCATCATAACACTGAGGCCTGGAAACCTGTTTCCTTCAGAACTCTCCAGAATGAAATACATAAGAAATAAAGGGGATAGTGCAGGTTAATCTCATTCCCTCAGGATATAATGCAAGATTAGTTCCTTACATCCCAAAGTTATTTATCAGCTACTTCAGATTGCTTTGCTATAAATGTAATTGATTCATGGGCACAACATTACTAAGGAATAAAATCTTCCACCAAGGAAGCCGCAGAGTTCAATATATGAAATTTTCTCCCTGCATCACACTCTTCTCTTCTTAAAGAACATTTGTGGCACTGGATGTAAGGGGAAAGGAAATCTAATTATCCATCACTTAACAGGCTGCTGGAATGAAGGTAAAGAGTGAGTCTAGAAGAAAATTATGTTTTAGAAGGGCAATGTAAGACAGCAAGAGTTCCTCTGGATGGGATAGGTCTAATGTAAATGATTCTCCTGAAAATGAGGTGCTAAATAAGCAGTGTTTTGTCTGATTTCAGATCTTCTTTAACAGAGAACAGGGATCATAGAGATGTTTTTAAGCAAAAGTGGTTCCAAGAAAGATGTCTTGTCATTATTAGTATATTTTAAAAAAAGAAGATAAGAAAATATTTTTATCTGCTCCAATTAAGATTGCATTTGGGAGTCAAAAATAGATTTACCAACTTTAATGTAAAGGAATGCCTGTCCAGAGGAAATTTAGATTGGATCTGACACACCAGGTGCACATCTGAAAGTCACATGCCACAGACAAGGAAGGAGATAAGATGGAAGTGTGTGGAAAGGGTGGAAAGGGTTTCTTTACTAAAGAGAGTACTAAGTCTGCATCTGTTCTCAAAGGAAATAAAATTATCTGCTTAGAGGTGATACCTTTAATTGGATTGGGGATTAGAGTTATTTAAAACTAACGTGACAAACATAAAAATATAATCTGGAGCCCTGAAAATAATAGCTATGATAATAAGAAACAGCAGAGATAAACTCTTGTGTACAAATGTATTTTCACATGTGGTTTAGGAGCTTTATATACACAGGGCAGCCTGCTCTTGGCACCTGTCCTTGGAATACCTTTCCTCTCAAGGAGATTTGGGGTTCTAATGGTGCAGCACTTTATTGCACATTCATAGAGGCTGTTCTTGACCACCTGCTACCCCTGAAAATTTTTTCAGCTGCCCCTCAACTCCGCTTTTGGTATTTATGATGAATAGAAACATTAAAATGAAGTAATTTCAGCATGTCAGAGAGTGAAATGAGTAGAGAGTTTATATTAATGTCACAGGGCAGGAGTATTCTTGCTTTGGAAACACTGTATGTGCAATATGTGCAATGAAATCACATTTCCACACCAATGTTTTGTCCTTTTCAGCTACAAACAACTTACCAGTGCTACTGTCCCCTAAAAGCAGTGTTTTGGCAATCAGTTTGCATTCTGTCACAGGATGTTAAAAAAAAAAAAATCATCCTAGTAAGATTCATCTGACATGAAAGGTGTTATATCAATACAGTATGACACATAATTTAATGATATTGAAGATCTGATATATGATATGATACCAATTTAATATTGCAGGGTGTGGAGTTACACCTTGTTCTGAGACTTGCAATACTAAAATATGATTATTGAATCACTGACCACGTGGCAAACAGCCTACATTGAAAAGGACATAACAGATGTGACTTGTATTGCCCACACGTTATCTACGACTGCTGGATATTCAGACAACTTTTCAAAGGAGTCGCTATTCAGAAGTGTAACAGTAGAACATGACTCAAGGAAATCAGCTGTTCAAGGAGAGTGGCTTTCTTGTGTGAGTCACTTCTGTGAGTGACTGTGGACATGATTTTCTGAGCCTGAGAGAGTTTTCAGCCCATCAGTGGCTGATCTGTTCCCAAGGGAAAATCTTGTGGGAAACCTCTTTCAAGGACTGTTTTTTGTAAATTGGTTTTGGTTCTCAAAACAATGTAACACAGATGATCTGAACGTGTTTTTCTCCTGTTCCATCAATGGGACCAGAGAGGTGGTTCCTTTGGCCAGTCATGTTGACCTTTATTGGAACACCTTATAAAAAGGGTTGCTGGATCCTGAAATAAAGGTTTCCTGCCTCATCTCTGAGAAAAAACTTCCCTGTTATTCGTGAGTCCAACACTGCTATTTCGTGTCCTCTAGCGACCAGTGACAAGGTGATAAGAACAGAAGTCACATTCTTTGTTGGAACAAGAATTTCCTCTGTACAGTCCAGTTCTGAGAAAGTGAAAAGTTGGGCTCAGCTTCCTTTAATCCCTTATGAAACACTTTCTATAATGTTCATTTATTTAAGATCTGCTGACACTAATTTGCTACCACTGCAAATTGCCTCTGTCCCTTCCATCTAACAAAACATCTCTGTTTCTAACCCAAATGTCCAAACTTTGTTTTTCACCCAGGCAAATTTTGTAATTCAATTGATCCAACCAACCTGAAAATTTGAAAAAAATTAGACACAAGGTGCTTAAAATAACATTTTATTTTATAGATATGTGGTATTTAAACAAAAAAGAAAGAAAATTATGGGTTGAGGAAAAGGTGCTAAAGAATTTCAGCTATAAAGTATTCACACACACAGCACATTTAATCCCCAGTGCAGATGCACAGTACTGAAGATCTTGCTTTTGGCCTTTTGGCTTTTGCTGTGACCAAATGGCCGTAAAGGACTTTTTCTCAGGACAGATTTAAAGACATCTTAATCACCCATGCACATGAATCACTTGCAGAGACAGTCTCGGAGCCAGCACTGTGGTGACTCACAAGGCTTGGAAGTCTACACTTTAAAATAATTACTTGACACGTGGATAGATCCTGGCACACATTTCTGGGCTTAGCAGATGCTATTTGCCCCTGGCCTGGTGACCATCTCTCTTTACAGCCGTGACATGTAACATGGTGGCCATGAGCCTCTCTGGACAGCCCCACCACCTTCAGCATAATGTACTCCACAAATGCAGCTGGAGGTCAGGCAAGGACACCAGAGGGAGGTGTTGGATCTTAGAGCACCCTGGGATTCAAGGTATCCCAAGTTCAGAAAGTTGTAGCATTGTCAGGATTTCCTGCATAGTAATAGCCTATTTGAACAGTGAGGTTATGAACTCTACCATAAGGGCATATCTTTTATCACCTATGAGTTATTAAGTGAGACATGTACAAACTAAGTAAAAATGAGCTTTGTCTTTAGAATCACCACAATATAAGAAAGACCTAAAGCTGTTGTAGAGCATCCAAAGGAAGCCACAAGGATGGTGAAGGGCCTCGAGTGTGAGGAGCAGTTGAGGGCACTTGGTCTGCTCAGCCTGAGGGAACACCTCACTGCAGTTACAACTCCCTTGTGAATGGGAGAGGAGGGGCAGGTCTGATCTCTGCTCTCTGTGACAGGGACAGNGGCCAGTATGTAAGAAGATTAAATATAAGAAATAAATTCTTCCTTGTAAAGGTGGTGAGGCCCTGGCACAGGTGCCCAGAGAAGCTGTGGCTGTCCCTGGATCCCTGGGAGAGTCCAAGACCAGACTGGACAGGGCTTGGAGCAACCTGGACTGATGGAAGGTGTCCCTGCCCATGGCAGGGGATGGAATTGGATAAAATTTAAAGTTTTTTCCAATCCAAACCATTCCATAATTCCATGAAAAGATTTATTCAAAGCTTCATATGACTAGGCTGTTTTTCCATTTGCAACACAAAGAAATAACTCATATATGTCAGTTTCATTATTATCAAAACTTAATAACTCTTCTTATTTACAATCTGTGATGTTGTCTATAAACCGGAATTTTGTTAATTTTAGTGTAATATTTGGTGTAATCTCTTTATTCTCTCATATGCTCTTGATAAGAACAAAACAAATGGATAGAAAGAAGTTGAAGGGTAAAGTATAGGGAAACATTTGATTTTTCTGAAATTGAGCTGTTAGGTAAGAATTCAGTTTGTGCATAATTACTATGGATACTTTCAAATGTAATTTATGAACAAAAACATTAGGCAAAAAAATTATATACAAGAGTAGTTATTTTATTTTAAAAACATNGACAGGGACAGGACTCAGGGAATGGCTAGAGCTGTTCCAGGGCAGGCTGGAGATCAGGGAAAGGTTCTTCCCCAGTGGGTGATGGGCACTGACCAGGCTCCCCAGGCACAGTCCCAAGGCTGCCAGAGCTCCAGGAGTGTTTGGACACTGCTCCCAGGGATGCACAGGGTGGGATTGTTGGGGTGTCTGGGCAGGGCCAGGGGTTGGATTGGATGATCCCTTTGGGTCCCTCCCAACTCATCTTTTTCTGTGATTCTGCGCTCAGGAATCCTCTACTGAGCCACCAAAGCCCCCCAGTCTACAGCCAGCACAGTTCCATAGCCTAGCCTAGATCCTATCTCACTCATTCCCTTTTTCCATCGTGTCACTCATGGTGACAGCCAGGGTGTTTGTCACAGAGGGGTCTCAGTCCAGGCTGCCAGGAGCTGCCGTGACATAAACACTTCTCTGGTCTGTGCTGTTTGAAGGAAAAATACATCTCCTCTGTGGGAACATGGTACTAGTGCAAAGCACTAGATAGCTCCGGCACAAGTGCAGAGGAAAAGGGAAGATGAAGGCTGGACTTGTGAGGTGGGGGATATTGCCAGGCATATCCATATTTCAGGGAAAGCCTTTTGTTGCTCCAATGCCTCACTTTGACAATGAGGTCTCTGCTTGTCATGTCAGGTCTGTCAACACAGAAAATTTACTCTTCATGATCAGAATCATAAAAAAATCTCAGACAAGCAGAACTGTGAGACATGCATTGACATAGAAATGGACAGAGACTAGTGAGTGATAATGCTCACCTGGGTTAAGTCATATGGAATTTGTGTGGTTGCTCAGAAGGTGAGGTACCAGCTCCTCAGCAGGACATCAAACACCATTCTTTAACCCTCAGGGTTGTTCCTCAGGTCATCTTACAGAAGGACATATAGTTGTTTTGAATAGATAAATTTGAAGATTGCATCATTTCAGTCCTGCAGATGATGGGAATTTCAAGCTATTGACTGTTAAAAATGCTTTGGAAAGCGCCATTAGCCTGTATCTGACTTATTCATAATATGCAGTCTCTACTCTTTCATTCCTTATATAAATATATCCTTGGCTTCCAACATGCAGAATGCACAAATCCGTTGTTACAGACTTCCAAAAGACATATTTCTGGGAACAAGCTCTATCTGGCCAGTATGTAAGAAGATTAAATATAAGAAATAAATTCTTCCTTGTAAAGGTGGTGAGGCCCTGGCACAGGTGCCCAGAGAAGCTGTGGCTGTCCCTGGATCCCTGGGAGAGTCCAAGACCAGACTGGACAGGGCTTGGAGCAACCTGGACTGATGGAAGGTGTCCCTGCCCATGGCAGGGGATGGAATTGGATAAAATTTAAAGTTTTTTCCAATCCAAACCATTCCATAATTCCATGAAAAGATTTATTCAAAGCTTCATATGACTAGGCTGTTTTTCCATTTGCAACACAAAGAAATAACTCATATATGTCAGTTTCATTATTATCAAAACTTAATAACTCTTCTTATTTACAATCTGTGATGTTGTCTATAAACCGGAATTTTGTTAATTTTAGTGTAATATTTGGTGTAATCTCTTTATTCTCTCATATGCTCTTGATAAGAACAAAACAAATGGATAGAAAGAAGTTGAAGGGTAAAGTATAGGGAAACATTTGATTTTTCTGAAATTGAGCTGTTAGGTAAGAATTCAGTTTGTGCATAATTACTATGGATACTTTCAAATGTAATTTATGAACAAAAACATTAGGCAAAAAAATTATATACAAGAGTAGTTATTTTATTTTAAAAACATAAAGAAGCCTCTGAAAAATTAAAATTTTCAAATTAACAATTCATTACTGGTATCTTATGTGTGTAGATATATCCATATCAGTAAAGACAACATGCACTGATTTAGCCCAAGGAGCAAGATCAACATCTCTGCTGTCAGCAGGGGTATGACACAAGTGCCTTTACCCCCTCCTCTTGTCCTTCTCCCTTCCTGCCTTTCCCTGTTTTGGAACGAATTTATCCCTCCAGACAGGTGCCAGGCAGACAGCCCAGGAGCATCCAACCCTCTGTGCTCCTAGAGGGACAGAAATCAGTAGCAGGTCCAGGCTTGCACTGTCTTGCCAACAAATGTCCCCTTTCCATGGGAGAGATTTCAGCTGAAGGGGTGAAAGTGAGTCCATGATAAACAATAAACTCAATGTTGTTTTATTCTCTGCTGGCTGTGGTGTGACATGTGCTGTGTGCACAGGTGTCACCCAGGGAAAAGCTTTGGTGTTGAGGGATTCACCTCATATTCTGTGTTGCCAGAACATTTATGTCCCTGACAGGTTTCTTATAAACTCAGTGTAGCCCCGGGACGGCGCCAAGAGACTCTGACAGGAACAAACTGGATTATTTGTCCTGGGTTATTTGGGTGGGAAGGGACCTTAAAGCTCAAACAGTTCCATGCCCTACCATGGGTGGAGAATACCTTCCACCAGACCAGGTTGCTCCAAGCACCTTCCAGCTCCATCCTCCTTTTTTCTTGTTATTGTACAAAAGGCACAGACCTACACTGATGCGAATTTCCCATGTTTTTATTCTTTTGGAGAAGTGACACAAATATACTTCAGAAAATGAACATAAAGAGCTGTGTTATCAGTAATATTCTTTTTTAAAACCTCTTAATTTTAGAGTCATTTTTAGGAAGGAAAAGAAAAGCTTCAGGCTGAGAGGACGCAAATGAATTTTATTGCATCAGCATGTGAATGATATCAAGGCCTTCAAGCAACTTTAGGAAAGAAAATGAGAATACCTTGTGATCAAGTTTCCTTCCTCCACATTACATCCCAACCAGTGTTTTGGAATTAAACAGTAGTCTGTCTCCTTATCCTACAACTGCATAATAACCAATGACAAAGAAAATCAAATGTCCAAGATATCTGTGTCCCATGCCTTCAATCCGCACCTCTGCAGGAAATAGCAGGAAGGGTTTTTTCCACAGAAAGACATCAGAATTCATATGAAGAACCCAAGGAAATCACATCCTGAGATCCCATGTGATCTATCCCAGGAAGGCAATGCTGACTCAGAACATATCAACTACTTACCCCTTATTTTGGACTCTGGGGTGCATTAACAAGGTACAGTCAGTGCAATAGTTTAAAATGAATAAGCACAGACCAGTATTACAAAATTCTCCCCAAGTAGCAGATGACACAGAACAGCTGCAGAAGGCATTAATTCCAATTAATTTGTAAGGAATTTATCCTGGCCAGAATATTATCAGACTTCTAGAAACAGATCTTTGAAACAATAGGTGATGATGAGTATAAAATAAAGGACTTACCTGTTGCAAGAAGCAGAACTAATGGCACTCCAGACAAAAGGTGACACTTGCTGGTTTTCTAACATATATTTTATTTCTAACATATATTTTATTATCTTTAATAACTGATTTTTCTCAATTGTTCAGTTATTAAAGTAAGAAGATGACCCAAACTCAGGAAATTATAATTACAACCTCTATAGAGAGGCAAGTTTTTCTTTCTCATTGAGAAGCTGTCGCCATATTTACCACAAAATTTCTTTTTCTCTAGGTTTTTTTATAAAAAACCCGGAAATTTAATTTTTTTTATTATTTTCCTACATGGCTTCTTAGTAATTCAGATTCTTAGATAATTAGTTCCTGCCCAACCCGTATGACAGGAAAAACTTCAATATGCCTTCAAACCTCTCCTGTTACATAAAAGTACAGCAAACATCAGCATTTGTTGCATTAATTGAAATTATGCAAATGTGTCTTTGTGTTAAAAAAGAAATTTGGATTGAATTTAACTTTTTGAAAGGCATTTCCTTTGAAAAGGCAATTAGAAATCTGTATCAACATGGGTTAGACTTTGTTCATTATATTTCCATTCCTTATTTTAAACAGTGATATTTCCAATTGGATCTGAAATCAGGATCATTACCTTAAACTTTTATTAATTTGTTCTGTTTTTTTTTTTAATCTTCCAAAGTTAAGACACTGTTTAATAATAACTGTTGATAGTCAAGATGAAATCCTAAACAATTCTTTAATTGTTTAGGATTAAAGGCATCGTGTCCTTGAAACTGTGCATGTATTTTTCCACAGATTTTTGAACAAAGCTGCCTTAATTTTGGAAAAAATTAGGAACAATAACTGATGATTTTTTTAATGTAAGCTGATAGCTTACCATCTGTGTAGATTGCTCCATCAGTGCATTATCTACAGCAAGCACTACTGGGCTGGATCATTCCTGGAGTGATGGCTAAGATAGAGTATAAATATAAACGAGACAGTTGGCAAATGTGTCCAAGATGGGAGCAAGGCACTGGGAAATGGAAAGCTGAGCTGCTGACGGGGCTGGCCCAGCCTTCCTTGACAGAATTTCAGTTAAATAAGCTCTGAGCAGAGACCAGTGTAGCAAATCCCAGGCCAGCATGCAGAGTTTCTGTTTCATCAGTTTAGCCCTCGATACCTTGCAAAACCCTTGAGCAGCAGTTTCTGTCTTGCTGAGTCCAGCCCACGGTTTAATGAGTCTTGCCACTGGTATGAGATTGTTGGTCATTAAGTGATTTTTTATTTCTTCTCCTGACCATCTACTGCATATTCCAACTACTCCTCTATGTATATCCACATTTGGATATAACATCAACTGTGTGGGAGAGAAAACATTTTACTTGTGGATTAAGAGATGAGTGAAAGTCCATAAAAGCCAGAATCCTCAGCTTCGAATGATAGAGGTAGAGAAACAAGTTTCCAGCCATGAATATTTAAAAGGAAGTCTATACAGAATTTCTGCATCTGGGTTTCCAAGGGTTGCTGCAACTTAGGGTTGGATTAACTTCAAAGACAAAAATAGACCCTCTGTCTGTGAAAGGCAGAATTTCTCTGCTCTGAATAGGGATCAGTGTCTTAACAGAGAGCAGTGAAGCTGTATAAAGAGGGTTTCTGCACAAGGCACCTGTGAATCTTGGCTAATAATGACTCCAGAGCTTGTTTCTTCTTTTTTAGCAGAATAGCAGACAGTCATCTGGTTATAGTGCTCTATAGACAAATTCAGATGAATGATGCCATGCATTTGTGAAATCCATGACATTGCAAGGCTCACAATCTATGGGATCACACATCTCACCCTAACATTCAAATTTATTTTACAAAAAACTTAGTTAATCTATTTCACCTTTGAAGTTTGCAAGACTATATTCTTGTCATCCTGTGTACAATAGTGATAGTGAAATGGAACTGATATGCTCTGTCAATGAAATTCACAAAACTGGTATGCAGTTCCTGGTTTAAATATCTAACCCTAATAGTAAACACAACTAGAAATTTCTTTGCAGATCATAATGCCTAATAATTGATATAAAATATACAAGATTGCACACACAAAATCATATTCATGTTTACTTACGATAGAAGAACACTTGCAGAACTCTTTTTTTAACAAAAGTATACAATTTTCCTTCAAAACTTTCAAAAGTTCTTGAGGATACAAGTTAAGATGCACAGAAGTTTGCCTCTTACAGTTTCTCAAATCCAGCCTCAGGAATTTTACACAACTGCCCTGACTTGTGGTTTCTGCTTTTAATCTCTGAGAAGCTTCATTTTAGAGGGGTACATCAGATGATCCCTGTGAGTCACAGAACTTCCCACACTTTGGAAGAAAGGGCTGTTTCACATTATTTCCAGGGGTCTGATCTGAGGTATTGCCTTGATTGTAGAAAATCAGATTTCCAGCTCTCTAGAAATACTGGATTTCCAGCTATCAGATGAAAAGTAGTAGCCAGTTCCAGTTGTTTCTTCCTGACCTTGTCACATAGAATCATGGAATCATGGAATGGTTTAGGTTGGAAGGGACCTTAAAGCCCATCCAGTCCCATCCCCTGCCATGGGCAGGGACACCTTCCACTAGCCCAGGTTGCTGCAAGTTCTGTCCAACCTGGCCTAGGACACTTCCAGGGATGCATGGGCAGTCACAGCTTTTCTGGGCACTCTGTGCCAGGGCCTCCCCACCCTCACAGGGAAGAGGTTTTTTCCTAATGCCTAATCTAATTCATATCCCTTTTTTTAATATCTAGACTCAGTTACTTGCTCACAATTCAAATCCAACCATCCCATCAATGTTTTCAGCTCCAGGAAAGAAGTGACCAGTTCTAAGTATCACTTGTTTTCACTCTTGGGTCTGCAAGCTCCCGCAGGCCTTAAGGAGAATTTAATGTCTTTATTGTCACTATCAGTCTAGCATGAATTCATGCTTGTGAATCCCAAATAATCTAATCTCTTGTACTCATAATGATGTGGGTTTACCACGGACTTTTATTTGTGCTCAGTAGCCTCATGGAAAAGAGGCTAGTAAGACACTAAATCAGTTCAGATTGTCCATAAAGAAGCAGAATTGTTGAACTACATTTGGGTTTTTCTTACGTGTTTACATGTTATATTCAGGTTTGGAGGCTGTCACAGTGCTGAGGTTTCATTTGCTCATCTAGAATTTTTGGCTGTTCTGCATATGTTGTTGACATCAGATAGTGCTGAATTACCATTTCCACTGGAGGAAAGGTAAAAGATTGAGTGCTTAATTTCTTGAGAAGATAGCTTTTAAAATGCAGTTAGGGTGTGAACTGCCAGTACTAAGGCACCTGAATGGCAGCAACACTTTGCATACCTTTAAGCTGTAAAGTAAAACTGAATGTGATTAATGGGATGGCTTTGCACATAACAGCACAGCTGGGGATTATGTTATTTTATATTCATCTTCCAAACTCCCATAAAAGTGGATTATTGTAGCATAGCACTTGTGAATAGTTACATGATGACTGGAGTCTTAACAGCTCCTGTATTCTTACAAAAGGAAATGTACTGCCGAGAAACTAAGCCCTCCTCTATGGAATTCACCTTTCAGGGAGGATGAGGAATATAAAAAGCTGGAAGGTCACTTGGGGGACATTGGGGTCATCATAAAAATATTGGAAGAAGTGTAAATACTTGGCTGAGCTTGGGAGTGCAGGAAGAGATATTTGCTGAACTCCTGTGGCCCTGGTGGGCTGTGCAGGGCAATGGGCACAGCTGGGGCAATGGGCACTGGTCACCTGAGCACCAGAGCTACAGCTGTCACTGCTCCCTGAGCCCCACAGCCATGGCCAAAATGGGAAGGAGGTTTTAAGGAGATCATTGAGCCTGAAGATGTGTCCCAGAGTGTCCTGGTAGTGCATCCATGTTGGAAGCTGTACGCAAGCACCTAGCTGACCTGAGCAGTTAGAGAGAGGTTGGAGGTACAGAAATTATATAGGTACACAGGAGAAATATATTAATAGAGCCATGAGCAGCTCTGCATAAAAGGGTGTTTGACTTATGGTTCTCATTGCCCACTAATTACAAGATAAAAAATTTGCAGCCGTCTAAACTGTGCGGAAGCCCAGCTGGAATTAGAATTGCTGCCATGTGTAATGTGAAAATGTTATCACAAAGGAAGTTTTTTTTAATAGGCTGTTGGCATCAGCTGGAAGATACTCACTGATATCATAGCATAAGAATCAGAGTCACCTTTATGGTGACTCTCTAAATTAAAATGCTTTTTTATTAAAAAACCAATTTTTTCTTGATTCATAGTCTTCAATTCTATTACTTGTGATCAGTTGAGTCACAAGAAGAGAAATTTCTTATTGCTTAAGTTTTCCCCATTCCTTTTCATTGTTATTTGTGAGACAATATAAGTTTACCAATAATTAAATATTAATATTTCACTTTCATTAATTTTAACTAACCATATCTAAAAGGATTCAGGTTGGTGCTGCAGAAGGGGTACTGATCTGCAGAAAATCTTGCTCTCCGTCTGGCAGATATCAGACGTACAGTACAAAGAATATTAACCATAAATAATTTAAAAGTTTCCAAAGTTTCTTTACACAAATTAAATTTACTGAGTAGGATTTTAGCTGTTTAAAAACAATACTTGTAATAGAAGAATAATACTCATTAACTCCACTTTTCTGTACTCTGTGTTCTTCAGAGTGAATGTTAAGGACCAGGCCAGCTGCTGATATGGCCACAGTACCAACTTTCCTGTAATAATAATTTTCTCATGGATATGTTACACTTCTAGTGAATGAATAAGAGAAAATAGTAACTGTATTTTAACCCCCCCCCCCCCCCAATTTTCTATGGAAAGTCTGCTTTTTTTCAGCTGTTTATTTGTAACCATATGGTATTCCACACATCTACGAGACAATTATAGTGTACTTAACTAAAGCTAAACACTGAACTATTTTCCATCCATTACTGCAGTGCCACTTTTGTGCTCCTAAAGTTCTTAAAAGGATAGATCCCACTAGGAGAAGTATAAATTTAATAAGGAATACTTAGCAGGTTAGCAAGAAATGAATAATAACAGATGACATTGTTTTACCTCTAAACAAGTAGGAATAATGTAAATATACCAAACTTAGCAAAACCCTTTGAATGCTAAATAATGTAAATACATATTTACATATCGCGGTCTATGGTTAAAACATATTCTTATTCTTAATGCTTTTAAAAATATGTTGAAATAATAGTTGGAGGATTTTTCCAGGAATCTTTGGGGTTTTTTTTTAAATGTAAAAAAGGCAAAAAAAATGATTCAAAGAGAAAATAGTTCTGTAAATGCTGAAACTAGCAAGTCCTGTTTCCCTATAAATTAGCCTCTTATTGCTGAATTCCCCTGTGAATCTGTGGATTATTTGGGCTTACATGGCAAATTAACAGTTTCTCCATTCTATGGACTATCTTACTGTTTTCATAAAATATGGAAAAACTCAATGTTCTTCATAATTCTGACCCTTTCCAAATTTTTTAGATACTATCTAAACACTCCAGATTTGTTGTCAGAAATACCATAAGAATTATAGACAGCACTGGTAGACAATACTGCTGAATAAGTCTTTTTCTCCTCAGAATCCAAGTGGGAACACATGCAACATTAAACCAAAACAAATGTGAGTGGCTCCTTTGGGGTCCCAAATGAGGACAGTTAAATGGCAGTGAGATTATTGTAAGTCTCAGAAAACCTGTTATGAGAGCTTATCCTCTGCGAGTATCTCCTTTGTGCCTACACACTTGAGAACTTCTCTGTATCCATATATGACCACATTTTTAACCAAAATTCTCTCGGTTTCAAATAACTTATGAACATCTATTTGCAGTTTCTTCCTTTAGCTTTAAGGTATCTGTTAATTGTCAGCACCATCCTCATGGATGGATTTCCATATCAGGATCCAGGATCTCTTCCAGCTTCTGAAGAATGCCAAGGAGGTGTGAGTTTGACAAGCAATTATGTGTAGATTTAAGAGTAAACAAAAAGAGCAAATGTATCTCCACACGAGTACAGAGTAACTATATCAGTGCTGCAGCAAAACTAATCTCTCCAAACCATTGGATATTGAAAGAAAAGATCTAACAAAATCAGACACATAAGCGGTTAGTAGGGAATCAAAGACCTCTTGAATAAAAAACACGCTTAAGAAACCATCACATCCAAGAAAATAAACTGTAAGTTTGAAGAAACAGATGAAACCAACAAAGTGCCTTACAAAGAAGAGAATGTAGGAGCAGAATCTTAAATCATTTTTTTCTTTAATATTTGTATTAAATACCCATCAGGGTAGGGTTTAGCAAGTCCAAAATGTGAGAATCATTTTGCCTATCTATAGTAAGTTCTCCAAAGTAACAAACAGAAATTTCCCTCACTATATACCTACTGATCTTGTGGAAAATTGCAAATTTAGCAACAGATGGCAGGAAATGGAATTTGCTGTCTTATCAGGACAATAAAGCTGAAAACAGTTGGGTTAAACTTGTTACAAAGGAAAAAAAATCTAGCAAAAGAAAATAGAACATACTCTAGTTCACATTTATAGATTCTATTAAGGACAATCTGTTTTTAATTGGAGAGGGCTCCCTGAGCCTGAAAATGTAGTGCCTAAGAAAGTATTTGCAAGTTATTGTCATGCAGAACATGAGTGCTGCTCATGCACTAAATTAGATTCACTGCTCAGTGACTCCACTCCTGTAGCAGCATACCAGGAGAATCATGAGTGGTGCCTGAAACAGCATCTCTACCAATCACTTACCTTGTAGTGGAGCCTGAGGAGAGAAGCTGATTATTTCTACAGCACAGCTCAGTCACTGATGCTCAAAGGTTCTGAAAATGTTCTACACAGGTGACTGGTACCTTCAACGTGGCTCAGCACACACTGGAATCGGCTGAAAATCTTTCTCAGATGAACTGAGATGTGGGAAATTCATGAGCCACTTTCAGTGTAAGAGAATGAAAAGGAAAACAAATAAGAGACTCAGTATCTGCACTGAACACAGGGATAGCCCAGTTTTAGGGGTCAGCCTGAATATTTGTACTTTTAAACTTTGCAGGATTTCTCTCTCTTTGGTTTTGTTGCTGTTTTAAGGTTGGTATTTGATGAAAGGGAAGGAAAGGAAAGGAAAGGGAAGGAAAGGAAAGGAAAGGAAAGGAAAGGAAAGGAAAGGAAAGGAAAGGAAAGGAAAGGAAAGGAAAGGAAAGGAAAGGAAAGGAGTTCACTGTGATATGACCTCATGTGACCTGCAGTAGGAGCTTTGGGTCTCTTTGTCCTTGTCATGGTGTCCTTTGTGGGCAGAAAGTCTCATCCATCAATCACTTCTGAGAAAGATGTCTGCTCAAGGAGGAAAAAGAATTTCAGCTATGTCCATTACGAATCAGTCATTGGCAAAAGAAGGAAAAGTAATATTTTATCCATTACCATGTATCTGATGTGGGGACAACATGCTGCTTCCACCCTCCTCCCAAATAAAAGAGCTTCTCCATAACTGCCCTGGGTCAGGAACTAGAATAAGGTAATCCCCTGCACAATGCAAATTGTGTATTTTCCTCAGTATTTGCCGAGTTTGCCTAGAAAAATATGTTGTAGACCATCTTTCATGTATTAGTAATAAATCTTCCTGTGACATTTAGAGGAAAACCTAGTCAGTGTTATGTACAAGGTGTTCATAATTAGCAGTTTGTTTATAGAAGATATTGCCCCTCTGTGCTCCAAAGAGATCATATATAAAGAAAAAAAAAGAATTTTTTTAAAAAACAAACCAAACAACCTCCTCAAACAGGAATTGAAATTAGTCAAGAAGAAAATGAAAAGAAATGCTTTCCAGCATTAAAACACATGTAATTTTTACTACAGAACAGTATGAGACTGGAGAAAGGTTATTTTTCTTTTGGGTGCCACAATGCTAAAGCCAGGTTTCTGCAGTGCTTTTTTGCAGTTTTGGTCATCACTTCTTGTCTGTTTCATCTGAAGCCCAGTGGTTCTGTCTCTAAACTGAAGTGCCCTGAGTCCAAGTCATGATTCATGCTTTAGGAAAGGCCACAGGAATTAGCTCCCCGGGATCTCCTGGCAGAATTCAGCCAATCTTACAGCTCCCTGCCTTCTGTTCCTGTACATGAGGACTGGACTTGACTTCAGGATTGACTGGAGGATAAACACTGAGGTCTGGGGGTGGAAGATTATGCCGTGGCACTACAGATGTTGATTGCGCTCCATCTAATGGGTTTATGTTTACGGGTTATGTAAACAGCACTATCTGAAAACATGCTCGGGTTTTTCATGGTGCAAACCATAAGAGATGAAAATATAAACTATATTAAAGGGGTCAAAATTTAAATGACCTGTGAAACTACCTCAACAGCCATGCTCAGCTTCAGCAGAACATTTTAAGTAGGAAAACAATTGCTCCCTTGGCAAGACAATGAGGCTTTCTCCCACAGCAACCCAATCTTCCTGTTTATAATATATGGTTACTTTTACCCTAATATCACCCTCAACTAGAAGATGGGAAATCATTGAGATCATCAAGCTGCAGGATTTAGTAGGATGCATTAAAGGTTATGCCATGACAACTCAGATTTTCTCCCCCATCACAATCATTTCATGCTGGGAAACTAAACGGTCTTTGAGTAACCAACAAACCTTTATTTCTGAAGCTGAGTGTAGAGATATTTCATTCAAGAGTTCAAGTGCCCATTTTTGGACAAGGAGTCTATGCAGCAATTCAGTCCTGTGTGACACAATAGTAATCAAATGTGTTTCCATAGAAACTAAAGACAGCCGGTGGAAACTGCTGTAGAGTATCAAAAGAATTCAGTCATGTTTTATTTGAGTAAATAAGGATCACTGGCAATATAGTGCTTACAAGGACAGGTACTCTTAAAATTACTTTTAAAATTGCATCACTGAGCAGGAGCTTCTGTGGTTTCTCACAGAGCTACAGGTTGGTATTAAAAATAATTGGGACTATGTTTGTGATGGGTCAGGAATGCTCTCAAGTTAAAGGGGTCCTTTTTACTACTGCCATAATTTCTTTTGGAGCAAGCCCATAGACAGGTGAATTAGATAGATTAAGGGAGTAATAGGCATTCAGATAATAGTAATGCTTGACAGAACCATGTTGCAATAAACAGCACCGATTATAAAACTCCTGCCAGATGTAAAGCCAATGCTAATTTGCTCTCCTTGTATCACAGACAGTTTGGGGTTTGGAGAAAGAGTGTTTGGCTCTTAAGAGTAAACTTCAAAATCCAATAAAGGATTTGAGCAGAAACAATTTTTCTCTAACTTTCTGGGGATGACAACTCTGGCTGTAAACAGCCTTGTGAAAAACACTGGATTGTGTGTGGATTTTGGCTCCTCAGTCCCTTTGCCACTGGAGATGGATGGTGTGGCAGAGGCGGTGTAATTACTCATCAAGGTGAGAGTGTTTGTGCTGCAGCCCTGTTTACCTGCCAGTGACAAACCCCCTTACCTTTGCTGTCCATCAGAAGGGCCACGAGGGACAGCAGCTTGGGAAGAGGGAAAAGTCATCAATGATTGGATGAAAGTGCCATGGTCAGCAGGCTGAAAGAAATCCCACCAAAACCTACCTGTCCCTGAAAACTCCCCTGTAATATAAATGCTAAGCCACCTCATCCACCAGAATCCATGTAAAAGGTAATTCAAAGCCCATGTGTTGGACAAATGGCGGAAATCATGGATGATATGTTTGCCTGAGGACATCAGTGCTATTTTTGTGGCTGTTCCTTGTTATTCAGTGGTATTCACTGTGCACAGCAAGAAATCTTCTATATGATAGAGGGACTACTAAAGATCCAGGCTTGTATTTCAGCTCCTGTCTCTGCAGTTATCCCCCTTCAGTCCTCACCATCCCTTTCTCCCACTCTAAAACACCTGTGAGCACATCCTACAGACCATTTCTATTTATTTTGCCTGGTTTGCACTTAGACTGGGATCTCTTCATGGCAAAGGCTCTTGAGGAAGATTGTTTTTTCCAATATGGATCATGTCTTCAGGCTTTTGTTGTCACTTCTACTATAATTACAATAGAAGGTGCAATATCATTTGCAATATCAAGAATGGATGGAATGCTTTTGGGGGCGTTTTGGTAGTGCTTTTACTCCAGTAATGAAACATTTAAAAACTAACACTTTGACATTCTTCATGTTTCATTGTCTCATTCACAATCTTAAAATTTAACCAACCTTCATAAGCTTCAAGAGTTTAAAGTGCAACGATACTGAACTACAAGTGGTGTAGAATTCTGCATAAAGTGGTAAAGAAAATGAGCTCTTTGCCATTTCTCTGTCCTCGGTGAAAAAAATCACTTTTATCTCTTCATCATTTATTTCAATTAATTAGTATCATTACCATTCGCTTAATGTCATCATGACCCTTTTCCCTTCGGTTCATTTAGAGTCTCTGAGTGTGTGTTTTGGAGGACTTTTATTTCATGGGATTTTTGTAGCTTTGCTTTTTTTATTTTCCCCAGGTGGAAGCATCTGGTCTTTCTGGAAGGGACAGATAAATGTTTCTGAGAGTGTCTAGAGTATTAAGGAAGAATGTGTGTTTTGTATATATGTGCATAATGTGTATAAATTATTGTGATAGGGGAGAAAATTTTAATTGTCATGGCATAATTGTACATATGTGTATATGCATGTGTATGTGTGTACATATGTATTTATATAAAGAATACTAGAGACCTTGTTAATGACAGAATTCCTCCAGAGCCTTTAGTGTCCCACTGTGATTATAATCCAAGACTCTTAGAATGGCTCTGTTAAGAATGCTAAATATGCCTTAAAACTCATGCCTTTGTAGGTTTTGAAATGTTTTATGTCACTTGTCAGAAAAACAGGTTCTCTTACAGATCTTTTTTCCTTCTCCTGCAAGGAAATCTTGTCTGCTCCAATCCACTTTTGGTTATTGATGTGAACACTTAGTAATTCTTTGTGAAATACAAGGTCCTTAAATTAATTCCTTCTGCAAGAGCCTATTAGTTTTACTAAGGAGGAATTGAAAGCAGACCAACATGCTGGGTACTTTGTTAGCCTTTTGTTGTTGTTTCGGGTGGGCTTGTGTGTGTGTGTTTTTGATTATGCTCCCTTAAATAAAAATTGCAAGGTATCAAGGAAGATGTTCTGCATGGGGAGATTTTCTTTCCACCCTTGAATATTATGCCATATAAAGGCATACAATACCAATCGGGGATGAGCTCATCAGAAGGAGATTACCTATGTAGAAAAATAGCATTGCAGGAGTTACATGGCCTTTGTTTGCAATAAGAGTTGTCAGTGCTTCAGGATGTGATTCAGAGTTCCTGTAGTGGTGCAGATCACAATTCTATATCTTCCAAGGTGAGACTTTAGCCCTTCACTCTGTTGTCTATACTAAATTTTTTGTTATGCAGATTAACATGTAGAAAACTGCTCTTGTTTTCACCCTTTCTATCACCTGCTATATTGCATTTCAGGCTGTGGGTTTGATAGCTTAAGGAAGACAAAAATGTCCTAGGAGACACAATCACTTGATATTTGCTATAAGCTTATTGCAAGTCTGTCTCCTGTATACATAATACAATTTATATTATAGACATGCAACATTTGGCCATTTATTTTTATACTTTCCTTGTTTATGTCTGTAACACAAGTGACATCTTATTACAAGTGTTATATGTTATTAAGTGAAGTAAAATATGTTGTTTTTAAAATGGCAGAATCCAGCTTTTCTAGACAGCCTTTAATTTTCCTTCAGAAATTTAAGAGTATCCTTGCAATTTATTCAAACATACCATGGCAGAAAACCAAACCTCTCTTCTGCAATGTGTTTTGTGCCTGTATTAAAATTTTAAGAGTTTGCTCAAAATTACAGTTATTTTCAGTTATTATAAAATTAGAGGGAAAAAAGCACACTGATCTCACAATCTGATTTTGGTTTATTTTGTTTAATAACATGATAAGAGAGGTATGAATACAGAACTTTTGTATTCTTTAATTAAGACCATTACTCTTGTCTGGGAGATTCTTGCTTTGCTGTAATCCTTCTGGTTCTACACAATGGAAGAAAATGACAGATTGTTGCTGTTTATATTACAGTAGCTTTTAGAGTAACTACATTTATAATCTAAATAGGAAACAGCAGGGAAAAAATAAGGATCATTATCAAAGAAAAGAGCAAGTGACTGGTCCATAGTCATCATCACACAGAAATAAGACAGGAATAAAAGCAGATTTTCCCTAGCTCCATATTTGTATCTGCCACACAGTTTGTAGAAACATATTTTCATCTGTTTTTTTGTTTGTTTGTTTCATTTTATTTCAGTTATTTGTATCTGGGAATGAGGATGCCTAAAATAGGACTAAAGGTCCTGTCTCAAAATCAGTAGGAAAATGGAAAGATGTAGTGGTCTTGTATCAGCTTCACAGACATAAATAATGGACTTGCCTCTCTGCTACTGGCTGTTAATGAGGCTCTGATTTTACCTGGAATAATGAGGTTTAATTCCAGAAATTCTGGAATTGATAGCTGCTTTTTCTGTTGCTAAATGTCTTTTCATATCCAGAATTTCCCATATCATGATTAAAACTTTGGATGCTTTGGTCAGCAGCGGGGTTTTTGTGTGTCTGTTTAGGTTTAGTAACCCTACCAATTACCCTTTTGCTTGGTTTTTAATTATCCTACCAAATATTGGTAGGCTTTAGCTTGGAAATTATCTCCAGTCTCTGAGCTTTCTATTTTACTCCTGTTTTGAAGAAAATACTCCGGAAACATGGGCGTTGCTTCCTCCTGTCTGAAGTACAGCATTATAGCACACAGCATTCTGTTCCCCTCTTCAATAGATTTTGTGATCTGCTACATTACATACAAAGAGTTTTCAGTCAAGGCTACTTTTTGATTAATTCAAGAATTTCTACTGCCCACTAGAGCTGCTGGTACATCTTGTTAATGTTGCCAGTACAGTTCACACAAACAGCTTAGATTACTACTGTGCCTTTGGCCTCAAGATCTGGACAAAAAAATCCACTTGGTCTTAGTAGCTGCTACTGGCTCCCTTCCTCCTAGAGATTAAATACTGAAATTAGGTTTATGCAGCTATATATATACACATATTAAAGTTCAAAGAAAACCTACTACATTACTCTAGCTACATTTACACTTCCATCTTAAATTATTCAGTGAAAGGAATTTTCATTTCAAAATCCTCTTTAATTTTTCTCTTTTTTCCAAGTCAGGGTGTTCCTTCACTTCTTTTTTACCTCTGCCTTATGGTCTGCTGAACACAGAGCAAAGAGCTGCCAGTGGCCCTTGCTCTACATTAATGTGAGCATTTTTGGGGCTAATAAAAAGAAATGGCAGAAATGCAGGGAAAATACACTGGACAGCATCAATACAGACTGAGGCATGACTGGACTTATATGAAATATGAAGGGACTTTTAAAGAAGGCCTTAGTGAGGGGACAAAGGGCAGTGGTTCTAAAATAAGAGAAGGTACATTTAGACAGGACATAAAGAAAAATTCCTTTTAGGATGAGGGTGGGGAAGGCCTGGAAAAGGGTGCACAAGGAAGCTGTGGCTGCCCCTGGATCGCTGGAAGTGTCCAAAGCCAGGCTGGATGGGGCTTGGAGCAACCTGGGCTAGTGGAAGGTGTTCCTGCCAGTAGGGGAGGATTGGATTGGGTTATGTGAAAGGTCCTTTCCAACCTAAACTGTTCCAGGTTTGTGTACAGAAATGCACACAGCATTATCATACTCTTCTCTTGCCTCCCCCTGTAAAAGTAAAGGTGGGGTGGTGTTTCCTTTCAGTTTGTTCAATATTATGACGTCTCCACAGTTTTCCTTCACATGAAAAAAAACATGATTACAATGCAGTAAATTTGGCTGTTACTTTTCTAATGCCTTAAAGGGGTTTATTAACCTGACTCTCAGAGAGGCATTTAGTTAAGCCTTTTAATAACTTCACAATTTAAAAAAATATTTATACTTTAAGATACATCTGGAAACTTCCACCTAAAATTTCACAAAATTAGTAGCCACTAATCTGTGAGCCAAGGTCAGTTTTTCACAGATCTAACACTACAAACACAAGCACACACATCTGTTGATGCCCAATAGGGGTGTGGCTCAAAGAAGCACACATTGGTTGGCTGGGTTGGTGGTTTTCAGCTGGAGCATTTTGGTGGGGTTTTGTGTGTGTGCATGGCAAGTTTCTTCCTCTTTCACATAGAAACTTTTTATTTTCCTAAAAGCTCTGATTATTTTCATTCTATATTTGACTCCATTAATTAATTTTCTGGGTATTTCCTTTGTCTCTGCTGCACTTTGGATCATTATTTAGTAAAAGATTTCAAAGCTTGTCTCTGATTTGGCTCCCTTTGCATAAATATTTGGTGCTACAAAGCAGTGTGATTCCCAATTAAATATACCACAATAATTATGACTAAGTAAAAAAAAATTGTGGATATATGATTTTTTAAAATAATTATTCTTTTGGGGGTGTGTGTGTCAGAAATGTTATATATTACAAAAAATTCACTATGAGAATTATAAGGATGTAACATCAACATAGTTAAAACAACAAAGCTTTTTAAATTAATTCATAACAGACCAACTAGAAATATCCTCTGAAATATTACATGTTTTAGTGCCAAAATAGTTTAGCTTGAAATATCATGAAACCTATGGCAGTTTTCTCTATGAGATGCAAAAGGTTTCAACCACTTCATGTAGGAGCATAATTCCTCTCATAATATAAAGACTATCTGGAATTTAAAAGGAAGAACATGTATTATTTATTTTAAATTATACTGTACCAGCCCTCAGAGGCCCAGGCAACAGCTGCAGAATGGTGTCACGAGGGTTAGGGGATCTGGAAAGACTCTTCTTAAATGTGATTAACAGGGAAAACAAGGTATTCTGCCTCCATAACTCAAAGTAAATTCAGATTAGATTGTGAACAACTGCAGAAACATAATCCAGAATCAGGCTCCAGGTTCATCTAGTTCAAAGAGCATCCTAATCCTGAGACAGATTTCTTTAGTTGCTGCATTCACTTCAATGCTGGAAGCAATTTTAGCATATAGAGGCAACATTTCCATTAAAATTTCATAGCTAATTAATATCCTTCCTGTGTATGCTAACAGGCATCCCTCAGGTAGAGGTTTTTCTTTGCTGTACGTACATTTAGAAAAGCATCATACTCCTTTCCTACTTTACACTACTATTTATGTTCACCACCGTCCACATAACCCAGACCTTTGGATCACCCTTAAAGTACCTGGCTCAGGTAGAGCAGCTGTGAAATCAGAAATGTGAATTCAGAAGAGCTGCACTGCTCCTCTTTGCCATCTTTGGAAGTGGGATTTGCAGTGTCACCAAGAGTCTCACTGCCATACTTGTAACATGAGCCACAGTAAAATTATTTCAGGCACATTTATTTGAGTAGTGGCTAATTTTGTGAGGCTGAATAAACTAAAAACATCCAATCTTCTAATGACAGAGGGGCCCAGGCCACCCTCAGCAGGTTTGCAGGTGACACCAAGAGGATGCAGTGACAAAGATGCAGTGACACATGTGCAGGATGAGGCCATTCAGAGGGACCTGGACAAGCTCCAGAAGTGGCCCATGGAATCTCAGGAGTTAACAAGGGCTGCACCTGGATCAGGACAATTCCCAGGATCAATCCAGGTGGGGGCTGAGCAGATGGAGCAGCCCTGGGAGAAGGACTTGGGGGTGCTGTGAGTGAGAGCTGGACCTGGCCCATGCCAGAACCCCTCGTGCCCTGGGCTGAGCCCCCAGCGTGGGCAGCAGGGATTCTGCCCCTCTGCTCTATTCAGGTGAGACCTCACCTGCAGAGCTGCTCCAGCCCTGGGGCCCAGCACAGGAAGGACCTGGAGCTGCTGGAGACAGTCCAGAAGAGGCACCAGGATGATCAGAGGGATGGAGCAGCTCTGCTGGAGGAAAGGCTGGGAGAGTTGGGATTGTTCAGCCTGGAGAGGGGAAGAGAAGCCTTAGGGTGATCTCACTGTGCCTGAAGGGAGCCCACAGGAAAGAAAGAGGGAGACTGTTTACAAGGGATGGAGTGACAAGACAAGGGAGAATGGCTTCCCACTGCCAGAGAACAAGCTAGATTAAATATTGTGAAGAAATTCTTCTCTGTGAGGGTGAAGAGGCCCTCGTACAGGGTGCCCAGAGAAGCTGTGGCTGCCCCTGGATCCCTGGATCCAGGCTGGACATGGTTTGGAGCACCCTGGACTAGAAGAAGGTGTCTGTCCATGGCAGGGGGTAGCACTGGATGGGTTTAAAGGTCCTTCTCAACCCAAACCATTCTGGGATTTTGTGATTCTGCAATCACTCACTGCTCTTCTGGTGACGGTGCAATTGGTAGTTTCACCCTGATTCCTAGAAGACAACAATGTTCTCATAAAGACCACTATCAAATTAAGTAGCAATTATTGTTGTTTTGAATCACAGCACAGAAACAAAGTACTTGGAGTCTGATTTGTCCTTCCCTATTTGTAAATCCACCTGATCCAGAGATGTAGAGATGTCTGTAAGTGCATTTGGTGTTGGTGTTGATGTCTCACAGATTTATACTGGACTTGGCCTCCAAAGGAAAGGAAAGTAGGTAATGGGTATTTTACTGCCTCTCCTCTTGTTAAATTGTCTTCATTTTTTTACTTAGCATCTGCTTCACTGAGTACTCATCATCTGCTACTGAGCCATCTGATGTACAACAGATGTTAAGCACTTAGTGAGGCAGAGAAGGAGGTAAAAGTGTCATATCATGATTAAATACTTGCTCCAGCTATTCTATAGGGTGACCATAGTGCTTTGTTCTTACATTCAATGTTACAGTATACTGAACAGGAATAGGCATATCGTTTGGATTAAGCTTGAAACTCCTCTCATAAAAATAATCCTGTTTTTAAGTAAAGTTCTTTTCATAGTTAGAAAAAGAATTGCAAAATATTTTAAATGCACTTTAGAATTATGATTTATGTCTCTCATTAAGATTCTCATCAGCAACTCAGCTGATGTTAATTGCTGCATTAACTTCCCTAGGATTATCATCTTTTTTACCATTCTTGTGTAAAAGTAAGATTATCTGGCACGCTTGCTTTCCCCTGCAAGTATTCCAGCTGAAAGCTGGTGCAGTTTATAAGGTAGCAGATTTAACCACAAGAGTCTCTTCATCCTGCAACAGTAGCCTGAGCTTGTAGCAGAGTAGGAAATGAGTAGAAGTTGGAGCTGAAGTTGTCATTGCGGCAGAATTAGTTAAAAATCTGCTTCCAAATAAATTTTAAGAATTGAGAAAATTTGTGGAATGTTGCGCACCTCTAGGTGCTTTCACATTGACACGTTTGATCAGACAAGTTAAAATGGAGGGAGGAATTATTCTTCCATGAGAGACGTGATTTGTGTGAGCAGGAGCTCTTTGCAGTCAGTGGTGAGATTCAAATCCCAGAACAATGGAGAACCAGTTTTGGGGTCTTACCTAAAAGGCAGGAGTTTGGGATTCAGATGGGTTACCTGGCTCAGTGTTCATAAATCAGAGCAGAAACTCGATCACTCTATCACCTATAGAAGCAACAGGTTTTCTGCTAACAGGACAACCAATATTCATGTTTTCATAGAAATTCTGTCCACAGAAGTTTAGCACTTCTTTTGTACTTTTGTCCTGATTTTGAAAAATTGATTTCAATGACTTGGTATTATGAAGCAAAAGAAATTTTTAAAAATTCCAAACAATTTCCAGGAAGGTATAACTCATTATATAATTTGACAAGTATCCTGTACATACCTAGTATCATATTTAATTAAATTAAAATTAGTTTACTTCTACAGTAAAGTTGTGATTTCAAGTGTGTGAATCATCAGAAATAGCTCTTGATTACAAACTATCACATAATTTTGCATGATGAGGAAGACACAGGTATTTCAAGCATTCCATTTTTATTTGAAGCTCAGTTTAGTGACTAGGCATGTTCTTGATGTTTTCACTGGGTTTGGAAGCTGGTTCTATACACCAGTATTTGGAAAACTAACTCATCAGGCCAGCATATGTAATTTTCCAAATGAAATAATATATTTTTGTTGAAAGAATAATTTAAGACCTCTTCCAAACCTCATTCACAGCACCTGTTGTCGTGTTGCTTCCTCCAATTGGTTAAGGGAGGCTTCATCCATTTTATTTTATCTTATGGTGTGTAAAGATTCTGACAGTGCCCCTCTCACTGTCCTCTCCTCTCATCCCTGCCCTGGAGACCCCGACCAGCCCATTGCTTGTTCAATTGCAAAGTTTTAGTTCTGTATTCTTTTTGTGGGGAGTGCAATTGTTCCCCTTCTACCCAATTTCACCAAGGAGTCTCTGTCCACCCCCCACATCTCTGTGATATCAAGGAAGTCACAGTACTGGAAGTGTGTCCAAATCTGCCTGTTTCCCACATCCATCCGTGTCCAGGCACAGAGAAGGGTCCCTAAGAGCGCCACTTTCTGCACAGAATGAATCACAGAGTTACAGGTGTTTTGGGTTGGAAACTACCTTAAAGATCATCTTGTTCCAACTGGATGACACAGTTCCAAACCACACTGAAGTGCCTCTCTCCATGAATGCTTCATTTCCCAGCCTCCATTAGAACTCCAGCCCCAAGCTAACAATGCTTGAAGCCCTTGTCACAGGGTCAGCAAGTCTGGCACTTGAGATGCCACCTCTGAAACCCCCTCTGTCCCCAGCTGCCACAGTCCTCAGAGTGGTTGTGGGAACCTCAACTGCACCAGCTGTTCAGCCAGGTGTTGACCTGCAGGACACATCTGCTTCCAATCAAACCTTTCCCTTGGCTTCAGGGTCCAGAATTTATCTGATCTTGAATTTCTAGGAGAAAAAGAATGATTTTGTAATGACATGCCAGTGTGAATTTATCCAGTTAAGGATGAGTGGCTTAAATAATGTAGGTATTGTTGACATTTTATGTACTTTCATATAATTTACTCAATTCACTCAACTGAAAGCAATAAATTTACAAAGAGTAACAGTATTCCTTAATGACTAATTTTAAAACAAGCAGTTACATAAGGAAGTAGATGTTAGTTTTTAAACATAGTGTATTTTTTAAATAATCAAAGACAAGTATAAGTAGATTCTTCTTTAAATCTCTGTGGTTAAGATCAGGTTAAAAGAGATCAAAATAAGACAGTAATATTAGAATGTAATTGTTTTGAACTTCATTGGAATAAGGAGATAACCTCCTTTCTTCTGAAGTTGTTGACCTCTTTACGACTGATAATCATCAAAGATGTGGCAGTTTAAATAAGCTTGATAATACTAAGTTACAAACAACATAACTAAATGATAGAAACTTACCTAATTCTGCAGTTTCTAAATTTCATGCAGATTTTTAAAATGCTGCTTTTATTCCCTAACAAAATAAAAGGAGGAAGGTAGGATCATTAAAAATAAAAAGAACGAAAAAGTGACTTTAAAGGTTTTGCTGCTCATAACTATGGGAACAGTAGATTGCATCATTAATAAAGAAAAAAAACATTTTATACACCATGTAGTTGGAAAAGTGAGTAATCCAAACCAAATCAATCCCTGCCAGTAAATTAATGTTGCTGGTTCAAATGGGCTTATTCCAACAGTAGAAAATTCTCCTCTTCTTGGGTGCCAAATTCCTCTTCCAGTCACCTCCCCTCTGTTCTCAGTTCTGTTCTCTTCTCCACTCTGAAGCAATGCCACAGTTTTCACCTTTTTCTTTGCCTCCTGCACCCTGCATTCCAGATACTTTTCCCATCCAACTATGCAAGAGTTCCCTCACAAAACCTCTGTTATATGAAAAAAACAACCTAATAGAACACTTTTTAACTTGTTTCAATGCTAAATAATTATAAGTGGTAATGTCATATATAAATATGAAAAATTTTATTGCTATTCACTAGATCAAAAAGGAAGAGTGGGTGCATGAAACACAACAGGGATCAACTTTAAGCTGGATATTATCTCCATGTGTGATGAGTTAATCACTGCCCCCACACACCCAGCCAGTCCCTCACTTGCTGCATGCAATAGGGAGGGAGAAGGAGTTAAGATTAAAAAAAGCGTTTGAGTCAAGACCAGAACATCTGGCTGGAACCAGCTGAAACTCTGTGGACTCAACTGTGTCCCACCCTGGCTTCCTTCTCTATTCGACAGCACTGTGCCTACACCCTTGCTGACAAAATCCTTCCAGGAACACTCAATACACCTCAATAAAACAATATCTGAAAATTTACTCAGAAAATCTCTTCAGGTGTTTATCCTCTACTGACATGAATTCAAAATCGCAGCTCGAAGTTCAGAGCTGGTCTGTGTAAAAAGAGGTTTTCTGGAAATGTGTTCTGGAAATGTATTCCTAATATATAAGAATACTTTTCAAGGGCAAGGACTTCTGTTCCCAAAAGAAGTGGAGGAGGATGCTAAAAGTCACATTTACAAACCCAGTCAATATCAGTAGTCATGTGGTAGCACCTGATAGTAATAACACCAGCAGAACACTTGGAGATTAAAATGCAAATAATACAGCCTTGAAATCTGCCCAGTTATCTGTCCATTGTGATAAATCACAAAGTAACAACTTTATGAAGGCTATTGTGAATCAAATGGCATTTACCACAGAGTTAAAGAAAACAAACCAGACGTTTATATCTTACCTCCAGCAGCTTTTGGGACTCAGGGTCAATTTTTAAATAAGCACAGAGAAGCACAAAGGAATATACTGCAGAGAGGCTTTTGGAGGGTTGATTTCCCTCCTCTGGGAAGAATCTGCTCTGTTTTGGTTGCTGTGGTGCCCATGGGGTTATAGTAATAAACAGGAGAGTTCAGCCCAAAATGGGCACCAGGGTCACAGACATCTGGTCTGGCTGGGACAGCTCCAGATGTGCAGGCTGCTGTCAAAACAACCCAGACAAAACACACAGGAACTTCCCATTCCACGTGGGACAGCTTCAAGGTCATCTCAGTTTTGGGGTAACTTTTATTTTGTGATATTGACCTTGCTTGCAGAATGGACATTGTGATTTTTGATCAGGAAACAAAGGAATAGGATCATCCAGAATGTTTTTGCTTAATGCTGACTTTCAAGTAAGCACAAAGAAGAATAATGATAAGGTATGTTCATGTTGTGCATGTTATTATATTTATTTATGCTGCTAGAAAATACATAGAGTTATAGGCATATAAACCTCCAACCCTGAAAAACCAAGCTTCCTGCCCTAAAAATGGAAAAATTAGAAAGATTTAAAAAGTCACTGGAGTATATAATGATGTATTTTTTAAGTGAACTTTATTTTCATGTTTCTAAAAAATCAGACTTTGAGATGCCATGGATTTCTCCTTGAGACAAATTCAGATGTGACTTAAAAGTCAGTCAAGGGTAAATGAGGGTCTTGCATTTTCTCTCTGAACAATGTAATGAAAGGGGAAGAAAGTACAACCATCATCATTCATGTGGCAACAATAAACCTGATTGCAGCAGGCAAAACAAGTTCTAAGCTGTGCATTGCTGGGGACAAAAGGAGATGAAAACTGCAAAGAAGATAATTTTTCTGGCTATTTTCTATGTATCTCTGCTCTTCTCAGTGTCTTTCTTCTAGTGGCTGTGCTTCATCAGCCTAAACTGTTTGTTTCAATATGTTTTCCCAGTGTGATGTAGGACAATAACTGTTTTTCCTAGTGAAACCAAAATGAGATGACAAGAAGAACATTAAAGTGATCTTAATTTTGTCCCTGAAGATGAAAAGTAAATACAGCATGTTCATGCATGGCTTCCTGTAGAGATTCTGTAGTGCTGGAAGTCATCTAAAGAATCTCTTTAGGTGGGGAGCAGGGACCTATTGCTATTCTAGGAAAGAATTTTGGCTCACTGTCTATAAATCAATGCAGCTCTAGCTAGTAAAAAAATATAAAATCCTCATAATAGAATAGAGGGACAGTAGAGTTGTAGACAAAAAGCACTTCTTTGGTCAAATAGACCAAAAATAATCCAAATAATCTCAAATGCGTAGGATTTCAAGATGTTAATCTGAAGATGGTTACAGAAAATGACTCTTTGTCAGGCTTCCTTGACAGAGACACAGAGAACATAAATACATGAACTAAATGTTCCTGTCATGCCTATGGGTTTATAAGGAATCTGTTCTTTTGTGATTTTGCATTGCTAAGAGGCAATTTATACCTGTATGTATCTGACAGCAGATGCTATTGTGCCTTAATCTGACACTAAAACCAGCTTTATTTTTCTCTTTCTGATAAACTATGACAAAGCCATATTTGCTGTGTGTAGGCCTCTCTTTGTTAAAATAAGTTATTTTCATGTTGCAGGTCTTCCAACTATTGGCTCAACCGCATCCAGTCATTTCTCTACTGCAACGAGAATGGGCTCCTGGGAAGCTTTTCTGAAGAGACCCACACGTGCACCTGCCCCAATGACCAGGTGGCCTGCCACGGGTTCCTGCCCTGCACAGTCGGGGACGGCCCCGCGTGCCTAAGCTGCGCCCCCGACAACCGCACGCGCTGCGGGAGCTGCAACGCCGGCTACATGCTGAGCCAGGGGCTCTGCAAGCCTGAGGTGGCTGACTCCACTGAGCACTACATCGGCTTCGAGACGGACCTGCAGGATCTGGAGATGAAGTATTTGTTGCAGAAGACAGACCGGAGGATCGAGGTCCATGCCATTTTCATCAGCAATGACATGCGCCTCAACAGCTGGTTTGATCCCTCGTGGCGCAAGCGGATGCTCCTGACTCTAAAGAGCAACAAGTACAAGTCCAGCCTGGTCCATATGATACTGGGCCTGTCTCTGCAAATTTGCCTGACTAAGAACAGCACCTTAGAGCCTGTCCTTGCTGTTTATATCAACCCTTTTGGGGGCAGCCACTCTGAGAGCTGGTTTATGCCTGTGAATGAAAATAATTTCCCAGACTGGGAGCGGACTAAACTGGACTTACCCCTCCAGTGCTATAACTGGACGCTGACTCTGGGCAACAAGTGGAAGACATTTTTTGAAACTGTGCACATCTATTTGAGGAGTCGAATAAAGTCAAATGGTCCAAATGGCAATGAGAGCATCTACTATGAACCCCTGGAATTTATTGATCCCTCAAGAAATCTAGGCTACATGAAAATCAACAACATCCAAGTGTTTGGCTACAGCATGCACTTCGACCCAGAAGCAATTCGAGACTTGATTTTGCAGCTGGACTACCCCTATACTCAGGGCTCACAGGACTCAGCACTTTTGCAGCTGTTGGAGATTCGGGATCGTGTAAATAAACTCTCTCCACCCGGCCAACGTCGTCTGGACCTCTTCTCTTGCTTGCTCCGTCATAGACTCAAACTGTCTACCAGTGAAGTGGTGAGGATCCAATCTGCTTTGCAGGCCTTTAATGCCAAATTGCCAAACACAGTGGATTATGACACAACCAAATTATGTAGTTAACCATAAATGTGAAGCACAACACAAAACCTTGAGGGAGTTTTTACAGTGCTTTTGTGGAACAGTTTATGTTTGGAAGAGTAAATTTAAATTGTCTTTTCAATATCTGTCTTATATCAGTCAATACTGTTGGATGGCAATTTACACACATGAACTTGCTGACAATGAATATATTATACCTGCAGTTTTGGTTTATGAATGAAATAAATACTGACACCAGTCTAGAAGACATTCTACTTTTTACAATAAATTTCATTTGTAATTTTATATGTTCCGTGGCAATGCTTTTGTGCATTACATCCTCTAGAGGGAACATAGAAGGAGACCAATAAAATTTTGTAGCTGAACAGTTATTACAAAGAAATGCTGTGGGATTCTTTTTTCTTACACAAAAGTAGTAACTTTGGTACACTTTTGTGTGTGTTGAATTCAGGAGGGGTAGGTAAAGGGAAGACATTGATTCCAGATTTTAAGGGAAACTGTCAAAAAGTCAAAGCCATAGGATATTTTATTTTTAGGATATGGATCTAAGTGTTCATGCTGGGCTGAAGTGACAACTGTAGCGATGCTTTGCATGCTCCACCTGAGGCTTGTCCTTTCCAAGGTGCTCAGTGTGACACCCAGAAATCAGAGTGATCCCACAGAGTGCTTTAGGATGGGCAGGAGATTGGAACTGTGGGATGCACAGCAGAGAAAGGTTCCATTAGCTCTACAGGAGACGGGTGAGAGGCTGTCTGCTAATGACCAAAAGGCTTTTCAAAAGTCTCCTCCTGATCCTTTGCTTTGCATATTTACCAAATTAATCAAGGATATGTACACGTTGCCTCCTCCCAAATACACATGCTATAATCTTCAGAATCTTCTGTTTTGAACTGCTCACCCAAGTACAACTGTGCTGCTTAGATTCAAATTAATGTTAAAAATTTCCCTGCCAATGCAACTCTTTACTAGATGAGTATTTTTTCCATTCTTTTCAGTGCAAGAATTTTCAGTTTTAAAAATATCCCCCTTTACAGATGCAAAAAATCCAGCTTATAAAACTGACAGTGCAAGTCATTAATTAAACACTATCAATTACTGAAATTATTTAAATGTGAATGTCTGTGGATCAGAATTAGGTTCTTTGCTATTTGACACATCCCAGCAGAAAAATACAGAAAAACCTGGGACTCACAAGAAGCTTTTGCTGCTTCTTGCAAGAGAACAGAACAAATGGCTGGACTGTCAGAAGTCCTCACTAGTAAATGCAGGGTAAAGTGAAGGAAATTGATACAAAATGGTCTAGGAGTACCTCCTTACATTCAGTCTGAATCTGTGGTATAGATTTAAAAGTGAATTTGTATTTCTTAGAAGGGAAAGAATTACATAAAGAATTATATTTTATGGGCAAGTACAGAAAGCAAAAAACCCCATTTCATTCATACAGAATTTTAATTCAGCTGAACTTCAATTCAATGAAATTCACTTTATTCATTTCAATTTGTTCTATTACAGTGTCATTTGAATTTAGCCTAATCTGAGTTTAAGGCACCCTCCTCACTTCCAGGAACAGCTCAGCAACACAGGGGAGAAAACAGCTTGTAAATGAATGTAGACAAGGTAAAACGCAAGGACAGAAACTCTTAAGAAAGTTCTCTGCCAAGGGAGAACTTTTCCTTATTGCTTCCTGTCTCTCCTGACTTAATAAATATTTGCTTTACTGTTTCTATGCCACCCATTTAGATAATTCCTCAGACCTTTTATACTAACAAGTCACTCAGAAGTAAAACTAGCAGTTTTGGGGTTTTTGTTTGTTTGTTTGTTTGTTTTGTGCTGGAGGAATTAATCTTTGGATGAAATCCTGTTTGTTTTCTTTTGCTGATAATTAATGTACCTCAGCCTCTCTTCCACATGCCCAGATTTTGCTTGCTCTTGCATTAGTAAGATATTCCCAGTTAAAATTCTCAGTATACCTGTTTTCATCTTAAAGTCTTTCTTTTGCTCTTTTCAAATGTTTTTGGACACTACAATAACTTGCAAAATTAGCTGAATTTATTACTCACTACCTTGTTTAGTCTTTTCAAAAAGTGAAAGACTCTGATGTTACAAAGTGAAAAAAAGCAAAAATAAAAGTCCTCCTCTGCTTACAGAAAGTAAAAGCTATGGTGGAAGTGTGAGACAATGATGACGCATTTCCTTTTTTTCAATAAGAAAAAATACCAATTGTCACAGTAAATGATCTGAGGCATTTCTTCCCCACCTTTCATCCTCCTTCTTAATTTTTTTCTCCTATGACTGTTTTTCCTTCTTTGGGCTTTTTTTTTTACACATCTCTCTGCCAAGATTTAAAGTTCTTCACTGTGCACAAATATGTCCATAATAGAAGATACAGATCAGAAGTAGCCCCAGAAGTGGGACATCATTTAATTATTACACAACATTTTCATTGTGTTGGACTGGAGTAGCTTTGTGTGACACTAGCTTTGTGTCAGATTTCCTAGCCCACTAGTCATGGACTAATTTTGGATTTTAGAACCTGTAGGCTCACAGAATAGGGAGAGTTTCTATTTTACCAGAACTGGATTCTGTAAAAATAAATATGATAGGAAAAAAAACCCCTGCAAAAATATAGTGAGAAAAAAAAGGCACAGGTTTATCTGGTTCTCAGACAGAATACAATAATATTTCCCTTTTGACATTTTTCCCATTGGAAAGTTTCTATGTTCTCATAAAAGAACTTCAGGATTTTTGTTTGAAAAAGATAAGTCAAATCAGCAAACCACTTGATCCATAAGAAAGTTTTGCAATAAGATATGTACCCAGCGGTGGAGAAGAAAGAACTGTGGCTATATCCACATGCACTCATTTCCATCTGGGCATTGTAGATATTTGGAGCAATCAAATCCTGGTGCTTTCTGCTGGTATTCATCAATACTGTTATTTCCTGCCATCACAAACTGAAAAAAAAAAAAAAAAGCGAGGAAAGGATAGTAATAGAGAATCACAGAATCATGGAAATACAGACTTGTTTGGGCTGGGAGGGACCTTAAAGCCCATCCAGTGCCACCCCTGTTATAGTCAGGGATGCCTTCCACTAGCCCATGGTGCTCCAAGCCCCATCCAACCTGGCCTTGGACACTTCCATGGAGCAGCCACAGCTTCTCTGGGCACCCTGTGCCAGGGTCTCCCCACCCTCACAGGGAGGAATTTCTTCCCAACATCTAATCTAAATGTACTCTTCTGCTTAAAGCCACTTGCCCTTGTCCTGTCGCTATCTGTGTACTGTACCCATGGAAAGGCACAATGACAGCCTAGGACAATATTCAGAACAAATTCTAGTGACTACAGGTACAATAATCAGATAGCTATTAATTAGAAAATAGTCATCATCTTGCTTAAGTGAAGGCTTCTCTGGTACAAAACTCTTCTAATGCTATTTTCCAAGCAAATCATTCAGATCATGTCTGAAGTGTAGGAGCCATGTTATTGTTTAGAAATTCTATTGTGGGAAGAGACTGCAGTAAGGATGGGCCCCCTTCCTTCACTACCTGGAAACCAGAATTAGGTTTCCCAGACTGATCGAAGTCTCTAGGTGACAAAAACTGGAATATAGAGGCTGAATTGAATAACATTAAAAACATAGTGAAATGAATAAACTTTCATTTCTCTCATTACTTGATGAAAAAAATACAGGCAGGAAGAAAAGGCGTTCATATTCTAGTGGCTGAAGATAGAGAGAGGTGTAGTCACATTTCAGGGTGTTTCTTCCCAAAATTTGAGGGAGAGCCTTTTTTTCCAAAGGTATACATGTGCTGACTGCATTTCTCTTGAAAGTGCTTATTTGGCAGACACCTCAAGTCAGCAAACAGGCAAAAGCCAAAAAGAAGTCAGTTTTCCCAGGCTGAGTAAGCAGCTTGTGCAGGAAGGAGGATGGAGAATGCAGGAGGGGGCTACAACTGTCTAAAGGTCTTTCTCTGAAAAATGCAGCACTTATTCCAGGGACAAAAGAAAATGTCACAGGGAGGAAAAGTGATCCACACCCTCCTCTCTGCTGCACTGACTGCAAGTAGGTGAATGGGATATGGTGAAGTGTCAGTGTTTTATAATCCAGCTGCAATTGTTTCTTTGGCAGGTAGGGGACAGAATCTGAGCTGCTGTGTCAGCACAGCCATCCTTGGGAATAGGATCACCCTCTGGATGGTACAGAAAGGGCTCCTGTCGAGGTGGCTGGAGTGCAAGGGGGAAGCCAGGGAAAAGTAGAGAGGGGAAAGGAACCAAAATCTTATTTGAGCAGGCTTTTAAACAAGCAAGAAAGCCTGTATGCCTCGTTACAGCTAAAAGCAGAGGCTACAATCCCCCTAGGTGTGGATGAGGTTTGGAAACAAGGAATGTCGAGTCAGTGCTGGGAGATCTCTACACCAGAGCAAGTGCAGTGTTAATGCTGATGTGCAGGATTCAGGGGGACCAGGAGGGCAGTTTGTGGGACTGCAGGACTGACTGGGGTCTATTCACTCAGCCTCATTCTCTAAGCATGAAACCTACTCCAGAAGCAGCATATACCTAACATTCTCTTCATACACAGACCACCAGTGGAGCAACCCACAGCCCTGGTTCACGGTGGATAAAATGTCAACTGATGCACATGGCAGAGAAATGTATGGATTTCTGACATTCTAGTTTCACAAATTTGGCAGCTTGGCCACACCGGAGATGACACTGCTTTGGGAGTGAGAGCACGTGAGAGAGCAGGGTCACAAATTCCTTCTTTCCCTGCCAAGCTTACAACAGTAAGGTGTGAATTATGACCAGAAAAACAGTTTCACCTCCCAGAAATGGTGAACTTTTCTTTCCCTGAAGATTGCTCCTTGGATGGTAATGTGCATCTAAAAATATCAGGGTATCTTGTCAACACACTCACATATTCCTCTGTTTTAGGGAACATTCAGTGCAACATGCAAATATCAAAAGAAGACACAACAAATGCCAGTGTTAGTAGCAATAGGATTGCCCACCCTCTGGTCACACCTGCACAAGGCATTGTTTGTCTGCCTATGATTTGCTCTCAGTGATGCCTTAAGTTTTAGCTTTCACATTACCCAGAGTCTGCACTGCATTAGTATGTAACTCTGAACTTCATATAAAGTGTTAGCAAGTTCTCTTCACAGTTTAGTTAGACAAAACAATCACTTTCTAGCCCAAGAACCAAGGACATAGTTACAGCTTCAGGCCACAAAAGTATAAACAACAGTAAAGTGAGGAGAGCAATCTGGGAGGATGGGACTTCATAACCTGAAGCTGTAACTGGACAATTAACCCCAGTATGTAAATGGACCAAAACTTATAAAAGTGTGAAAAATCATGTCCGTCTTGGGTGTAGCCTCAGCCAGGCTCTTGTACTGCCCAAGGTGTATCCTGTGAAGGCCTTTTTAATAAATACCTTCTTTATTCCTTTAACTCTGTCTAGCATCTTTTCTAGATAGCCTCTCTAGGCATCATCAGTGCACAGCAGACAAAAAAGAGCTTAAAACCACCTGGGACACAGAGATAGCTTTGCTCTGAAAACAGTGATCCCCTAAGAGGCACTAATCCAGAGCGTGACCACCTTTCAACACATTCCAAGAGCTTTATCTTTTTAGAAAAAAGCTTTTTGACAATTCTCGGCTGATAGGGAAGAGAGAAGAGGAGGAGTAAAACAAAGCGAGGTATGTACATATCAAACCACAATTCTTCGGCAGAGAGAGAAGGGAGAACAAAGTGTCTTTGAAGAGCTTTGGGACCCCTTCACATCTGTGTAACTCACTCCAACAGCATTTAGGGATAACAGAAGACCAAAAACACAAAGATCAGGTACAATTGCTGAGCATGCGTGTGATAGAAGAAAATCGACCGTCACTAATTTTGAACACACAAATTTTTGTCTTACATCTTTCTCTCACTCTCAGCAGAGAAAAAACTTTAAGCATTAAACAGGAATAGGAGAATGACAAAAGATAATTCATGGTATAAATGTGTAGATCTTCTTTCATGTGTCCTTTTCATTGGGGCTCCTCATGTCTCCCTTAGTTAGTTTACCAGGTGTGTATTATGGCATAACTCCTTTGCCTATAAAATTAAGACATCACAACATGAAAGAACTTTATGGTTGTGTAAGATGTCCAAATAATTTCAATTAACCATATGTCTTGCATATCATTATGAATTTTCCAACTAAGTCCTTTCTCAGATCAAACAAACAAAACCAAACCAAATTTTGCCTCTCCAAAATAATATAGACAATTTCTACAAGATTACACAGTAATTCTACCATGTATCAGCTCTGTATGTATTATATATATATATTATATATATATACACATATAAATATATATTTTTTAAAAAAAATTTTAAACTGGTTTTGCAACACTGTCTTTCTATGAATTTAATTCCTCTCTTGCTGTCCAGTGCTTAAGATTTCCCTCCCAGAATCTGTATTTCTGAAGTTTAACAGCTTGAGATGTGAAAGTTCTTGTTTAACAGCAGGACATCAGAGAGCATCACAGCTACCTTTTTAATATTTAGATGCATAAAGTTAAGATGAGGACTGTGCTGCTAAGCATTTTTAAAATGCTGACTTGTCAACAAAAAATATAAAATGGAAATTCTTAGCTATGAATTTTATCTGGACTCCAAACATTAAAGCTTCTAGTCAATCAGAATTTAGTCATAAACATGTATAAGTACCAAGCATTTATTTTCATGCATTATTTCTCATCTTTAACAGGGTCAGACAGCAAAATGAACACAGGAACTGACTGAGATTGGAAATATTGGTGCTATTTCTAATGTCTTTGGTAGAAGGGAATACATTGATGGTAATTTTTTTTCCTTCATTGGAAAGGCAATATTCTGTCATATTCTGTTAAAATAAATTGGAGTGACTATATTCCTTCACTTCAACCCAGAAATATATGAATTTTTTGGTGTAAATATTTTCTAAAATAGCTGGATTCTACACACACACTTAGCTATTGAACTGCCTGGTTACTTTTTTCCTTACGAGACAACTTTTAATGTCATTGATAGAGCTGGGAAGATCTATTCTCTAAAGAACTCAGACACATTGGGCAGTAATCCCCCTCTAAGTGCAGATATTTGACTTTGAGGTTAATAGATGTCATTTCCACCTAAGCACTCAGGCAGCAGGCAATTCTTGAGCAGGTGAAGGTGCTCTGTAAGCAAGGCCATTGTCACACTGCTAAAGGTATCACACATTTCAGGTGGCTGAATCCATCCCTGCCCACATGGAGGCATCCAGCTGGTAAAACTTACAGCATCTGTAATGAAGGCTTTAAAAGGGGAGCCTCTTATATTTGCAATAAAGCTCTGAAGGGAAATTTGGACATTTCATTAGCCTGAATCTGTCCATCAGCAATCCAAAGGTCCAAGATTGCTAGCCTAGATTAGATATGCAGTGTTGGGCAATGTAGATTATCAACCCAGAACTACTAAGGGCATTATTGACAATACCATTTTCTAGAAAAAAATCTTCAGTACACTAAGAGACAAAAGAGAAAAAAAAAGAAAAAAATGAAAGGAAAAGAAAGAAAGTAAAATACTACAAGTCATAGATATAAAAAAAGAGTGAATAAAAAAATATTTAAGAAAAATTAAGAAGTGCTTAAGGCCCACATTTAGCTACTGCATGGAATTGTGGAATCCCGCAATGGTTTGAGTTGGAAGGACCTTACAGATCATCCAGTTCCATCCCTGCCATGGGACACCTTCCACTATCCCAGGTTGCTCCAAGCCCCATCCAACCTGGCCTTGGATAATTCCAGGGATTCAGGGGAAGCCACAGCTTCTTTGGGCACCCTGTGCCATGGCCTCCTCATCCTCACAGGGAAGAGTTTCTTCCTAGTAAGTTAGCTAGACCTGTTGTCTGTCAGTTGAAGCCATTCCCCCTTGTCCTGTCACTCCAGTTGCTGATGAATTGTCCCTCTCCATCTCCCTGTAGCCCCTTCAGACCCTGGAAGTTGCTGTGAGGTCTCCACACAAACTTCCCTTCTCTGGGCTGAACATTCCTATACGTAATGGGAATTACAGCCTGGCTCCAGAGGGGACTTGCTCCTCTGGACTCATTTTCATGTCCTTATGTGGGACACACCAGGACTGGACAGAGAGCTCCAGGTGCTCTCACCAGAGCAGAGCACAGGGAATGTGCTGAGGGTGCCTTGGTCCCACTGCCTGTGGAACAGAACTGTGCAGAAAGGTTCCTTAATGCACTGAAATTCAGCAGGGTGTGATGCAGCTGCATGTGGAGGCTACAGCACAGTCACACCTCAAGGAAATATTTTTAACACATTAGGAGAAAATGTAAAATCTCCTTATGAAATATGATGTTTGGATTTATAACTGAGTTTCCTCTGGTAAGTTCTGGGAAATTTCCCTAAATCAAATTAAATGCAGGGAGCTCAGCTGGCCTCATAAATCACCTGTCTAAACTAGGAATGCTTCAAGTGATGCACGTCCAAGTCAGGAAGCGTGACAATAAATTTGATGACATGAAATGAGCCTGTTAGGCCTGGATAAAACTGTGAATAGTCAGTTTTTATGCCTTTCCTAGACAACTACAAATGAGGCTTGCTTTTGTAAAATGCTGGATGAAGTGTCCACATGTGCAGCTACAGCCTCATTGGATCTTATTCAAAGCAATGAAAAGTTTTCTGCTCAAGGAATTTTGGAGGTTACTCCAACATTTGAATCTGAAAATGTTCAAATAAACATCAGATCTTGGATGTCTCCTTCTCCGGTGTCTGCGCTATCAGGCAGGAGGGAACTAAACAGGAATGCAGTGTGATTAACAAAAAGATGAGAAGGGTTTTGGAGCATCTCTCTGGTGAGGAGATACTGTGGGAGATGGGTCTGATTAGTTTGGTGAAGGTTTAGAGGAGATTCCACATATATAAAATATATATCTATATAAGTATCCCAAGGGCAGGTACCAAGGGGATGGTCCCAAACTGTTCAGAGATGCACAGTGACAGGACAAGAAGTGATGCCCATAAACTAGCCAAGCACGGTAAGTTCTACCTCAACATGAGGAACTTCTTTTCATGGAGGATGGCAGAGCACTGCAACAGCTTCCCAGAGAGGGCCTGGAGTCTCCCTCTCTGGTAACATTCCAAACCCACCTGGACGTGCCCCTGTGTCTTCAGGTGACACTGTCTTGGCAACGGGTGGGACAGAGCATCTCCAGAGGTCACCCCCAATGATAAGGACTCTGATTCTGTGAACAAAGTCCCTTCAGCTCTGGAAATTTATTGCTGGGATAAGAACAAGACCCTCCTGCTCCTTACAAAATTTCACTTATTCACAACAAGAGTTAAGGGATGAGAGAGGTTGGGAGAGCTAGGACTGTGAGAAGGCTCCAGAGAGACCCTAGAACACCTCCCAGTGCCCAAAGGGGAACCCCTCCAAAGGACTTCCTTGTCCACACCTCTCCTCGGGAAAGGGTCAGAGAAAAAACCAGCCCATTATCTTTCAAAATCTTGTTATAGACAATGATAAAACCCACATTAAAGCAAAGAATTAGGTATCAGTATATTGAAAATCTTACCAGAATAATCAGAGAAGTAATAATGGTTCAGATCAAATTATTTGAATATAAATAAAAAGTAGAATAATACTGTAATAGTAACATTAGAACAATATTGTAATAGTAATAATAATAATAATAATACATAATAATAATACATATTAATACATATTAATACATAATACATAATACATAATAATCGTACTCAATGATAATATTTCAACCCATTCCATGGCTCCAGGCAATTGTATGAGGTGGGAGGAACACCAAGTTATCAGCATCTCATTTCCCTTGCTGGAGAAACAGGATGTGATTTCCCACATATTTCCCACAAGCCCCCAGAGACAGGCTTGGTATTTTCATGTGTTTTCCAAAAATTTTATCCACTTTTATCTTTCTTCATTGGTGTGAAGGCCCCTACCATAAGTGAATTCACTGCACATGGTACATTTTGCGTAAGTTAAATATTTGGGATTTTTCTTTTGTTACCTCTAAACTGATTTTGTCTAGCTGTAGTTGGAATACACAGCACAACACAAAACACCTATATCTGACTGACATGCTAATAAAAAGAAATAAATAATATACTGTAACAGGACTTTCAATGCTACCCTGATCTACCCTATTAACCCCAAAGGACACATTAAAAGCCCAGCACACAGCTTCAGGTTTTTCACTGGGACTCTGACAGCCAAGTTTCCATTTAGAAGGATGTTGGCTTGCCTTTGTTTTCATTTCCAGAGTGCTTCATTAAGCTTACAAATGTTTAATTAATTTTTATTAAATGCATTAAGCTGAGAGTAAGGAGCTGCACTTTGCACGCTGGGTGAAATGGACTCAGTGGAAAAAGCCCAAGATTGATTTGTGAATGCTTTGGCCAATTTGTAGCTAGAGGGAGGCTGATTTTTACTTGCTGTTTATTTAAGGGAATGAATCATACAAGTAAAAAATAAATCATTGTTTTGATTAGCCATTTTTCCTCTCTCTTTCTTTATTTTTTTTTCTTAATTTCCTTGTGTAGCAAATGTCTATTCTCCCTGCTAGAGACAAGCTGCACTGACTCCTTAAGAAAGTACTGATGTTTTGCCAGCTCAGGGATTTTACTGTAAGGCTGATGATACCAGATTTGTTTTAAAGGCCAGATCTTGGAAAGCTGTCTTGGAGTGAGTCTTCATTATGTGCACACAAAAAACTTGATATCCTCAAGGCTAGAAATAATTGGTGATATAATGGGAATATTGTGGGGAACAGCCTTCCAGGTGGCATGTCCCACACCAGGCTTGAGCTAAAAGAAAAATACAAAGATTTTCAAGCTGCCAAAGCCATTTGATATATAAAAGTTTCTGATAAATAAAACCTCCAGTTTCTGTGGATGGTGAAAATCTTCTCACTGTTCTTGCCCTGGGTAAAACTGACATCTGTGGGTGAAAGTCTCTGACTGGGAAAATTAAAAACAATACACTAACTTAAACAAACACTAAATTAAAATACAGGCTCATGCTTTTAAAGTCAGATTCCAAGGAACAAAGGCTTGTTATTTTCCTTATAATTATTATGTGTAATTTATGCTAATATATATTCCTGATTACTGGTGGGTTTTTTTTTTTACTTGAAAGCTTACAACTAATCAAAGAACTATTGCTATCCTTGGCTGAACTTTAATTGTACTCAAAAAGTTGCCTTTGCTATAACATCTTGGCTCCTTGGGAAGATACTTGTTTTGGAAAACAGTAAACTCTTCACTCAACATATCCACTATTTTTGTCTTAAATCTTTGAGCTAATTGGAACAGAACTTTAAGTTCTGTATCAATTGAGCACCAAATCTGCACCAAACAGACCAACTATTTAATTTGCTAATGAAATTCTACCATATCCCTGCTTTGAAAATAAACTGAGAGTGAGGAAGGGATTGGGAAAAAAAGCCCTGAAATATTGAAGGGAGGGAGTAAGGGAAGGTGCTCCAGATTCCCCTGCAGAGTTTGGAGAGACCCAATTAGGGCAGACATCCACAGTGCAGATACTGAAAGCCTCAAGTTATATCAGGAAGGATCAGGCTGGAGATCAGGGAAAGGTTCTTCCCCAGAGGGTGCTGGGCACTGACCAGGCTCCCCAGGGAATGGGCACAGCCCTGAGGCTGCCAGAGCTCCAGGAGTGTTTGGACCACGCTCCTAGGGATGCACAGGGTGGGATTGTTGGGGTGTCTGGGCAGGGCCAGGGGTTGGACTGGATGATCCCTGTGGGTCCCTCCCAGCTCAGGATATTCTGTGACTCTGTGAAAACTATAATTAATCAGTAGATCGCTTTGCCAGAAAACTTAATTCTAGTCATAGAATCCAAGAATCATGGAATCATTCAGCTTAGGAAATAGCCATCCCTAAGATCCTCCTGTCAAACAAGCCTATGGACAGCACCGACAGGGCACAGTGGAACAGCTTTTCCAGCAGGAGAGAAGGGAAGGGTGAACCAGGTGAAATAACTCCATGGCCTGCTCAGAACCTCCTCACAAGGCCTGCTCTTCATGGCCCTGAGAAAAATTCACAGAACCTCAGGGCAGAATTTGCATGAACACTTGGCATTTTGTTGAACTCTATGGTGAAGCAGTTGTTTACATGGCTTTTAACCATTACTGGTAAGAAGTTGTACTCAGAGTAGGAAAAGCTAAATAAGAATGTGGGCAGAGCTCAGCTCTTGCCTCCTCCCCTGACATCACTGGGACTAAACCACTTACGTGACATATGCATTTGTGTATCAAGACTGTAAAGCCCATTTGTCATGAAAACATATTTCTTTTTTGGTTTCTAGAAATGGTCACCAGCCACAGCTGATCAACACCACAATCAGTAATTCAAACTTTGGGGGTCTTTTGCATTGTGCTTCAGGGTTTATAAGCATTTCTGTAGCATGATATTGTTTGAAAACACAAAAACGAGTTTACAGTGCACCTCCACCTGAAAATTCAAGAATTACATAATTTGCAAGTTACGTAAGGCAGGAGATTTATGGCTTTTAAACATAAAATATGTGTATGTCTCCTATCCCATACCTTACATCTTAAATCTTGCATCCTACAATTATTAAGACATTTCTGGGTAGCTGACACTAGAGCTAAACAGCAGGTAATAAATTATTACTTTTTCATCCTTGTCGACTTTTTCTCAGACATTCTCAGATGAACATTTTTAACTCCCAAAACAGCTGGGATCTTAACCTTAGGACTTTGAACAGCCAGGAATGAACTGGAAGTTTCCATCAGGCTCCAAGTTGTGCTGAGATCTGAAGGTGAGAGAATCAAAATGGATTAGAGACACCTCTGCTTGTGAATGTTGTCTTTAAAGCTGCTGCAATTGGAACAAACACTCGGAACTCCTCTGCTGCAGCTGAAGGCTGGGAAACCTGCATACCAGCACTTCCATGCTTTCATAGGCACTGAATTCAAATTCCAAGTAAGAGTCTCTCACTTTCCTCTTCCTCTGTGAATGACTGAGCACCATTTGAGCCTGCAAGTCTTGCTTGAAAGAATCAGCATTAATTACCACTCATCAGCCTTAAATATGGTGACAGCTCCTGTTGGCAGCACTGTTTATTTTGTGACCACCTTTTCAACTCTGCTGTCAAATGGGTTTTTTTTCCTTGTTCCCAAGAAAATAACCTTTCTCTGTGACCAGCTGCTGAGAACAAACCTCCTCTCCCTCCTCTCCTCAATCCTGAACACACCATCCTTATTTCCTTGCCAATGAAATTCTGTCCCTATAAATAGGGGCCAGGCTGAATTTATAGATATCAGTGTTAAGACTGCTCAAAGGAGAAAATGTCTATAATGCTTCTCTGGTTTTCCTCGATATATATTATGATCTGTCAAAACATTCTTATTTTCCTGTGACTGCGGTTTCCCTCTCCGCAGAAATATTTCCTGTTGCAAAGGTTTGTTTGGAACCCTTTCTACCAACATACTTCCTGTGAAAATTCTTTCTGATGGAGATGTTATTTAGTAATTTTTTATTATTTCTTGAGTACTCTAAGTCTGTAATAGGAGATCGCGCAAAGCTATAAAACAAACCATCTTCTACCATCCTTTCCTCACTGAACAAAAGAATAAACTCTCCTAGTTTTCAAATAATAACACCCAACCCCTATAAATATAGCTGAAGAACAGTAATTATTGCCTGAGAAAAAAAACCCCAGTCCCTGAATAAGAAACCTCAGGAAAAAAAGAAACAAAGATTGATAGAGAATTAAAAGTTTTCAGAGCCTTAACAGTATAACCCACAACCATAAACACAATTTAGTATAAATCACTCCACTTACACAATAAAACCTGAGTCATTAAGTAAGAGAAGATTTAGGGGATAAAGTGTGAGCTCTTGGCCAGATCCAGAGGACAGAAGAAAACAAGTGGGGAAGAAAGGAAGGGAGGAAGGCAGTGCGGAAGGCAGGAAGGCAGGAAGGCAGGAAGGCAGGAAGGCAGGAAGGAAGGAAGGAAGGAAGGAAGGAAGGAAGGAAGGAAGGAAGGAAGGAAGGAATACAGTCACAGATATGTGAAAACAATAGGATCATTTTTTTCATTTTGAAATGTTAAGACTTTGTCCTAAACATCCTGTGCAAGTAAGGATAACCCAGAAGAACTTCCAGTGACCCAAACTGCTTTGATGGCTACCTTTAAGTTCCTAAATGATGCAGAGATCAGAGTTACAGACAAGAGCAATTGGGACAAGAAAGGATACTTCTATGAGACCAATTATGTTTCTTTTTCCTTTTGCTAGCAGTAATGGCCAGCAGTCAGGCAACATAATTTGACACATTCTACTATATTATATAACTTATCAGCTTCTGCACTTTTTTCATATTTTCAGCTGCTCTATCCTGTGTTTTTGTCCTAAAAATAGTTTACTTATATGTATGAACCCCTCCATATGTCATTGCTCGGCACAACACCAGAAAAGAAAACCCATTCAGAGGGAGCAGCAATGAAGCAGCATAAGACACCTTTATTCTCAAGTACTTTAGTTTTAATGTGCTTCTATTGAGAAAACTGAGAATTTAATTTGGGCTTTACTACAGTGCTGCATCATTAACTTCCAAACACCTCTAGAGCTTTTCCATTTCCCTGATTCCATTCTTAAACCTGGAATCAGACTACCTTAGCCTTGAGTTCAGGTGCAGTGTGTACTTCAGTCTCACGCAATTGTTCTCTTCCTTTAGATAAATGTCCTATTTTTCCTTCTCTCTTTTTTAAAAAATAAATTTATTTCTCAAATGTCTGAGATTAAATTATCTGTACTAATTCTTATTTTCACACCTGAACAATTAGCAGAGAACTGAAAGGTGCCATTTGACAACTATGTGAATAACAGAGATGGTTAACAGAGAACAGAAATAAATTTTAGGGATGTCTTCAATTATTTTTCATTCTACTTTGAAGAAGATTTCAAATCTTAGAAGTCTTAATCTGCTACGTAATTTTGTGAAGTCTAGCTTTTGCTAGGTGAGGCTTGGTTTTCGTTTCATCCTCTCCACCACCAGTTATTTCTACCAGCACTATTACAAGGACCTCATAAAACTTTCAGTGAGAAAGGCTGTCAAAACAGACAGAACTCCATGAGATATTTAGCTTTCAATGAAATGGATTTTTCTACTGCAAACCACTTTTTCTGACTAGCCTTGGTGAATGATAACAACTGTGATGGATCTCTTATGTGGGAAGATTTAAGACAGCGTATCTGTCACATGTATATTCACCTTAGTAACTCCTTGTTCTTGTAGTAACAAGATCTTTCTTATTCTCTCACCAGGCTCTACATCATCACCTGAAATGGAAGCTGGGTGTCAATGCCAAACTCGAATCAATAAAGAGCTGAAGTACCTGCAGTGGTGCCAGAGGTAATGTTTCAATTAATCTTTCAGAATTAATGTCTGCTTCATTTCCAGGAAGTCCAGAGGGGTATGTAATGGACCCATTTTGTGCTATTTAAATAGGATGAGAAAAATTTTGCTTCTCTAATTTGGATTGGACACAACTACAGTAGGATTTGTGTAAGAGAAACACCACCCTAAGCCAGTTTGATGATAAGAAAGAGTACTGAAAAGAGAAGTCCCTCTTTATTCTCTTTTGCAATCAGGCAGAAAAGCAAAGGAAAATATTATGCCTTCACTGTGGTACCACCAGCAGCACAAAAATTTGCTGCAAATTCAGCCTAAAAGTAATCACTGCTCCTGGTGACTGGTGGATTTGTTGGAACTCTCCAGCTGATCTGCTCTCAAGGCTGCGAATATTTGGAGCGGCATCTAGGATCCAAATCAATTGGAGAGAGAATTGTTGAAAACTTCTGGATATGTCCAAGTCCATGATGGTGTCTTCAAAAATCTGGGCCCTGTGAGATCTATAATTGAAGATATAATCAAATCAAGGAATTCTGGAATGGTTTGGGTTGGAAAGGACCTTAAAGCTCCTCCAGTCCCACCCCCTGCCATGTGCAGGGACACCTTCCACTAGCCCAGGTTGCTCCAAGCACCTTCCAGCTAAAGCCTCCCTGTTCTGCAGTCGCTTTTGTAGGAGTCGGGAGATTATAAAGTGGCTGTAGAGGATGGAGAGGGAGCTTTCTTCTAGCATTGTTGAAAGCACTGCTATTACTTGGTGATTTCTTCCATTGTGAACACAGGAATGCAGTGATTTTGCCTGATGCATGATTGTGGTTTTGTCAATACAGAGCTCTCACTTGCTAACAACTAAGTATCTCATTAACTCTTTTTTTTTTTCTTTTCTGTACCATTAAACATATTTGAGTCTCTCTGCTCTCCTGTTAAGCCAAATAGCAGGAGGGCTCATCATTACTTCATTCATTGTTTAGTAACAAAGCCCTGTAGGAGTCCAAATGAGTGGCTGAGTGTCACAAGTGGCCCCGTTGTTCCAGCACAGCCCCTTGTCCCAGCAAAACTCTCCATGTGCTGCCTGTGAGTAGCACACTGGCACTGCCACTGTGCAATTCAGTCTTGGCAGCTGTTGGAGATCAGAAATTCAATACAACCCATTTTAAAGTCACCACAAAGGAGGCAAACAGATCTGGTATGGAAGAACTTCTCTACAATTTCATATTGATTCATAATGAAGGCTGTTCATTAACATCAGAACATTGTGCATTTCTTTAAGTATTTTGTGTTCAGATTTTGAGATCCTGTGTATTTTTGAAGAAGTCAAAAGTGATTTCAGTGCTACAGCATGCCTTAGAGTCTCACAGCCTCTCATTGCTCTGGGTCTAAAACCATTACAAACGAAATGGTTGCTTTCTAAGATATTTATATTATAAAAAGAAAAGAAAGAAAAACCCAGGGAAATTATTTGATGTCATCTGAAAAAAAATCCTTTCAGAAGGTACCAGAATCCACCACTGTAAGAATAGCATATAGGCAGAATATTCTTGCTTGAGATTAATTTCCCTTCTAAAGCTGTTTGGAGTAGACGCCAAAGCCTTGAATGCTAATGGTTGATGCTGGGAATCTTGCAGAAGACACACAGGAATTTGTTAAGAGAATTATTTTGCAAGAAGAATTTCCATGGACACAGGAAGCTTTATTAAGGACCAAACCTAACCCAAGGTTTCCTTTCAAGACCACAGACTTCTAGAGCACCTCTGGGCCATCACATTTTCCAACTGACAATCTCAGAGTCTCTCTGAGAAGAAAGTAGGTAATCAACTGTATTTTTGAAGTGGTGACATGCTTGTGAGTAGAGAGACACACAAACAACAGTTCATGAAAACTGGCTTGGGATGTGGGAGTGATTCTGCCATTTTTTTTAAAGATCTGTTGAATGATCGTGGATGCTTTTGCAAAGCCCTGTGCAGTTACTGCCAACTTCTGCTCAAGGGCCTGACATTTATGAACATTCTGAATTCATTTATGAATTCTGAACATGAAATGCTTGAGCTCAGACTCATCCTAACAGGAATCTGAATAGAGTTAGGAGCAAGTTCAGATATTTAATTAGCAATAAGGAATAGTATTTGAAATATAAAAAAAAGTCTATCATTGCTTATGGCCCAGATTAAGCATTTTGTGCATTTCTAAGGTAGTCATATATATTTTTCTAATTTAATCTGAACAAAATATGGCAAATCATTAAGAAAAAACATTTTGGGACTGGCAACATTGCTATGTCTAGAAGACATTTTGCTTTTGTTACTCCCATCAATCAGGGTGAGACACAACCCTAAGTTTACCCTAATATCAGTAGAAAACTCTGAAACAATTAAAGGAAGCCATAAGTATTAGAGTGTCTGAAAAATACATCTAGGACTTCCTAGGGTGATAAATAGTTACTCAATGCCTACCCCTTTCTGTCTTTACAGGACACAGATTTTCTATCTCTTTTTGTATCCAACTGATGAAAGTATCTCATGAATAATTAACAAAAGCACCTGCAGGACATGGAAGATTTGAAATTAAATCAATCAACTGGTATCTGCAATTCATATTATTAACTTTCAGAATCTTGTGAGGAGAGAATGATCTGCATTTTTCCTAAGCCAATGACAATGTTTGTACAACCTAGACTGAAATTCAGCTCAGGCCCAGAACAGCTTCACACTCAGAATCCACATCAAGCCAGCAGCGTTTCTTCACTTTTCTGATGCTGCCATTGATACCAGAATGTGGCCACAAGCACTCGTAGAAAACTCAGTTATGAGGTAGCTCCACTGCAGTTTGGAGCCTACAAGGCAATAAACATTTCCTCCAGAACACTTTATAAATTCTAGCTCTCACAAATAACAATATTATCACTGCTCCATGAAGGAAGGGTAATAAATTTTAACAATAACCAAAGCAGAAATGATGCTCTAAATGAACTGTTTCAACAGAGCTGGATGTAAAACAAGAAAACATTAAGGATAAAATAAACACAGTGCAGTACTTAAAAATGTGGGTTACTTCAACCCTCAAAGAACCAATAAGCTTCCAAGTTGTCTCTACTTTATGAGAATAGAAACCCATCAGATCCCATGATACACATGCAAATGCAATATTGAACAAAAATATTGAAATTTAAACACCAAGGATACTAAATCACATGTAAAAGAGAAAGATTTGGTGATTTTAAAGCTTAAGAATAATTTGGTCATTAAAAATATCTACATATACACAGTACCTCATGCTATATTAAACCAAGCCCACTCCAATGTACCCCCACTGCCAAAAAATGAATTACAGAGTCCTCTTGGGAGAGATAAGGCTTAGCCAAAAATCTGCCAACGAACATGCACTAACTGTCCCACTGAGTCTGCTGATGCCAACAGGGCATGGCACTATTCTAATGAAATGCATGGAGGGATAAACAATACTTTTTGGTTTGTTGTATGTTGTCTCTAAAAATTTATCTCCATGCTTGTCCATTTTTGTGCATTGTACAAGGTCATAAAGCTCAGCACTTCCAGACTCATAGAAAATGGGACTGCTGAAGCACCATTTATCCTATTTTCTTCCAGCAAGGCAATACTAACAATCCAAATGCAGTCACTGGCAGAGGTTGGTGTGTCTGCTTTGTTCTCACAGAATTCAGTGGCTGAACCCCCCTGTATAATTTATTCCAGTACTTCCCAACTCTTACATTAACTAACTGTAGTAGTTTAGGTTTGCCAATTTGAGTTTCCTGGCCAATGCACCAAATAATGTAATGGGTTTAGCGCTGGATAAAATCGCCAGCGCACCTACTAGAATTATTTACTCATTTCCTACTGTCAGATATGAATTAAAAGGAGGCAAAGCAGGCTTAAAATGTAAATGTTATAAAGAAAGCTTATTAACAGAACTAAAAGAATAATAAGAATCAGAATAAAATCTTCAGAATACTTCTCCTCCCCTCTCCACAACTTCTTTTCTTTTCCAACTGACAAGGTAGAGACAAAATCTGGGATTTTCAATCAGTTACCACCTCTACAATAGTCTTTAACCATTTCTTGTAGAGAGAGGAGTTTCTCTCACCATGCCATGAAGTCTTCATGAGAAACAGTTCTCTTGTAGCTTTTTAATTTCCACGAACTGCAACTGTCCAGAAAATCAGAAATTGTGAAGTTTGCCTCTCCACCCCTTCTGGAATTCCCCATACCTACGATGCCCCAGTGGTTTGTTTCCCTGTCTATAAACCTGTGTCTCCTCCCTGCATTCTCCTCATTTGTAGAAGTATTTTAAATCCCACCTCCTGTACTGATGCTAGCCACTGGAGTCTTTAGCTAGCTCTTTCAGAACNCAGATATGAATTAAAAGGAGGCAAAGCAGGCTTAAAATGTAAATGTTATAAAGAAAGCTTATTAACAGAACTAAAAGAATAATAAGAATCAGAATAAAACCTTCAGAATACTTCTCCTCCCCTCTCCACAACTTCTTTTCTTTTCCAACTGACAAGGTAGAGACAAAATCTGGGATTCTCAATCAGTTACCACCTCTACAATAGTCTTTAACCATTTCTTGTAGAGAGAGGAGTTTCTCTCACCATGCCATGAAGTCTTCATGAGAAACAGTTCTCTTGTAGCTTTTTAATTTCCACGAACTGCAACTGTCCAGAAAATCAGAAATTGTGAAGTTTGCCTCTCCACCCCTTCTGGAATTCCCCATACCTACGATGCCCCAGTGGTTTGTTTCCCTGTCTATAAACCTGTGTCTCCTCCCTGCATTCTCCTCATTTGTAGAAGTATTTTAAATCCCACCTCCTGTACTGATGCTAGCCACTGGAGTCTTTAGCTAGCTCTTTCAGAACAGCAGCAGCCTCGCTGAGGTGTATGGAACATCTCCAGGATGAATTCACCAGGAGCTGAACTTCAGAGCTGCAGCTCTACAGTGGGATTAACTTTACCAGCATCAGGGAGAAAAGCAAAAGAGTCGAAGGATGCTCTCTGCCTGGTTTCCCAACATCCCTTTAATCCTGAGATCCAGAAGCAGAAGCGGGCCAGACCTGCCTTACACGGGTTTACAAATACGAAACCAGTGGGCGAGCACAAACAGCCAGCCACTGAGATAACTTTAGGGGAGGAGTAAGGGGAGTGGTTTACAGAGCCAGTTCCAATGACAATAAAGAGAAGGAGAAAGTGGAGTCGTTTACATCAGGGGTGGATACCACTTTGGAAGCAGCCATTATGACAGAACCAGGATTACAAAACGGAGAACTTGTGTAACACAAAAATTAACTGCAACACTGTACCTTCTCCCCACTCGTACTGATTGGGCCACTCTGTGACCGTGTTTAAGCTGATGTTCACCCTAGCCGGGTGCCCTTCAGTGCCTGCACCCTTCTGGAATAAACCTTTCCTGGAGTCACATACTGAGAGCCTCCTCCTTTCTACTTCTCCCGACCCGTGGACGTCCTGACCTGTGTAGAGCACTGCGGCTCTGAAAGCTCCTCCTGTGGCCCAGCAAGTGCCTAGGAGGTTCCCCACTCGTGGCACGGTGCTGCCGTGGTGGTCAATGGGCTAGCCCGGGTTCCTGGCCAGCCGCATCGGCCTTTGGCATTTGGCCGGGCCCTGCCAGGCTGCGCAGGCCGCGGCAGAGCGGGGCTGGCCCCACCGGCACCCGGTTACCTCTGCGATGCCAGAAGCAAGAGACAGCTTTCCTGGGCTTGCCCATCTTTAAAATGTGAATCTCACAGAGGCGGATCTACCTTCTAAATGGTTTAATAGGTGGTCAGTTCTCAGAGCTACCCAGCTATGGGTTTTTTCCAGGCACAGAGGAAGCTCTTAGCAGCCTCTCAGAAAGATCATTGCTGTGGCTGGCTTATTTCCTCCTAAGGAAATTTCAATTAATGCAAAACCAGCACTCTAAGCAAACATGGTTTTAATATCAAGTTGTATCACAAAAATGATTTTATGGTTTAAGCCACATTTTTCTACTTTCTTCATGGTGGACATGAAAGTGAATAAGTTTCTTTCCCTTTGAAGTTTGTTACAGAGACTCAGTGACTGTTGTTTTCCTTCCAGAGTAAATATGCAGGAGAAAGTTACAGAGAATTAATGATCTCATAGTCCCTCTAAGGACTTTGAAATAATCCAGGTAGCTCTCACTAAATTAATTACTGAATTTTCTCTAATTAAAAATTGTTCATAAGAAATGGTTCCAAACAACAGAAGGGAACCTTGACATGCCTGGAGAAAAACGTTGCCTTCACCTTCAGTGTTTGATCACCAAAGTATAATTAGAGGAAGTTTTAAAAGGCCTCACAAAGGCCAAAACAAAGGTGCTCTGGAGTTGTAATAAATTTATTGATCATAGTTAGTCAAGAGAGATTTCCTTAACTTGTGACTAAAAATGTACCTTTTTCTCACACTACAAGATATAGAAATCATTTGCACCTAATACAGGTTATCACTCCTTTTTTGTCTTACTCCCATTGCCTGTTTCAGTGTTCGTAGCATGATTTCTTTAGTAATTCTTGATTTTTTGTGTGGTCAGCATAAGCTGAGTCCCTTAGCAAGGAAGAGGGAGGGCAGAATGGGAAAGAGGAGGCTGAAGTGACCCCAAGGCTGCCAGAGCTCCAGGACTATTTGGACAATGCTCTCAGGGATGCACTGGGTGGCATTATTGGGGTCTCTGTCCAGGACTGGGGGTTCGTCTCCATCATCCTGGTGGGCCCCTTCCAATTCAGGAAATTCTGTGATTCTGTCTTATGATTCTAAAACTTTTCTTTAGCTGAAGTTGTGGAATGATTGCTGTGGTGCAACACTCTGGAATTGTAACTACTCAAATTATGGCCAGAATGGATGCTCTGCTCAAAAAAAGGGAATCTGCTCTCAACGTTGTTCAGCCAAAAACAAGTCTAGAGCAGCATGGCACTGGGACTAGAATGATGTCTATATTTGACTGCTTTAACTTGGAGAAATGATTAAATGTACAGATAAAGATGGAGTCAATGCAGGCTGGTAGGTTCCTTGTAGTTGCCAGAGTAGATACATTTATTCGAGTTGAGAGGGTGCATTGCCTTTTTATGTAAGTGTACATACTTCTGACATGAAAAAAAATTTAGGAGAAATCATATGAATACCACTTTTAGTTATCCTATGTTCAGTGTTAATTTAAGTACTTTGTGTAAGTGGTATAATTGACAAAAGCTCATTTTTTTGCTTTAGCTACGCAACATTTCCTCTAATACATGAAAAAAGATATCTAAAGAGAGACAAAAAAAACCCATGAAGTTAAAGAATTGCATTTCTTCTTCAGTTTCAGGAGAGTTAAATTTTCTTCTAGATGTTTAAAATGGACAATTTTCAGGCTAAGAGTAGTGATAGATTATGTACCATTGGGTGTGAAAAGGAAGGAAAGGAGCCAAAAATACTGAAAAAATAGTTTGCCAAGTCTGCTGAAGATGTGAAGTACAGCTACAATTTGGACTAGTCACAGCATTGTTCTGGCTGACTAAACTCCAATTTAAGTTCATCTCCCAGCTCCACCAGAGGAAACCTTTGTGAATCAGCACAAGTTTGCAGAAACATTACCAGCACAAAGGTAATCTCTTACTGATACTCCATTCCTCTCTGTAAAGAAAATGGTAGTGATTTTTCTTCATACAAGTAATTTGAGCTTCTAAAAAAATACCATCAGTAATCAAAAGGTATTTTTTCCTGCCAATTTTCTGCATAAATATGCATATTAAATGTGTTTATTAACAGTTCGGATGAAAAAATAAAGTACAAGTTCTCAGTCTGCAGTACTACCTTACTAAAAGCCATTTTGTTACTGGAGTAGGGTTAGTAACGCTATTTGTTAACATGTGTAAATCTCTGCTTGATGGTTCAAATTCTTCCTGAATTATTTCCATCTAAAACACATTGTCAGACTAGGTCAAACTAAACATCAAATCAACACAGTTGTGACTTCCCTAAAAGTTGTTGGTTACTAGCTCTAATCAGGAGCTTCTATGGTTCCATGTGAACAGAAATTCTCTGTTTACTACCGACATAAGAAATTCATGTTAAAAATCCCCATGCCTTTGAAAGCAAATGTATACTTGCTAGAAATCTCTCTCCTCTTCTAAAAAGAGTCTGATGAAAAAATATATGAGTGCTATGAGAAGATATTCCTACAAAACTGAAAGATGTAATTTTTCATGCACCGTCAAATTGCCAAAAGCTGTCATTGGAGGAAAATATTATTTTAACAAGTGGCGTTTCATTTTCAACTGATTTAAGCAATGGCTTTAGAAAAATGTTTAGAAAAGTATTGTGAAGTTGTATATACATTTTATATTCCATCATGATTGTTCAGCAAGTAGCAAGAGAGTAAAATGATACATCAGAATAATATAGTAATAGTGCTAGAATCAATGGCTCCAACTGTGACATATTGAATATACTGTGTGTTTCAGATGAATGTAGATACAAAAAGATGCTCTTGTCAGTGCAGGAACAACTTTTTGCTATTTGAAATATATATATATATTGACTCATTATATCATACTTTGCCATTAAGTCTCAGTATGCACAGATACTATATTATCACATAATGTAAAAAAATAAATTATTAAATTACAGAATACTAAAAAAATACCCTATTTTCAATATTCATTAACTAATTCAGAGCTGCCTAGCCATGGGAGTTTCATTTTGCAAAAGGCTATTTTAGCAAGATCTTTCATCCGATCTGAAGTAATTTATTTTCCAGTGAGAATTTGAAGGAAATTACATTCTGAGCAGTGTCTGTAATTCCCATGCACAAGTGATCTACAGGAGCTGGTGAATTTTGTGGGCTAGAATTCAATCCACCTCAGGGTGTTGTTTTGCAGAGCTGCTGCTCTGCTTTGGGTTAGACACATCCTGAAATATATGAAAATGCATTCAGAACTTTTAGATTTCTTGGTTAAAAGAGAACCTTCAACTTTATTAAATTGTGCGCATCTAGATTAACAAGTGTTACAGACATTATGCTTTAGGCCTGATTGAAAATACTACCAGGTCAGTAGGAGTAATTTCATTGACTGTAACTGGGATTGTAACACCCATTAGGCAAAAGTAATGGACCTTGAACTGAATATGATCATAATTTCTTTTTTTTTATTATTAGATAAGTTTCACTCACTGTATTTTTCTGTTCATTTCCCTGTGTCCCATCATTGCATCTTGACTCTTCTGATTGCCTTCCATTCCTCAAGGTTTTGCTGGTATATTTTTTTTACTTTGTTGTTTTTTGGGTTGTTATTTTTCCCCTTTATAATTAATGTCCTGTGTTTTATGAGTAACTCAAGGAAAGAAAACTTCCCACTCTAGCTTTTCTGGTCTAGAAGCCTGATTAGGGTAAAGAAAGAATAATGGAGGCTGCATAATAGGTATCAGAAACATGTGAATTGAAAAATGTACAGATGTTTAAAATTAATATCACAGAAACACAAAATATCCTGAGTTTGATGGGACCCACCAAGATCATCAAGTCAAACACCTGACCCTGCACAGACACCTTAACAATCCCATCCTGAGAGTGTTGTACTTTCCAACCTGGAAACATCATTAATTAAGTTATCTATGATATGCAATTATTTATTAACTGACTCAGTATAAAGTTATCTTGTTAAGAAAGGAAACCAATGGCAAAATATTTAATTGCAGAATAAAATTTTAAGTTATTCTAGTAAGGAATATGAGGATTTAAAACATTTTTACATTCTTTTTCTTTTCTTTGGGCCTTTATGTTGAAGGGGACATTCAATTGTAACTGCTCAGCAGCAGCAGCTGCAGCAGCAGCAGCAGCAATTTGTGACCAAGGAGTTGATCTGTGATGGGCTGAGAGATGGACCCAAGGCTGGGCTGTGATGCTCCACACTCCCAGTATTGATGTTGACTCATGGTGCTTCTTTGAAGTCTCCTTGTTGTGGCAAAAGATCTCTGTTCAATGTATTGGTGTTTTTTATTTGTTAGGGTTTTGGGTGTTTTTTTTGGATTGCTTGTTTTAGGTCTGTTTGTTTTCTGATTTAAAAAAAAAATCTATATTTAAATGCAAGTTTGTGTTTAATTCATCTCAAGGGCTAAAATAAAAATCCCCATCAAAAAATGCAGAGCCTCTCATTGCATTTAGAAATGGAGACTCTTTACATGAGTAAAGAAAAGATTATGTTTTCCCATGCTGTCACTTAAAATATCTCTCCTTCGAAATAAGTAAAAATTTTTTTAAAAATTGAAAATATGCTGCTTTAACATGAGACTTTCTCCTGTCTCCAACTTAACTTTTCCGCTTCAAATGTTTGGTTCCAGTTTTCTCTTTCTAAAGAAACAAAGATACTCTTTTCAGACAGATGAAGAAATTAGAATTCCATTCACTGATATAACAGTCTTACTTGGGGTACTGAGGTACTTTTCCAAAGTAATATGAAATGCACATGAAAGAACCACTGTAAAGGTAATAATCACTGTAAAGACTTAGAATTTAAAGACACAAATGGTCAGATATGTACCATAACCTTGGATTTTTCCCTGACTACCAAATTTATAGGGTGATATACACTAAATGTAGATGCAGCTTAAGTTCATGAATACCTCAGTGGTTTTTTAAAATATATCACATAACCATATTTTAGTTTGATATAAGAATTCCTATAAAACCGATGAGAAAGAAAGAAAGAAAGAAAGAAAGAAAGAAAGAAAGAAAGAAAGAAAGAAAGAAAGAAAGAAAGAAAGAAAGAAAGAAAGAAAGAAAGAAAGAAAGAAAGAAAGAAAGAAAAAGAAGGGAGGGAGGGAGGAAGGAAGGAAGGAAGGAAGAGACTCTGAAAAGCAATTATTTGTAGAGTTCAGTGTGTGTATAAAATTCCAGGAGCAGAACTCAGGATCAAAATTCAGGATAAAATCTGGAGTTTCTCAGATTGTTTGGATTCATTCCAAGCAGTATGGAAAGGCTCTCTAGAAGAGTCCTAGTCTCTGTTTTCAAGATCACTCATGGTAATCTTTGTAGAGGTATTTTTTATTACTTTTATTCTGGCTATGTATATTCCTCTGCACATGATTTCTTTCAGGAATCAACCTAGAGAACCCACAAGACTGGCTGACCAAAACTAAAATATTTCAAACTAAGCAGATAAAATAGCCTGGAAATATAAAATTAATAAAATTAAGTAATTTGGTTAGGTTATTATAAATTAATAACAAAGGCTTTGTTTCAGCATATATTTGTTTAGTATTATTTATTTTGGACACATCTGAAGAGTGTTCTCATTTCAGATGTTCATTAAAAAGAACTTTTCAAAGTAAGACAAATTTTTTCATTTCATCTACAAGAAAAGTGATTCTTTCATTATTACAATACCAAATGCTATAGTTTCCCCTGGGTATGTGTTTTATATACTTAGATTTCTCTAATTTAGTATCCACAGTAGGTGTAACATGTGAGTTCAACTCCTAGATTTGGGTGAAAATTCCTGTTATAATTATTCTGAATGGATTCTTTCATGCCTAATATGGTAGTCTTCTTTAACAGGGCAGTACTTCATTTTTTGCCTTCTGTCTTGCCACCTATCTTAGCAACAATTTAATCCTCTTTCAAAACACTTCTGAAGTTTGACTAACAGATTATAATATTCTATTGACAAGGGAGGTCATAAACACCTGTACAGAGAAGGGACAAGGCACTGAAATAGTGACATGTCCAAAGATCTGAGAATGTTTTTCCACCTTCCCCTCATGATCCCTACTGTAAAAGCATAATGAGGATTTAAATAGTAAGGAAAAAAAACCCCAACAAAACAAAACAAACAGACAAAATACCCCATGAAGCTTTCTTTAAACTGCCTCTCATTTAAAAACTCCCAAAACATAATCTAAAACTTTCCTCTCTCGTAAGTAGAGAGATTTTATTATTTTGTTTCGTTATCTCCTGCCTTATGTGACAGAATCATTATTAATGTGTTCAGATAAAATACTAAATGGAAAATTTAAAAAATGGAACTCCTACTGTAATACTTCTACCATAAGCATTCAAGTGACATTTAAGAATCTGCAATTTCCTTGCAAAAATATGGATGAACACACAGACCTCTTGGCACTCAGAGATTAAAAACATAATGCACGTGTATTTTGCCTTTTAATCCATATATTCATTCATTGATCTTAGGTAATGAGAGGAACAATAGATGCAGTCGTTAATTAATTATAACTGTGCAAATTCCTGTGTTTTCCTCGTCAGCTGTGCATCCAGGGAATGGTTTGTGCTGCAGGAGTGTGGTCCCACCTGGGCACTCATTAGGATTGATTGTCTTGGGTCACTCTGTGATGGGGTTACAGCAAGGAAGAAAGAGGCAAAACAAATTAGGGTTCTCAGAACAAATCCGATATCTCAGAAATGAGATACTCCTGTTCCTAAGCCTGGTTGGGTACCTTCAAAATCAGTGGAAACGGCTTGTCCTAACACTGTCCAAACACTAGAAAGGCTTTAGAGGTTCTGGATTCCTCTTGAGGGTCCAATTCTTACAGTTTCAGCCCAGAATTTCTGCTGGTGAACTGAGCTCTTTGCTGGATTTTGACTCTCCTGCCTGTTTCTCATTTAACACAGCGCTGCTGTCTAACAGAAACCTGGTTTAGCCCAGAGCTCTGGTTCAGTGCTGTGTTTTGGCTCTAGGGTGAGAACAGTGTTGATCCCACACTGGTGGTTTGGTTGTTCCTGAGCAGATCTTACACTGACTTAAAGAGTTTTTGACTTCTCCTGCTGCTCTGCCAGAAAGCTGGCTATGGGGACATGAGAAGCTGGGAGGGGACAGAGCCAGGACAGCTGATCCAAGCTGCTGGAGGATTATTCCATACTGGATGACATCATGATGAACAATAAAAGAGAGGGAGTTGTAGCCACTACTCAGCTCGGCATTGGTCAGTGGTTCATGAGGGACTGCATCGTGCAGCACTTTGTGTATTCTTTTTTCATTATCATTATTGCCCTTTTATTTTCTGTTAAACCATCATTTTCTAAACGCAGGAGTTTGGATTTTTTCTGCTTCTCTCCCTGATCCCACTGAAGTGGGAAGGAGTGAATGGCTAATGTTAGCTGCCTGCCTGGTAAACCACAACACCCAATATGGGGCATGAAGTGCTGATATAATGATAAATCTGACCACAGTGTGTTAGAAAAAAACCCTGTATTTTTATAATAATTCATTATATTATTTTAATAGTTGCTGGTCACAATCTTTATTTATTTGATCTCAGACTTGATGTGCCCATTCCCAGAGTTGTGATATGTAGCACCTCACCTCCCATAAATGTTCCCTGTTGTGCTGTTTGGCATCTCTAGGGGTGGATTAAGGTTATTATTTTTCTGTACTGTGTAACACTGGCTCATGATATGATAAAATTACTGGTTGTGACACTAATCTGGTATTTGTACTCAGCATTACCATCAGCTCTGCAGTTCAGGAAATATCTCTTGGAAACTATTAATAGTTTCTCTCTTTACCTTTTCTCCTCAGAGTCAGTCTATGGGGGAGTCAAAGACACTTCGACTCCTTCATCTTTCCCTTCTCCTCCAAGCTAGTTACAATGGCTCTTGAGAATTTTGGATATACTTGGCATGTTGAACCAGCATATTCCTATTGCTGTGCTTCTTTATTTTCATCTTCATCTGTGAGTGAACTATGAGTCAGGCAAAAAGATTTCACCTATAATCCATATGGGACAACAGGGCCAGCAGCCTGCAATTACAAGGTAGGGAACCAAGCAGTTGGGATCACTTTCTTGGGAATGGGGCAATGACAAAATCATTGGAAAAGGAGCACAAGACACAGCCTCTGGAGGCGACTTCTGTCAGGTGTAAAGGAGGGCACCCCATTAAAGAAGATGCTGTATGTTGCCCAAGCAAGAGGACCACTGTGGAAAGAAGCATTAAAGAGGGAATTGGCTATGCTGAGGGTGATTCAGGATGACCTGGACAATGGGCAGTTATTCAAAGACAGAGATACAGTCAGGGGCATGTAATCCATGTGGCAAATCCTGTATGGAAGACACTGTCACTGCATGTGCCAGCTCATTGGAGTAATGACATGGAGAGGGACAAACAGGGACAATGGGCTAGCCAACTCCAGCAATATGGAGAAAGGCTCCTTTCCTCCCTACATCCTCTCTTGGCTATTGAAACACAGGCATGGGAAATCCAGCATTTCCCACAAATATGTCCTATTCCCCACCTGTATGGAGCAGAATTTTAGCTGTCAGGAGTAAGTGTTCCTCTGCTCAAGGAGCTGCAGTGGATCTGCACCATGAGCCATGCTCTGGATCCACCTGTGGGACCATGGAGAGGGTGTGAGGAAGTGGGATGAGTCATGGATATGAGAGTTGCAAAGAAAAGCAATCACAGAGATGTTTCTTCCAGGAAAATTGCTACTCCAATTTCCAGAGGGCAGTTCCCCAGACGGAGTAGAAGGGCTGATACTTCTTATCTTAATAAGGGTTCCTCTTCCTCTTCCTTTCCCTTTCCTTTTCCCTTTCCCTGTCCCTGTCCCTGTCCCTGTCCCTGTCCCTGTCCCTGTCCCTGTCCCTGTCCCTGTCCCTTTCCCTTTCCCTTCCTTTTAAACTTCATTTATCTCAGCCTAGGAGTTTTTCTTTTTTTCTGATCCTCTCCCTACCCCAGCTGGGGGGAATGAACAGCTCTGGGGGATTTATCTGCCTGCAGGTTAAACCACCACATGAAATATTGCTTCTTTTTGTAGGAGCAATGCCTTTGGCTTGTTACAATATTTAATATTTATATAACAAGATTGCATAGACCTTATACAAAATTATCAACAAATAAATGTTTAAAATGACAAGAAGTTGTTGAGGTTGTTTTTATTTGAGTTCCATTCCTGATTTCATACTTCTTTTGCTAAGAGGAACTTGAAGTTATCTGTTTTACAGAACTTAACTTTAGTTTCTCATTTTCTGTCATTGTAGTACCAGTCTGTTTTTTTTTCCTTCAAAATCAGGATCTTTATGAAATCCATACCAAACAAACTCGGAATCAAATTTTCTTTTAAGACAAAAAAACAATAACAAAAAATAATTTCTTGCCTGGATCACTGTTTAACAGTGATAGCACTTTCCTTGATATATATGAACAATTGCATTTTCTAATGCAGGACCAGGCAAATATTGATCTCTTACCCTAAATAAAATTCAATGATATTTTCATCAAACAGAACACTTATAAACTTAGATACAGCATTAAATTTGTTAACCATTAAAAATCCACCCTTTTCCAGCTGCATTCTTTATTCTGTTATTTTCTAGTGAAGATGCACTTGACAGGGAAATTATTTTTCACACTCTTGTTTGACATACTTATGCTGGGAAAACCTTCAAGCATAGCTCAAGCCAGAAAGGCATTGGGGAATATTCCCTAAGCAAAGCACAACTGGAAAGAAAATTAATAACCTTTTTTAGATTAATGTAAGAGAGGGCAAGAATTAAATATTTTTGAGTGAAACAGCTATAAAGAAGTGATACAATGCTTTTATATTACTCAAGGACCTTTAAATAGCCAATTTATTTATTGCTCAGCAAAAGCTGATGCAAGTAGCTCACTGCCTTGAAAACAAAACTTCACATGCACTGGCACAAACTGAATTCCCTCACAGCCCCAGCCTATGGTTCCAGTTGAGACAAAGTGCCAATTGACTTAAAAAGAAAATAAAAAATGCTCTTACCCCTATGTTCAGTATAAGAAAGAGCAATATTTTACAAGGTCTGTTAAAGTAGCTCCTGGTTCATGGTGCAATATTTCTGACATCTGTTATTTCAATGTGATGTTTCCATTGGCACTCTAACCCTTCAGCCAGCCATGAAAAACTGAAAAATGACTTTGTGCTATTGAAGTGACAAATATGGATCTACAGGATCAGCCTTCAGCAAGAGTCAATGATCATAAATCCCATGTTTCCATTGTTTTCTTGAAAAATTTATGATGTAGTTTGGCTTACTTTTCAAATGAATGCTGAACACATTGTCAGCAGAAGGATTCCAGAGCTCTGTAAGCAATAACCCCAGAGTTTTTTTAGATCCTGAAGATTTTTCCCAGTGGGAAGATTTGGAGCTTTACAGAAGCTTGTTGGACAGCAATTTATTACTGTATTTAGGATCACTATTATGTTTCTAGTGGGGTTTTGGATTTATTCTATACATCTAGAAACAAACTTCTAGAAGAGGCTGCTAACCAGAACTATGTTATTCAACTCAATGTGGAGGTTTTAAATCACCAGTATTCTAGGATTTTTGCACAATAAGAAGCAGGAAAGGGAATACAAAAATAAGATAGGATTTTCCTTTGACAGGAAAAGGGAAAAAACACCCTACAAATAAAACCAATAATACTTCTAGCTTTCATTTCTCTTCTCTTCCATAAACATATTCATAATCTGTGTAAACCAAATTTTTTATTTCTCTATTGATGAAATAGAAACAATGGAATTTCCTCTGTCCCTACTGTAGAAGGCAGGCAGGCAGACAGGAAAAGGAAGGAAGGAAGGAAGGAAGGAAGGAAGGAAGGAAGGAAGGAAGGAAGGAAGGAAGGAAGGAAGGAAGGAAGGATTGATTCTGGGTATCTTCACTAATCCTCCACTTTTCTTCCTTTTCAGTGACAGAGAGAACTCCTTTATTCCATCTGCCTCCTTTAATATCACACAAGACAAAGGAAGCTTGGAAGAATTTGTAAGATAATAGCTTTTATTTAAGACAAAACTGGTCATGACCTTGTCTTTTCGTTCTTTTAGATTAAAAGCAACATGACATTGAAGAGTAATTTTAACAAATTAAAGAAACACATTGAAACAATGCATTTCATAGAGCTGTTTTCTGTAGTAGTTATTCACACAGAACCTATCATCCAGGATGGAAGCAGTGACTTAAAGGAAAATGTTCAGATCTGTACTAAGAAAGGTTCAGCAATCTTGGCCATGGCAGATGAGGACACTTTTTAACCTTATCAGTGCCAGTCTTTTGCTGTGAAAGGTCTGTCCTGCTTAACTGACTTCTTGTATTGTCTGATGTGCCATTTGACAAATTTCTGATGATCTATCCACTTTTACATAGCTTCTGATATTGGAAAAGGAATAGGAAAATTATATCCATTTCTTAATGAGGAAATTATAACTGTAAACAAAATTGACTAGAGTAGAATAAAATTGCGGGAATAAAACCCATGCCTTTTTCCTAGGGGGTTAGAGAAGCCCTGCTTCCGCTTTTCTCATTTCTTTAAATGATGGAATTTTTTTAAATGGTAGACACTTGCAGTGATTTAGATTTGCCAATTTGAATTTC
>VWYI01023217.1:327-69475 GCA_013399455.1 Anthoscopus minutus
AGTTTAGTGATGCTGGGTGTGGTGTTGTTTGATGTTTCACTCTCCATATAATAAGTGCACATATTTTTCTGGATCAGTAGAAGTGCTTCTGATTAAATAAAAATTTAAAAGTGCAAATGTTTAAAAGAACAGCTTGTCATGAGGATGGCTTAAGCTGTTTAAATACATAAGTCCAGTGTTTTTTTAGACTCTCTACAGCACCTGACACACCTGCATGTGGCTAGCAGACAACTAATATCACACTAGTTCTCTTTGGAGATGCCTGTGGATGACATTGGCCAATTCTCTGCAACAGAATAAAGAAGCTGATGAGATCAGCTGTTGCTAAAATCAGTCTACATCTAGAGGATTATAAAATGAAAGGAATTTTTATAATTCAGTATTGCAGCATTCTCAGCTTTCATTTTATTTTCTTTTCCTAAGAGTTTCCTTTCTACTTGCCCAAAGAAGAACTGTACTTACTCCCAAAAGATGTTCATTGATTTCAGCATGCTGAGAAGCCCCCCGTAGGGCTATGTATGTTTTCTGCTTCACATCATTTTGTAGATAGGTGGGCAGTAAAGAAACAGGGTGTATTTTATCTAGGAAGGATGGGAAGGGATGCAACAAACCTGCAAACTTTAGTTATTTGAGGTGAAGATTCCCTGGATGAAGCAGGGTTTGAGTTCTCCACTCCTGGGTACTTAAAATGCATGTAAATACTCTATTCATTGATAGCCTGGTGTTTCTAAACTTTACTCATTCTGTCTGCCTCAGCTTTGTGCATTACTCTTCTGACTCTCCCAAGAGCATTTGAATAGAATGAAACAACTTTGTGCCCATTGTGATCACAGCTCTCCTGATAAACACACCATTTCATGTGTTGGTGAGCTTCTGGCATCTTTAAAAAGGCACACAAAAGATCCCCACCACCCCACCACCAAACAACAGGACAACAAAAAGAGAATAATAACTTAAAATATGGGAATAGGGAATTTTACTGTTTCCCTCTCTGTCATGATTCAGCAAATAATTTCATCGTTTTTGCTCTAACCTCTCTGTACCTCGGTCAAATTTAGATGAAAATTAAGAGTGGAATAATATATCCAGTGGTTTATCTAGGAGGATTTGGGTACAAAACCCCAAATATTTATAGAAAAAATGCTAAATATTTGCAGTCTGGGTTTCTGTATTGTTTAAAGTATTTTCAAAAATAACTTCCCGCTTCACCACAGTTTTTTAACTTGGAAGACTTTGTTTTCTGAAAGTTTCTTTTACAGTTTTCTTAGGTTTTCTCTCTTATCTCAGTCCCTTCCAAGGACCTAAATCTTTTCATGTGCCAACCTTCCTCTGAAAGGTGAAGGAAGTCTCAATGTGGAGTGACAGAAAGACAAAAGAGAAGGACTATAATGAACTACCCTTGAAATGCTTAAAAGCATTGCCCCTGCAAGAAATTTCCCAGGTGTCTTCTGCAAATTATATGCTATAAACAATTATTTTTATCACAGTAACATACAAAGACACAAAGCAAAGCTGAGAGCTTGGTGGTGTAAGATACTACTAAAAATAACAGAGCAAAATCTTTTTCTGACCCCGGGAGCCATGACCCTGCTGGGAAACAGAGTGAATACTCTAATTCAAGGAAACAGTTGGCTTCTTTAACATTCTGCATTAAAAGTGGGTAGGAATTGTTTTCTAGAGAAGAAAAGATATGGGCTATGGTCCAAATCCTAAAGAAGAAGACGTCAGCATCTTTAGGAAGAGAGATGCAACTAAATCTTGCTATATTGTAGTAAATTCATTAATGAAACAAATGCCTCATACTCACTCTTACCAAGGCTTAACTGTATTTCTCTGAGTCTCATAGTCTCCAAGACACTTGTATTACCTCATGCCATTATTCGGGACAACACTCCCCATGTTTCACCTTCTAGATAACAACCTTGAGTTTGACTCTCTTAATCATATTATATTGTAATGTTCTGGGCCCTTGATTATAAAATCTCATCTTTGTCTTCCTTCTGTGTTTAGAATGGAGAAAAGCAGTTGTAAAAGTAAGTGCAGGAATAGAATTGTGCAGATCAATGAGCAAACAAATTAATGAAAGTCCCTTTACAAGAAAAAAGCAATTTTGCCAGGCCCTATAAGTAAGTATTGGTCATTATTAGGAACACAGACACAAAAATGTATAAAACATGAAAAATCACGTGTAAGTTTGGGATATATGAAAACTGTGGCTAAGCAGAACATTTCACTCCATTGGGACTTAAACCTTTTCCTCTCCCATTCACTCTAGAGTTAAAGAACTCATTTAGCATGCAAAACTGGATTTGGATTGCATCTTGTCCCAAAAGGGCTTTAGATCTTTCTTAGTGACTGCCCTGCTCTCCTGTACTCCAGGATGAGCTATTTCCTATTTTTTCCTGTGAAAATTGCTGAACCATGGTTCGAGTATTTTGTTCAGGTTGTAGGGAGAAGAAAACAAAAAAGATACATTTTGTGTGCATGAATGGACTTATAACCTGCTGTGCAAAGTGCCAAAGAAATATATTGAGTTTTAAGCTCGATTTCCAAGCAAACGTTCTTTTTTATTCAAATAGTACCTCCCCAGTGTGTCCATCATATCACACAGGCATTGTTCTTAGGCATGGGATGCTCAGATTACAACCTATCAGGCAGTAAAAGTATTTCTATTAGGCATCCTGCAGCCTTATTGTGTACCCACACCATTGACCAAGGAGGGTGGTGCTCTTTTAGATGAGCCTTTGAATTAGTTTGCCTTTATTAAAACTGAAATTGAACCATTTTTTTCCTGTACCAAACAAAGCTTTCTTTTTCCCTTTCTCTTTTTTTGCTTATATTTCTGTTTAATGAAAAAAAAAAGTTTTGTTTATAGCCTTATCTAAATCTGTTACCTCCCTTGATTCGATTTCTGAAACAAATCCCAGTTGTTCCCTCAGACTTTATTCATACTAAATTAAACTTTCAGCCTGTATTGGAGATGGTGCACAGTGCCAACCTATAGAATAGGGATCTGCAATGGGAATTCTGGATACAGTAAGACTTTTCCCACCATCCTACAGATCTGTTCAGATGTTTTGTCATTAGTTGCTATTTATAAATAAGCAGCTTTCCATTGCATGATAAAGACTCAAATGAAAAACACTTCAAAATGCTGGAAAACTATTTGAAGTAGGAGCCACATGGGTACTCAACAACAGAACAATGGATGATTTTAAGTGTTTGCTAATCCTTGTGAACATTTTATAGAGTCAATTTCTTTCACTGACTAGAAGAAAAATTATAGCAGATGAAGACTATTAATATACATTAAATTCTCAGACACTATTTTGCAGTTCAGCTAGGTGAAAACTTGCCATTCTGCCTGATAGACATGAAGTTCTTCAAAAATGGAACAGGAAAAGCTGACCTCACTATAGTAAGCAGAATAAACCAGTTATACTTAGTCTCATTGGTGCTTATAAGAGGTTTTAGCTGGCTTCCGTCCTGACTGGCTATAATTGGCACAAACAATTTCCTTCTTTGAGAGCAGCTGTCACTGGGGTAGTTTCTGTGAGGGCCAGGAATGGAATAAAGCATTTATTCTCTCAAAACATCCTCCTTTGTGTAGATGCCTATAAACAAATGGTAATGATAACCAGACACTCATCAAATTGTGGGGAGGTGATTAGTGGGATGCCACAAGTATTAGTGTTCAGCCTAGGTATAATTGACATCTTTAGTCTCTTACACAATCTAATAAAATCTAGCTGCTGGAAAAACTTTTTCTCATTTCATTGGCTTACTCACATAATGTCAAGGTAAAGATTATTAGATCACCTTCTGCAGTTATTCTTTTTTGCTGTGGATTTTTCCACTGCTTGCAAAGGACTGACTTCACAGACATCTGTCTATACTAGAAAGCAAAGCAGTTTAGAAGTGACATGACAGTGACAGATGTTGCTATTTAGCACAATTCACAACCTCTTAGTCCAGAGGGAACACAGCGTGTGAGCCTGACTCATACAGAACTGAACCAAAGGGAGTTTTCTGAATTCAGAACAGAGAACACAGAACCAGGTGAGATATGTTAAGCTGATATCTTGGTTTTCTTGACAATTGAACTAAATATCCTAACTTGAAACTAATTGGGTTCTGTTTCTAAGAAAACAAGCTTGTTTCTCCTCACCATTTCTTCTGGAAATTCATTCCAGGGCCTTATAGCCCTGTCATTCAGAAAATGAAGAAAAATTCCAACTCAAATTTATTCACTTATTTTAGTCCTCATACATTTGGAGACTGACTGTAAGTTTCTGAACTAGGAAAGAGAGCTTATTGTGAGAGTTTTTCAGAGGTCAGGCTATACTTGCAGTTCAGACTCTCTAAAGCTTGGGGCCAAGCCACAAAAACTTACATTGCACTTTTCACAGGTCTGATTTCGCTAACTTTGCTATATTCCCATATTCCCATAGCTGAAAGTGGGAAAAGCTATCTCCCTTATTAAAGTATTCCAAAATTTTGTATAAGAAACCTTAAAATACATGTTTGGTCAATGAAAACAACATAGCATTGGTTTCTGCAGTTTCATGCTGAGCTAAACCTCCAATTCAAATTTAACACTAGGAGGTAACTTGCCATGTATGGGAAGTTAAGACTTCATAGTTTAATTGTGTAACAAATAGTCCATCAACTTAATGAAACAGAAAATCAGGTTAATAAGTTCATAAATATAAATATAATTAAGCAAATACACACATACATATCCATAAAAAAGCGAGTGATAATCAAATATATACCATTATAAGAAAAAATATCTTGAAGAAAGTTTGGGGTCTTGGGAGGTGCTACACCAACAATATTTGTTGTTGTTTGAACTAAAAAGCCCTATATGCGTAATTCCCGATGTCTTTACCAACATTTGGCCCAAATACAGGTGTTTTTATGCAACTACCAACTGCCCATTTAGTGATCTTGCTAAAAACAGAACCTACATAAAATGTGTGCAAGTGCAGTGCCACCTCGATGTGCTGTGAAGATATAAACGTCTTAAGTCCAACGTATGGTTTGCAAGGCTTAACATGGACCTCAAATGTTTGCAGGTGTGGACATAGTTTACAGCTGAGGAGCAGTGTTTACCAATGGTGAAGAGCAAGGCAGTGACCAGAGAAACAAACAGGAAGAATTTTGGTTAATTACCCAGGATGAATGAGAATTACAGCCAAAAAAAAAACCACATTCCAGTGCAGAGCAAAACCGAAGTAGTGGTTATTAATTGTAAAAAAAAAAAAAAAGTGCCTGGATTGGAAAAACAGTACTGATACACTGATACTACATTTTCCTTTTAACTTCTTTTTTTTTTGTGTTACAGAAGATAACATTTGGGTTTTATTATTGGTTTGATTATATAAAGGTTTTGTTGGATTTGTTATATAAAGGGTTATAAAAATAATATCTGCTATGGATTATTTTCTTGTACTGGAATAAGTTTAGAAACTAAGGAAGATGGTTGATAGCAAGTTTGTATAAAGATATTTATGAGGTTAGAAACAATAGCACGAAGGAATTTTTAAAGGTACTAGTAGGGTTATTATCCCATGAGCACGCCAAAATATAAAAATTACATTTGATAGGTATAAGAGGATACACATATTCTGATATTTACGCAATAAATATGTAATTATTAAGAGCTGGGGTATTAAGTGATGCAACTAAAGGCACAGGGGAGCTTTTCTCAGGATGATGCCTTTGAAATCTGTTGATTTTCTTGCTTTTCCAGGGCAAGAAAGGTGTGAGTGTAAGAACATTAGTAAATTGCAAACAATATTGTTGTTTGTCTTTTTCTATTAACACCAAAGAATTTTAACTCTTAATCACATTTTACCTAACAAAAGTTTGTAATTTTTTTTGCATGCCTATGCTGGATTGACACTAACAAAAATATTGATTGGTAATTAATCCAGTCCTCAATCAAATTATGGTTATATCGTTTAATGTCAGCACTGCTCCCTCGATGTTTTGTGGTTTTAACTCCTGAAGTACTTAGAGAGAGAAAGTATAGTCCTCAGTTTGCTACAATAAACAAGTCTAATAACTCAATCCCTTGCAGATAGTAAGATTTTTGAGACATTCTACTGATTATTTCAGTAGCCTTTATCTCTTCAAACATGAATCTTGAATATGGTAAGCTGCAATTAAAAGAGAGATGGTGGCAAAACCCAGTGAAATAACATTGGGACTTTACCTCTAGAAAGCACATTTTGTGCAACATACTCGAGGGTGCATTTGTCTTTTCCATGGCCATATCATACTCCTGACTGATGGCATGCAGCTCCAGAACTGGACTCCAAAATTTATGTGTCTGTATGTGTGTGTCTGTATTACAGACAGTAGCACCTAGCTAGCTATTAATCTCATCCTTAAATGAGTCTCTGCAGACTCCACTTTCTGTAACAACTTGATCTTCACTGTGTACCTTATGACTTCAGCAGTCCAGCTCACACTGAGGCACGTATATTGCAGATGCTCAGATTTAGAAGCTTGAATCCATTCCCTCATTTTACATCACATAACCAGCTCAAATACCAATGTCTTTTCTATCATAGAATCATAGAATTGTACAAATCAGAGAATAATTTGGCCTGGAAGGGACTTGGGAGACCTTTTGTCCGGTCTTCTGTTTGAGTTAGGTTCTACATTGTACTGTGTGACCTATTAGAACAGTCCAGGCTGTGCAGGGCTTTGTCCAGTCAGATTTTCTTCATTTCTAACTAATGAGCACCATTTATACCAGAAATTCTTGCTAGTAGAACTGAATTCTTGCTAACAGCGCTTTTACTTTTGTACTGTCAAAACACTTTCCATTTTTCTTTCTCTATTTCTGTTTTCTTGCATTTGTTCCAGAAGGCATCTCAGTCTTGCCTCTGTTGTGCATGTCCAGCTTCAATTTCTTATTGAATAAAAATATATTTTTAAGACAAAACCCCACAATCTTTACCTCCAAAAAACCACCAGTGATAAACTCACCACAGGTCTTGAAAAGTTGCTTGCTAATTTCTAACCATGTATCTCTTTGGTTCTTCTACTGATGGATGGAAAAGCCTTCAGGAAGTGATTTCCCATGGCCTTTTTGAAAACATACATGAATGGTTAGTGAATATTGTGGTGCATTTTGTTTTACAAGCAGAAATTCTCAATTAGATCACCACTCACTGGGAAGCAAGTTCATCAGGTAGGAGTAGAAGGCAAGAGACGTCCACCAGGCTGGTGGTAATTCAGCAAGGCATTTCTGGAGCTCTCGTTCACACTTAATGAACTTGTCTAGTAACAGCAAATCCTTGGAACACAGATATCTATCAGTGCCAAAAATGTTAACAGCCAGTAAGCATACAGGCAAAAAATACCAGGAAGATGAATGGTGTGAAGAGAAAGATTTGTAGGACAAGCCAGCAGGACAAACTCTCCAGTGCAGAAGCACAGTTTGGCCAAGTTATATCTAAGAGAGGTTGATCAACAACTTCATCTGGTTTTTCCAATTGTATGGGTTGAACAGTCTCCCTGTGACAGGCTTGGACCAAAATAGCCTTATTGGATCAAAATTGCTGCTTCTCAGGCAAATACTTCCACACATGAGGATAAAGCATATATGTGGGTGGTGACAGGGAGAGGTACAAGGACAACTACATTTTCCTGTCTTTCCTGTGCTCACAGCCAGCTTTATATCCCTGCCTGGACCCTGATGACCTGACTGTTCCTGCCCACCTCTCAAAGGCTCCTTTGTCCCAGGGTCTAGGACCCCATATCATCCCCCAGGCTACCCTTCCTTGACCCAGAAACTCCAAGCAGGGTTGGTATTGTTATCCCATATATACATTTGAATTTTAGCTGTTATACTAATTGTTTTGCAATATTTGGCTGTTATAATCATCCTGACTCAGCTGTTTTAACTTTCAAGCTTTCACAATAATTTAACAGAACAATACCTTGCTTAGTTATTCTTAACCGATTGTGATTCCCTTCAAAACCTTTCTCATGCACCTTCCTTTCCATCCTTTTTTTTAGTCAATTCTTCTGGAATCTGCCCTCCCATGTTGGGTGAGAGGGCATTAAGACATACCCAGGTGAGAATATTACACAGCACTGCTGCTGTCACAAGTCCCATGTGGCAGATGCACATGATGTCATCTTCTTAACCAGGAGATTCCTTCCACAGCTGAGTCATTGCAAGGCACGTGCTACAAGGAGATCCTCTGTATGTCCTCTCGGTTTAAAAGTTTTGTGGCACAGTCTTTCAAAGAGTTCTTCCCTGACAAAGAAAATATTGTCTCTTTGGAGCAAACTGTGATCAGCTGCACAACAGAGCTCAGACACTCAGTCACTGATCTGGATTTTGACACTTTAGAGAAATATGACAAGGTGTTTTGCCTTCTATCTGAAGCATCTCATTTCTCATTTAATAAGCAATTTGCTGCCAAATTTTTAATTAGGGTTCCATCAGAAAACATTATTTTTTTCAGCAAAACATGCAACATCTGTCTGGTAATCTATCTTCCCTGTTTCCTCATCTAGACCAACAACTGAAAAAAAAATCTTAAAAAAAATCATCAATTTTCTGCCTACTCAGAAAAAAATACAACCCATCTTCAGTCTTGTATTGTCTGACTCTCGGATGCATCAATTCTTCACTGTCATCTCTCTCTTGTGTTAGGCTCCTGCTGTTGAGAAGAGCTGCCCTGAGCAATGAGTGGCATGGGAGGGCACTTTCTCTGCTTCGAAAAGTAAAGAGAATTCCAGTCGGCTCTGCCTGCCAGGTGGAGCTGTCAAACCTGGATGGTGAGCCAGCCCCATAGAGCACAGGGAGTGCAAAGAGGGCAGCGCTGCTGCCTCAGTGAGGGCATTCACCATCTTCAGTGGAAGGAGCAGATCCAAATGTGCTGCTCTCTGTGACCCTAAGAGCCAGACACATCCCAGATCTGTGTGATTGATACGGGTCCCACCATAGGGAACAAAGATGCCAAAATGGCAGCAGCCCTCTGGTGTGTGCTTGAAGCAGCTGTACTAGCAGGGGGATTCAGGGATTCTGCAACAGTCTCGTTCTCTCTTCCTAAAAACAGACTGTTGGGAACGTAACTACGGAAATTCCCACACATGAGCCCTTGTTGGTATGTATAGAGATAACAGCATGTCCAGAGATGGATTTATACACATTAGGAAGACTTGTAGCAGCTTATGAAACTGTAATTATTTCCCATCTGTGACTGTGAGACCTCAGAGAGAAGCAGACTGCTGAGGCAGGCCATCCTGCTGAACAGGCAGCTCTGCTTTACCACTGTGCTGTGCACAAAGCTGACTGGCCATTCTTATGAGGCAGAAGTCTTATCCAGAGGATTTATCAGGAACTTTGCTTCCTAAGCTCTGTTGATTTATTTTGTATGAGAAGTGTGGGTGTTGGGAGGAATTCTTTGGTCCTTCCTCATTGCTGCCTGCAGAAACGGAGGGCTGCTGTGCATTCATCTTAATTACAGTGTTTGCCTTCAGTGATTTGCCTTTCCAAAGCTGTCTTCCTATGACAAAGGGGACAGTCTTCACTGTTTTCTTCTGATCAAGAGCTGAGTCATTCCATTTCAAAGCCCATAGGCCAGATATGTTACTAATGCTGTTGCCCAGGTCCATGCAGGTTCACTGAAACAGTGAGGATCCAATTCTTAAAAATAGCTCATTTATTCATGGCTCTAATTAAATTAACTAGAAAGTCTCAAGGATAACATTGAAAGAAACCAAACCGTTTTCTACCTTTGCCTTCTTTTTGTTGCTTTAATGTCCAGCATATTTTTCCTGTGAGTTCATTGAGCTTTGAATGGCCCTAGGAAACGGGCTATTGAAGCCATATTCAGACATTTTCTTTATGTCTGCCTACTATAGATATTGCAGCTTATTTTCTCCCCTTGGAACAAACCTTAGAAACAGCTAGACTTTGCTTCCTTGTTTCAAGTAGCACAATATTTGTAGTTAATAATTTACATGTGCAGATAGGTAGGACTAGTCTGTATTCTCAGAAAAATGGAGGTGATTAGAGTGAGTTACATTCCTACACATCTTCAGAACACTGAATTTCCATCCCTGAAAAGCAGTATTTGTGAGGGAATTTAACATCACAGATGTGTTACCCTCAAGTCAATGGTATTCAGTAAAACAAAGGCATTAACTTCAGTGGGAATGGGTAGAGACAGAAAATGCCCATTTGAAAACTGAACCCCAAATATACAGTTAGTGTTCACTTGTCTGGAGAATGTTGTCTTCTAACTTTGCCTGAAAAATAGGCTGAGATAGAAAATAATACCTGAATTTCTTTTCATTGCATCAATAATTTTCATCTATTTCTTTTCCCTAGCATCAATCTCAAACACTACTTAAAAGCAATCTACTCCTTGTTCTGATTTCAGAAAAAGCTGTTTTACTACTGTTTATAGAGCACTGGAATCAAGTTTATATCTCAATGCTATCAGTGTTTCTTTTATACCACACATGAACATAGACCAAACTTCCTGGTGAACTATTTCTAAAAATTTCATTTACTGAAATTTCAGTCTCAAGCGTTACTTCTCCTCACAATCTCCAAGTCCATTCCACTTGGGTAGCATTAATCTGCTACACAGATGGAGGCAAGATGTTTCCATTATTTGCTAAGGTAACTAGTTCCTCCTCAATTTCTGCTGACAAGGTTGGTTTTGAGCTATTCTGACCCAAAAAGCTGACCAGAGTGGATTAGGAACTAAAAGACACAGCCATCAAGATTAGCCACTGCATGTATGCAAAATGTTAAGTCTTTTTATTTTTGTTCTAATAGGTCTGGGAATATGGTAGATGGTAAAACTGCAGCTCCTATATTTTATACTTGATGTAAAAAAGCAGTAAGATCTTACATTATGTAGGAGCAGCTTTTTCCTTCAGGTTGAATGTTCAAAAGTCACAGAGCCCAGTGAATTCTTTGCCTGGGGAAAACGTGCCTTTGACCAAATTTTAAGATAGTCTCTATAATTAGTGGTCTAATTTTGTTGTGCACAAATGACCTTACCCACCCAAGTGGGAACACAGAACTCTTATTTACGAGCTCAAATTGGCTGAATGTGTGTCCTCAAACAAGCATACTCTGAGTCTGCTGCATACATAATATTAAGTATGGCAGGCTCTGAAACGACAGTCAACAAATGAATATGAAACACTGCAGAACTATTTTTGGTGCAGCATACATGGGGCTAGGAAAAGGCCAGAATGAGAATGTAGACTTTTCTAAGTTGGCTCCAGTTCAGATCCCCAAACAAGAGCAAATGCTCCCAAGAGACTTGGAGCACTCAGAAGAATTTGCATTGTCAATGAACTGCCCAAAAAAAGAATATTAATATTTGATATCACAATCTCGTCACTGCATCAGTGTATCAGGATCTAGAACTTCACTGCTGGAGTGCCTTGTGGCTCTGCATGAAGGAAGTCTATAAATCCCTGTGAACCAGCTACTCTATACCAGACAGAACAGACTACTGATAAATTTGTTCACAATCCCAAAAATATACTTTCATCACACTTGTTCTGCTCTGGCATTTATAGCCTTGATTTTCATACTTTGCCTGTTTCTGTGTGTATAAGCTGCCTACCAGAAGAGCACAGACACTCAGCCTGATCATTCCTCCACAATTGGCTGTTTCTGTTCCAAAACTTCTCTCTCCTGTTCAATTATCCAAATAAGACTAAATGAATAATGAAGAGTGGCAAAGGCACTAATTAGTGCAGACAGTGATCAAAATCTCCTGGAAAAGCTATGAGAAACCATCATGGCAAGTAATGTGTGAACCACCATGGCTTGATTCCTGCTATGTTTCCTGCAATATTCCAGAGAGAAATATAGTGAAGTAGGAACAATTAATCTTACTCACCTACCATATGTGGAGGGGTTATACACCCTTGTGAGTAAATACTCCAATTTCATTTTTGTCTGCACCCTTTAGTCCTATCTTCTCTATATAAGTAGAATTTGTATTAACATCAGTTATTATTATTGTAACTAATAGCATATTTCTAAAATTGAGTCCATTCTTAGTTACATAACACAAAAAGCTCAAAACAGGTGGAGTTATTTTCTTTAAAAAGTCACAAAATACAAAATGAATTACTTTTTTTTTAAATGGTTTTTTTGAGCTAAAAACAGAGTCAAGTTTTACCCTAGGGCAAATTTCTGTAGATGAGTTATAAATCTCTAAATAATGAGGTTTTTAATGAAAACAAGGCTAACTCAGTGTGAACTGTAGCACAGCAAATTATGTCTCTATAACTGTAACTTAATGGAAATCTACAGAATATTGAAATTTTTTTCTGATTATTGCTTAATTTATCAAAAATATATCATTTACAGCACACTCTAAATGAGGCAAAGCTTATTCAAGGATATGGCAGAGATAATTACAAAAATCACCAAGGAGACACATAATGAGTAGGTAGAGGACCAAGTCACATGAAAGAAGAAATTATTATTGTTGTTATTATTATTATTATTTAAATCTATGATACCAATGATTACATCAGCTATACCTGTGGGAGATGGTGGGAAGAACCATTGACACGGGGCTAAATGGAGGGAGGGATACAGAACGAGTGAAGAAGGCATTGTTGCTGGTGAGTCAGTAACATCATCTCTAATGTTTTCTTCCCAGGGCATGCTATAACTGCTGTATTTGTAGCATTTTTAACTGGAAGCTTGAGATGCAATTAAGCAAATGAACAGCTAAACCCAAAGGCTCCCAAAATAAATAAAAGGTTGGCAAATTAACTCAGAAGGAAATAGCACTCATCATTTGTGCAGCATTTTATATTTTCAAGGCATTGTACAAACATTGACTAATGAAGGGCCTTTTTTTCTGTTGTTCTCCCTGGAGTTTGCATGAATTACAAAATCTACAAATGAGCAGGCCAAAAATGTAGTTAGCCAAAGATAACAGAAGAGATAATACCAAGCAATAGCTGGCTACTAGGTAGACTCATGGAAGACAAAATCCCAAACCAGCCATGAATGGTGCAGTGCAGTCCTGGTGCATTAACACCGTGCATTCGTAGCTGCTGCTCCTGAGCAGAGAAGTCCTTCCTCCCAGCCAGGCTCAGCACTGTGCTGGGACCAGCTGTTGCTCAACCAGCCTCTGTGCCACTCTTCATTGCATGTGAAAAGTATGCCTGAAACATCACAGAGTTCACTGTAGGGATCACAGACCAGGGAATTGCATCCAACAGCAGCTGCAAGGAGAGCCCTTAACCACCACACTGACAACACTGCTCTTTCCTCTCTGGAAACTCAAGCATCACCCAGAAAGGAATGGGAGATTCACAGAGCCTTTAGGCTTTTAATATCCATGGAGTTCACTTGCTGAGGGAATAGCCATGTTCCTGAGCATTAATTTTATGTTACATACTCTTACAATAAAAATACTTTAACTATTTTGGGAATGAGGGAAGAAGCACTTGCAAGTGAATACCCTTATCATAAGGTGATTTTGCAAGGGATCCCTCTGGTCTCACAATTCTTTTAGTTTCAGTTTTAAAATGATCCAGTTTTCATCTTTCTCCTGTTTTGCTGCAGACACAAAACTTTTCATAGTACCCTGGACTATTGGAAAAGAATGTGCAACCTCTTTTTAGATGAAGACACCAGAAACACGATTTTTATGACCTAAATCAGTTACAGAAGGTGGATGTTGCTTTCCCTTTCTTCTTAACAAAAGCTTCTTTGATGGGTCATCATCCTGTGAGCTCAATAAACAAAGATGTAGCAGTGGTTTCTCTGCTTTAAAAGGAAAGCAGTCTCCCCAGTGAGTTAAGTGTGCCAATAACAAATATACCCAACCTGACTGCTCAGGAGTTTAAGCCTAGAAAGCCTTTGTGGATTCCACAGGAACTTCAGACTAATCTCACACTAAACTGAAAATGTAGGAGCTCTGAAAATGGATACAAGCAGGACTGCCAAAGCCAGGCAAAATTGCAAGCACTTGAGTCTTCACTCCTGAGGAGGGAATAGGCACGTTGCTTATGCCTCAGTTAGGCCTGTCTGACATTTGAAGTACCTAAGTGTCTTTCTGGATGTGGGCATGGGTCTTAGAGATAACATTAACAACACACCAACAGAAGCCCTATTTGTCCTGGACTGTCGAACACTGAGTCCTTAGCAACAAATAGCTTCTAAGCAGTGAAACCTGGATCACAGAAAGAGATGCTGAGAGTGTACAAGTCACTTTGTGACTGCGCAGTGGCTGCTTGTGCAAAGGATACATTTTCAAGTGTTTGCAGTAACACAGAAGCCATGCAGCTGGTTCTGAGTCATTCTGAGCAACAGAAAAGGTGATGAACATTATAGGAAATGATCTCCAGTTACTTCAAAATATTATTCTGGAGTGGAAATTTCTGTGAGCTATTTGCTCTAGGAGGTATTTTGTGGTTATTAAGCTCATTTCTGTTGCTTTTGCAGAAAAGCACTGCCTGCTCCTGCCCATGGCTCTGCAATGATAGGCACAGCTGCATCCCATGAAGACTATCCAAAGCATCATTTAAAGAAAGCCAACAAAACAATAGCTCACTCAGCAAATGCTGCAGATAGTGTCTTATGCTGGCATATGCTGGGATTTTTCCTTTTTACATCACTGCAGTGAATATTCACCAAAGCTCTCGCAAATCAGACTTTATCAGCTAAGAGGACCAGACCAAGTTATTACAACCTGATCCAGAAGATCCACTTAGAAGCCTCACCACCATTCTGCTGCCTGCTCTCAGTTCTCCTCTCTGTCTCCAGGCTTCCAGGACAACAGTCTGGTCTGTTCCTTCCTGGATAAATTTATCTCAGCTGTTCAGCTAAGAGATGATGCAAGATCACATAAGTGCTTAGTGGAGATGAGGATTGCTTCCAGGTCTAGGAGCAAAAGTTTACAGGCCAAGCATCTGGGACTACTTGCTGATTGTAAATGCACTGAAGATACAAAACACCAATCTCACAAATTTTCAGAAAAAATGTTCCTGGCACTGACTTCCATTCTATTGCAGTCTAATATCTGAAAGGAAATGGTAGAAGTTTCTTGACTTAGGTAATTAAGTCTTACCTGCTGAATAAAGCTTTAAAAAAGAAAACTGCTGTGAGTAGCTTTTCCTGGGCAAGAACACAGCTTCATCATGTCTATGGTTCCTGGCAGATTACAGTCACCCAGGTAATTAAGGTTAAAAAAAAAAGTAGCTTAAATGGTAACCTAAAACCGTGAGAAAGGGGAATGATTATAAACAGTGTATACCATATTAAGGAATTATAGTAAAAAAAAAAAAAAGGCAAAAAAAGCCTCAGGAAGATTAAAGTGTTAAATAGTAGTTAAATAGCAAAGAGAGAGAGAGAAGACAGACTAATGCCTCTTCTTTTTTCTTCTTCTTTCGCTCTATCTTTGTAATCCAGATTTAGCAGCAATTTTTGGATGCCTGATGCCCTGGTGTGTGAAAATTGGATGCATTTTCATGAGATTAATTTCCTCAGCAGGGATGGGGTCAGATGAGGGAGTTCTGTAACTTCTTACTGCCAGACAGTCACTAGGATATTGGTGGAGGTCTCAGCACAGGTGTTATACCTTGCTCTCCCCTTCACTGGGAGGCAGTGTTTACATGAGGGAATGGCTGTGCCATCTGGCTGGAGCTGGGCAGTCCTGTGAGTACCACTGTTTATTTGGAGGGGGTAGATATGACATAAAACTATTCCTTTGGTGTCTGGTATCAAAGGAGAAAGGCACTCTTAAAAGAAAGAAACAGAAAAGACTTGCCTGAAAATGAAACATGGATTGCACAGAGGGCACCTTGTACATCCCTATGGCGTGGTAACCCAAACAAAGATGGATTTCATCGGGAAGTAGTTTATGACCGCAGCTGATTTACAAGGTGAGTCACTGAAGCACATACTCTAAAAGAAGGCAGTGCCCAGTAAAAACTGACTACGTGTGGCAAACCACACACCAGCCCTGCCCCAAACTCATCTGGGCTGGCTATGTTCCTGTGTCCAGCCTTTGTACGAAACCTAACCCAGAGTGAGACAGCCCTCCTTTCAGGCTTGACAATGCCTGTGACAAGATTTTAGCTTAGATTCCACTAATATATCAAGCTATTTGCACTATGTGCCTTTGTCACTTGAATGAATAAAAGAGGCCAGCTGAGAATCTGTGTTTAAATATAATTTAGCCTGTCAAGCAACAGTGCTCCTCAGTGGGGAGGAATCAAGGCCCTTGTCATGAAACAGCAAGGTCAAAGAAATGCCACCATTGTCCCAGCCCTGCTTCCAGCTCCAGGCTCTGGGGTGACAAGAGAAGAGGCTCCAAGGGGACAAGGCAGCAATTGGGAGAGCTGAGGAAGCCATGCTGCAGGAGCAGGCAGGTACCAGACCCTGGGGCTTGCATTTCCCGAGGCAAACATCCCTTCTTGTTTTTCCTCTACTGCTACCCGCTGCCAGCAAGCCAGTCTGCCCATGCATCTATCTAGCTCCAAAATCAGCCACCTCCACAAGTTTTCCCCATACTGAGCTTCAAGATCTGCCTTAGGGAAGCTGCCTCTGGGTAGGGAAATTCACCCCCTTCCAGGCACGGGGATGGGAGCAATGCCAGAGCCACCTTTACACATCCTGCTCTGTACGCAGTCAGCTCAAAGCTGCCTAGCTACACCAACCCTTGAAACAATCATTCCAAGAAAAACACCTCTTTAAATAGTGGTAATTTGGGTGATTTTAAAATGCCACCATACTGCTGCACAGATCTGCTATCTGTGGCTGAAGTTTTCAGTACTGACATTCACTTCCCGTTAGTACTGAAGGCTGCGGCTCCGGCTTTGTGCATTACTTTGAAAATTTGCCCATATGTACCTTCCAAGACCTATCAGCACGATTCACTGGCACAATCAAGTGCTTACTGTTTTCAGTTCAGCAGAGCCCGGGTAGCTGAACAGCAAGCTGTATCTACCACTTGCAGCATCATCAAAATTGCTAGCTAAATTATGAGTTTCGATGCCTTATTGTTGCAGTGAAGATATAAGGAGTATAGAAGAAAAGAAAAAAAAGAAAAAAAGGTTTTAGGTTTTATTTCCAGTACGCATATGATTCTTGAAACTGTCATGGAAACAAAAAATACCCATCTGCACTACCCCCAAAAAAGGAACATATTATTCCTGAATGGCAAATGAGCTTCTCAGCACAAGAATAAATTAGCTAAGGAAGAACCAATTTATCATTTTTATTATAACTCTATGTGGAAATAAATTATCAAAAACAATGGTCATTATTGTGAGCACGAATTTTGCCACCCATGATTGTAGGCAGTTAGTGACTGAACATCCTGATGTAACCCAAACTTCCACTCTTTTGGCATCATGTATTTAATTGAAAGTACAAATAACAAAGCATCGACAGCTCCTTGTGAAAGCCAAGCACCCCCTCAATGATTGTAAGCATTGTGAGACAGACCAGGAACATCTGGTTAGAAAAACCTGGTTAAAACAAAAAAGCGAAACAAAACAGATGCCTAAAACCAAACACATGCAATACAAGGACCATTGGAACAAAAGCCTGAATAATCAGACTTGTATCTTCTGTTTGCTGACATGGTATCCAAGACCCAGAGTTTGGTGATTTGGGGCTCATTGAGCTTATAAGCTGCCAGAGTGAATTCACAGTGGATGAGAGCTAAAACCCTGAGCCTTGAAAATCTCTTATTTTTTAAAGTTTTTTTTCAGCAGGGTAGTTGTGTCCGATGCCTTTCTTGATGGATAGGACTCTTCCTGAGGAAGCACAGCCTCTGACTTCATGCTGAGGATGGACTCAGAAGCAAGCTTTACTCAGGGAGCCTCCTTGTCTCAGAGCTGCTCACAAGCCCCCAGTCAAAAGGGAGGTGGAGTTTAAGATAACCTGCCTCTGTTGCTTGCCTTTCATCTTCTACTCTCACACAGCCTGATGGGTTCCTGACCTTGGAAAGCAAGGCCCATCCAATGAGGCAATCACAAGAACACAAGCTATCTCTTTTCACATACTGCTTCAGAGGAGGCTGGTTTTAAGCAGCTGAGTGTCTTAGTTCTGCACATCTGAGTCCACCACACTTCTTTAAAATCCACAAACACATAGCATTTAGCAAGTATGGAGCCAAAAATAAGGGACAGAAGCCATAAGCATGGACAGGAGAGTGCAAAAGAGGGCACAGATGATGAAGAAATATATTTTGGATAGGGAGGTTGTTCCTCATTTAAACTCCACAGAGGTCTGAGAGACCAGAAAACATTTCTGCAGCTGTAGCTATGACCCATTTAGACCTGTCAAGCCTCAAGATTTATGTCTGAAGGGTATTTTTTCAGCTGACTCCTGGACTAGTGCTCTGCAGCCTGGAGAGCAGCAGCAAGGCAGATTTTCTCTGTGTTCATCTCCATTGACCAGCTATATCCACTGCAGGAGGTACCAGGCCTAAGGGAGGCTCTGGCAAGGGGTGGAGACAATGGAGTTTGTCTTCCTATTGGGCTATCACTGGTTGGTACCCTGTGGTTTCATACAGCAGCCACAAGTAACAGGAATGGATTGGATTGGATTGGATTGGATTGGATTGGATTGGATTGGATTGGATTGGATTGGATTGGATTGGATTGGATTGGATTGGATTGGATTGAGCTGGACTGGGGAAATGTGGTATCAAAAGCCATCACAGCCATCTGTCAGGTATTCTGACACCTGAAGTTTGTTACCTTGAAAATGGCCACATGTCAGTCCTAGGGGAAGTGACTGCCATGCTGAGATTGTGAAGAGCTTTGAGTGAATAAAAGAATGCATTATCACAGGTATTAGCAATACTAGTTTTGTTATTACAGCTTGTTTGGCACACCTTCTAGTTCTGAAGGCATGGAGAAACGTGACAGCTGATATGGGGATTAATGTTGTCATTTGCTATGATTACCAGCAAACCTTTCATTAAATTCATTGCTGCAAGGTAAACTGTATTTCTACATTTGCTCTTGTTCTAGCTGCAGCAAGCTGTTAAGGTAGGACCTGGGATTTAGCTGTTTCAACAAAAATGTGGGCAACTGATTCACTGTAATTTGGCTGTCATGCTATTTGGCATTTTCAATGCATACAGATAATGATTACTGCACTGGCAGAGATATTCAGGCTAACTTTCAGGGACCTTCAAGGCACTTCTCTGGTTCTGATCCACCAATCGTCAATAATTCCTTCTCTTTTGAAATAATTGAAGCACATTCTTCATTCACCAGGCATTAAATGAAATGTATGAGTCTGAAATATCTATGGTGAAAATACTAGATGGAAATAAAAGGGCAACTACTTTGTAGTTATTGTTCTACACAGCATCAATATGCCCATTTCCATTAAAATATTGCACATTAAAGGTTATAGGAAAGGCCCTGCTGCAGCAATATTTGGATTTGTACTGCTTTTCCCTATAGAATATGTAAATCCTTGTCTTAATTTTGTCAGATGATATGCCAGCGTAGAAGAGGGTATGCAATTAAGAATGAAAAAAGCACAAATAAACAGTGCCATCTTTTGGGCACTGCTTAAACTCCACATACATTAAGTTCTGGATACAAGTAAGGTACAAGTGTTATACAGGAATGTGTGTGCACACGTATCCATGTGGCAGGTGATTTTAGGGTATCACTTTTATTGTCTCTTGAGAAGCAGTGATAGGGACTCAAAGCCTGAAATTCTCCATGCAGGTTCCTGCAGCTGATCACTTCTCTGCTGTGGCATCCCAGGCTCCAGCAGCATGGGGTGCAGAACAGTGCCTATTCCTGAGGCTGTCTGTGCCATCTCCCTGCTGGATGTAAATCCTTTCAAGATGGATGGCTGACTATTTTTGTGAATTTTTGTGTTTTGAACCACAAGGAAAGTGAGAGTAACGTAGAAATGCAGTGTTTTCATTTCTGTAAGGGGGAATGTAAGCTTCATATTTTACCAAATGTATTACATGCAATATCAGACTGCAAACTTCTGGGACAGGTTTTCTAATGGAATCTGCATAAACAACCTTTTCTCTGATGGATACAGGCTTTCCCACTGTGATCCACGCTTTCACCACCGCTGGTATTAATTGTTACAACATATTGCTGCAAGCAGAAGGAGGACCAGAAACAAGTTCCAGCGTCATAAGAACAAGCCTTTCCAGCCATAAACACTACCACCTCTGTGTCTCAGGCACTGCCTTAACATTTTTTGAATGCCACAACAAATTTCATAGGTTGTCAGGAGTAATTATATGCCCATTTGGATAAGAGTCAGGCGCTCAAAACTCCTCTGAGAATCTGATCCAACCTTGAAAGAAGATTGGGTGTTCAGTCACACTTTTCTAAAAAGATACCCATAGAAAGAGTTATACAAGATAAAGGGGTAATTACAGGATGACAGAAAAGTGCTGCCCTTACCGGTGATATTTGTGAATTGCAGCTGTCACCATTTATGGCTGCATCGTGGCTGGTTGAAAGCAAGCAATCAACTCCCTGGATCATAACGAGGGATTAGGCAGTTCTTTAAACATGCTGGAGCACTCTGGCCAAGAAAGGACTGTATAAGGAGATAGGACACCAGTCAATCTGCTTCCAGGTAAATGTTAAATAATAATTTGCACCCAAATTAGTCAGTGTGATCATAGATCATGGCTGTGTTTAGTTGTGATAAAGGCTTATTACTCAGTAATTCTGCATAACTTCTCTATGCTATGAGATCAGAAGGTCAAGCCCTGGCAGCTCCTTCCCTGACCTCCTTGGAGACACAGCACTAAATCCTACAGTGTTGTGCAGACACTGCTGTCCTGCCCCTGGATCCACCAGAGTAAGCCAGGACAATAAGGCAGAATATTCCAAGATAGAAGTGCTGACATTTGAAGCCACTACTGTTTCAGTCAGGAACTGAAGAATGCAGACAGGCAGACAACGCCTGGAGGGGGAAACAATTTTTTTTTTTTGCATAGATTTTTTTAAAGATGTTTAGGCTCCTTAATCTCCTTTAGTGAAGGTTTTTTGTCTCTGAGGTTCAGCTGAAAACCACTTAGGTTTCTTTGAAAGATACATTTCTGTGCATCTCCTGTCTGTGCTCTTTCCTTTCTTTTTCCTGCACAGCTCTGTGGTGGGAAGGCAGTTTACTCTACTACATTTCCAGATAAAGGTACTACTCCTTAACATCTGTCTTGGGAAGACCTGCACAGAAAGTGATATTTCTGGGAAAGGAGAATTAGACTATAAAGCACCATGAACTGGACAAGGGTCCAAAACAAACCCATTTAATTTGAAGATCTCCAGATTCCTACTGTGATGGTTTACCTTAGCTATGTTCTTGGTGATGATTCTCTTTTCAGATTAGCTTTCTCCAGCTAGAATTGTTCTGCTCTACATTTTTCTTCTTACTATCATTAGATGCTGAATTTTTTAATATTTTCAAAAGGATACAGAAAGTTTGAGGCCTTACATGCTGTTTTTATTTCTGTGAATTGATATGCTCCATTCTCCTACTCAGAGCAGTTTGGCAGCAGTGGCAACAGCCCAGTTGTGCATGGCACACATCACACATTGCAAAGAGATCAGCACACAGATCTGCCTACTCTGCTTACCAAGCATATCATTTACTGCTTTGCAAACAGTAAAAGGCCTGATTAAATTCAGGGTTTGTGTGTTTGCCAACCTGACTTGAGTTTGTAGTCAATGGAATAAAAATTTCATTAGAACTGGTTTACACTCAAGAATAAATCATTATCTTTCTCATCTGCAGATTCTTCAGTGGCTTGCATGTATTGTTTCTGTGAGCAAAGTCTTTTTTTTAATTGGTTCTCAATAATAAATATTGAATCTAGTTGCTTTCTGGTGACAGGAATACATCATTTGACACCATTTGGCATGAATACATTTTCAAGTTGTTCTTTTCTACATTACTGCAATAATAAAGGCCCAGGGTCAGCCAGGGGGATGCTACTTTAGGCATCTGCTACAGATTGGAATTGACAAAAAAAATGTCAAGACTCAAAGAAGAGGTGGTGCCTTTTTTAAACAACTGGATTAATTCTCTTGTCTCAAGCTCTTGTTCTCAAGGTGGTATTTACCCACTCCAGCATCTGCTGTGAGATTCAGGTACAGGAGATTTCTGAGATGTGATGAGAGCAATTTTAACAGGCAGAACATCTAGGGAGGTGTTCAGCCAGTTCAGCTGCTTGTGGATAATGAATAAATCACCAAGGATGTGATAACTGAGAGCATCCCTTGGCTGCTGGGACCATGAGCTGGTAGAGCCTATGATGCTTAGGGAAGTGAGGCAGAAAAATGAAGCAAAAATCAATTGTGAATGGAAGGAGAGTGGACAACACCTTTTTTTCAGAGCAGTAGGAGTCAGGATCTTGTGGGAGGTTGTTCAGAGATCCCAGGAGAGTTGACTGTGAAAAACCACGTTGGAGCACAATAATAGTCCACCCCATTGGGCAGGACAGAGCACGTGGCATCAATACAGCAGGAGGGGCCAGACTGGTTGAACAGGGAAATGCCAAGCTCAAATGTCAAAAGGGGATATAGGAAAGGGGGGAGCAGAGACAGGTTGCCAGGAAAGAAAATAAAGACACCATGAGAACATGACAGAAGGAAGTATGGTTGAAACTGGTGTGAAAGGCAAAAAGGAGGAAAAAAGCTTGAATAGTCATGACTCTCTGGACTTATACATCCTCAAGAGATTCACCCCACTCAGAGTTCTTGCTTCACAGTTTATGATGTCAGCCTTGCACCAATAACACAGAGACAGATGGAATTCTTTCAGTGGGAGAATAACATTGTCCTCACCAAAAAAAAAAAAAAAAAAAAGACAATTTTGCAAGAGAAAATTTTCAATTTTGCTCAAAAATGTTTTGATTTTCTGTCAAGCAAATTGAGCAGACAGCAGCCCAGCTTCTGACCTGGAAATCTTTTTCAGCTGTGTTTCACAGTGGCAAAAAGTCAAATCAACCAAAGCCTGCCAAGGGGGAAGCTAAAGGCCACTTCATCTCCTTTGGTTTCCAGTCGGCTCTTCTTCCTCATTTACATGCCCAGAAAGGAAAGCTAAGTTCTTCATCCTTCTGCCTTGCAGGATCCTGCTCAGCACATCTCCAACCACAGGGCAGGAGGGAAGGGTAGGCAGCCCCTGCTACAGCTGCTGGAGCTATGGGGACATGTCCTTGCTCCTCCTATCCCCAAGCAACATGGAAATTTCCAGCTGATTTCACCTGACAGACTAATAAGAGCCTTCAGATGAGCAGTCAGAAACCTTCCTTGTGAGATTGCTTGGATTCTTGACATTTCTTTTGTAATTTCCACCTCTACTTCATATGGTTTTTTGGTTTATGTTGGATTTTTGTTTTTTTAATCCAAAGGTTTTTCTTTTGAGGAACCATCATTTTCCAGGCCAGGATGACCACAATTTGCTTCTGTTGAGTCCTTCAGGCCACATTGGTACAGAGAAGAGTTCCAGGGATGAGTGTGAAGCCAAGCCTGCAGGTGGGCTCCAGGCAGAGCCCTGTGCAGAGCAGGGCTGCAGCAGCAAACAGCAGAGCCACAGCCAGACAGTGCACAAAGCAGGACAGGACACAGAAGCCTGTGCTAAAATTTCCTCCCATCTCTTTCTTATTTAGTAGCACAGCCATACCCTCTTGCACAGACAAGCACCTTGCTTCAGACTGCTCCAAGGCATATCTATTGACCAAGGGGAACTCACAGCATCTTCTGAGCCCTCCTTACTCCTTTTGACACTAAAAGGGGTGATGTCTCCCTCTAGGCTCTCATCTTCTGGGAGCACAGCAGTAGCCTGTTTTCCTCTGCTCTTGACAACTTGTGCAGCTGCTCCTGGAAGGCATCTGTGGGGTGACCCCAGAAACCTGGGATTTGCCACTGATGCTGAAAGCTGTACCCACCAGGAACAGGTCTACCTGGACCACTGTGGTGGAATAAAGATTCAAATTGGGATTTTAAAATGTCTCAGAAACCTAATCTTCACATGACTGGCACTTCAAAGGCTAAGGACCATTGTGCCCTACTAGTGGCAGTCCATTTTATCTAGGCAGTTAATTGTAGCGTAGGCATGGGTTTCATCAGCCAGCACAAGAATTTTCTTGGAGCCATTCATGCTGCTGATATTCCAGGGAAACAAAATTAACAGTGAGTTCAAAAGAGAGAATTTTAATTTCTCAATGCTTGTCTAGAAAACATTTAAGAACATATATATATATATATATATGTATGTATGTATGAATGAATTTATTTCATAACCCTACTGCCTAATTTGCAGAATTTCAGCTCCTAGGTGAAAGTGGAATTTTGGAGAAATAACCCACAGATAACAAAACAGAGCAGAGTGTAAATGTCTGCACCTTTACTGGGAGAAATTAAATGAATAACAGCTTGACACAATTGAACTGATTTCCAGGACTAGAAAGCAGGCGATGAATTCTAGCATGAGCTGAGGTTATACCAGATAACAGCCTCATTTGAAATTTTACCAGATAACCCATTTCCTGCTTCAGATTTTTTATGATGTGTTTCAAATGAAGAGGAAATTCTAGGTAGTGCAGCTGCCTTGCTGTGTTATACCACTCCAGTCTGCCAGTGGCTGATTTCTGGTGGAGTTTTAGTGCTGTGGATGCTGGCTCAGAGTGCGATAAGCAGCATAGATCCCAGTTAATGCAGATACTTCCTTTGGATGTGCAACTGATGCCAAATCAGAAACAGCAAATATCTCAGTATCTACTCCTTTCTTGCAAAAAAGCAGCTGCTAATGCAATGTGTCCCTAAAAGATGCCTAAATCTGGTTCCTTTATAGTACCTCTCATTTGAGGAACTTGTGTGTTTTGGGGTGAGGAGAAGACTGATAGGAAATAGAAGTCTTCTTTGATCTTAGAGTATTTAGATTTTAGATATGAAGCAAGAAGGAGGAAAGGTCTTTCCAGGGACAGTCACTGAAGAAGTGGGGCTAACATCTTAAACACAAGAGATAGAAGAACCCTGAGAGGATACAAGTTCTTAGTCATCTTAATCAGTGCACTAATGCTGGGGAAGAAGATAGGAGGGTGAATAACCCCCACCTCCCTTGGAGGAATGTGTGCTGTCCTGTCTGTGCTGCAAAGAGATAAGACTTTCCAGTGTGTACCAATAAGGATCAAAAAACCCCACTTGTCTCATTGACTGACCCACTGGGACAAGTTATTTCGGCTCCACGTAAAACACAGTTAGCTTTGATCACAATTATTACAGCAAAGCCTAAGGATTAACCAGGGAGCTCACCAGAACTAGGGTTACACAGGTACCAGAAAGCAGTCTCTGGGCATTGGTGGAGGCAGGTAGGACTCACAGCAGATCCAAACCAAAAAACAAGTCATTGGGGCAAAGACTTTCAGCGCCAATTGGATGCAGGGCTGCTGAACGGTGGCAAAGGGGTCGGCTGTGGGACAGCAAGCTAAGAAGGAGGGAGAAGGACAGGGTATGGAGGAGAGGAACACCTTGAGCTGAGCAGAGGTGGGTGGCAGAGGTGCCACAAGGAGCAGGATGTGAGCAAGCAGTCAAGGAGAGAAAACGCAGGCTGCAAAAGTCCCTGGCATGCATTCTCAAGCCTGCTAGCTGCAGGGTTTCCCCTGAGTGGAACAGAGACACGTTGTCATGCAAGTCAGCAAGGATTAGATTTAAGTGGGGTCTTTCCCTATCAGACTAGGGCTGGACTAAGGTCCTGCTTGGGGAAAATGTGGCTCTGTTTTATGTAATCTCAACAGCCATCCCAGCACTGCTCATTCTTCCCTACAGTCCTTACAGTATGGACACTTTTCATTCCACACAGTCAAACAGGAAAATTCAGAGGACTGTGTTTTTCTGGGACAGTGAAAGAATTTCAGTGCTCAGCTCTCTGGAAAATTAGTAGCTAAACCCTTGAGTTCAGATTCAAAAATCTCAGCCAGATCAGTCACTGCAGTTGTTATTCTGTATTCAGATACTTTTGGCCAAGTGCATTATTTATGATCCTAAATAATGTCCCAGTTACTGTTTGCTATGACAGTGAGTTAGGACTCACTGGGAATATTAAGAAGAACCTGCAGACATCAACCCTTTCTTACACAGAAATCAATGCTTGCAAGAATCAGCATAGCTATGTCAAATTGTCAGAAGAGTTAGTTTTGGTCAATTGATCCCAACCCAAATGTGGGGAGCATCTGAGGCTGCTTCTCACACCAGTGAGTCTAAAGAACACACTGACTATTCTAGTTTTCATGTGTAATTTCCAAGAGCTACCTACTTTGCATGGTATTGTGAGGATTATTAATGTTAAAATGTTTCATTGGTGAATTTAGAAAGCTCTCAATTTTTCCTCTGACCCCTGCAAACCCAGGTGACTTTCAAACTTGCCAGAGCAAACCTCCCCCTTACTTATGCAATTTATAGGAATGGAACGAGAAAAGCCTGTGTTGAATGTTCCTGCTCAGAAAACTTTAAATTACTCAGCTAAAACCACAAGCAGCATCAATGTTTGCACCACCAATTATTTTGAAAAGGAAATACATTTCCATTTTCATGAAGCAGAGGAAGATAAAGTGATGTTTTATGAACTTCCTCTTATGTGTCAAGCTGGCTTGGTTGATATTTGGATAGCACTTCATCGCATTGGGTCTTTTCCAGGAAATGATAATTTACGAGCTTTTGAAACTCATACTCCCCCTCTTCACTAGTCAGAAAGTATGACCTAGTTTGAGTTACAGCTTGAAGATGTGACCTAGTTTCGCAGGTAGCCTGCACCCACTTAACCCAGCATTGTAAAATCTGGGAATCCTTTCTTCATGAAAAGTGAGTTGGATTGTTGCCTCGAATCATTGCTCCTTTTAGTCTGCCCCCTGAAAACTTAACAGTATTGCCTAATTTAGAAAGCTCAGGATAAAAAAAAAAAATAAAAGGCCTGAGGGATCTTCTGTAGATCCCTGCAAAGGATGGATGGTCGTCTGAAGGCCATTTGAAGACCACTTCACCACTGAAGACACAGCTGGGTAGCCCTGTGAATGAGAAGCTTGAGCACTAAGAGTGACTGGCTCTGCTGACATGGAAACAGCCTAGGAGAAACATGGTGTGGTGTGGGGAGGGCACAGATGCCAATATTTCCTTCTCACACAAACAATATGTAATGACAGAGGAAAATGTTTCCTTGCTTTTCTGGTCTCTCTACTTCATGGCTGAATAACTAAGCACCTATAAACACTGAGCAAATACACTAATACAGAGCCTGGACTCATTTGTGCCTTGATGTTAGCACAGCAGTAGGCCTATTACCTCTGGGGCAGAGAGTATTGGCATGCTTTCTCTTACATCTCTACTTGGATTAGGAGGAGTTGCTCAGATGGGGGCAGTTCTAACCATGTCCAAAATAGAAAAATGTGTGCCCTTGAAAGCAAAGACAGATGGTGAGGGTGAGTCTTCTACATGGAAATGGTCTTGGCAGCTTTTCTGGACGCAATTTTTCTCTTAAATACTGTGATTCCAGCAGAGCACATCACAGCTCTAGCAAAGGCATCAAAACAGTCATAAGCTTGTCCTAACTGCTGATGACCATTTACAGAGATCTCCACATGGTTTCCCTGTATTTTTCCAAATTTTTCACTGCATTAAATAAGGTTCTGACTTAAACACTCTAAGTACCTGAGAGAAGTGCTCATTGTCACATCCAAACAGATGAACAAGAGGAACAATACCAGAGAGAAAAGTTTGTATTGTTTAACCAAGGGCGTGCTGCTGTAATTAAAATGGAGGCTCCTCTACGTTGAAAGCTACACATGATCACATCCATCACATCAGTGACTTTGGAGTGATGAGGCAGACTTCCAACAAACATCTCACTTCCATAGAAGAAGAAACACCAAAACAGGTGGCACTGAAATTCAGGAGTGATGCAGAATTTGAGCATTCAGAGGCACTTACTGAGTTAATTTTCCTGTTACAAAAAAACTAATGCCCTACAAAAGTGGGTATGGGGAAGCCATGGGGATGGTTGCATGTCATCTCCTTTGCACATTAGTAGGAATGAGTTAGGTGAAAATGGTATTGCAAGGGTTACTTGCATCACCTTAATCTAGGTCACATCATGAAATTCAAAGAAAATTTCTGAGTCTACCAATACATTTGTAGCAAATACCACATTTCCGAGTATGCAGGAGTTGATATGAGAAATACCAGTATTTCGTTTAGCCTGGTCTTTTCTCACTTTAATATTAGTACTGTGGTGAACTTTTGGATAAAGGTTATATAATGTGAAATGAATGTGTAGGAAGGGCTTTGGTTTAGCCCAAACTCAGTTGCCTGTTTCAGTGGCTAAAGCAGCATGGCACTCCCTGTCACCTTCAGTCCTGTTTTCTTCTCCATGAGAAGCCGACCAGCATGTGCTGGTCTTGATGTTCAACCCAAACTACTGACTCCAGACAAAAGCCCACGATGAAAGATAGTTCATTGGTAACCATAGGGCAACATCAACTATAATTACTGTGAAAGGAGGAGCTGGTATTAAACCCATGGTACATTCTTGGTGTTGGTCCTTATTTTAGTGGCTCTTATAGTCTGTTATTTTTTCCTCCCTCTAATGGCCAAGAGGGAGAGGAGATCCTGCCCTGGCAGCGGCAACTTGCTCCAGCAGACTCTTTGGTAACCGGCCCATTCCCATTGTTGATTCAGACTGTCTCGTGTTGGGAACAAACCCACATTCGTATACTTTTTCTTTTTCTGTAAGAACTTAAATTACTTTTCATTGAATGTGTCTCCAGCCCAGAATGGTCATAAAGGCCATCTGCACTCCCGGGCATTTGGCTCGCAAGAGGAGCAGCGGATGCTGACTGGAGCCTCCTCTGCTGGCCATCTTTCAGTTTTGTAAGCATCATCAGTACCTGGCAAAAATAACACAAGTGGAACAAAAAAAGCCTCCTTAGCACTATGGCAGAATTTTTTCCTGGGTGTTATTTTAAACAATGTAAGTGCCTTAGATATGGAAGTGTGAAAATCTCTAGCAAATCAGATGCATCATATTACTTCCCCTTGATTAGATTATAGACTCAAAACTTAGCATGGAGCAACTAGAAGCCCTTGTGCCTATTCCTGGCCTGTTCCTAGCTGGGATGTTGACAAAAGATGGATAATTCTGGACATTTGTTGAACAAAGACATTTTCACCACCTATTCATTTGTTGTAGATATTATCAGAGTCATTTGGTCTCTGACATCCTTTTAACAAAGGCACTAAAATGCCCAAACAAGTTAATAATCTTTATTTATGACTGACCTCCCAATAGGTACAAAAATAAGGTAAGTCACCAATGAGCAGATATTATTCTCAGGGCTGTATTATCTTCAGTTGCACTGTAGATGCTATATTTGAAATAGATATAACAGAGGAAACATTATTTGCACTGTTGCTTTGTATTAAAGCAGTTTTTAATGTACAGTGACAAAGATTAAGTATATATAGAGCATATAATAAAATAGCGACCATCTAAAAAAGGCTTAAAAAGAAACTGTCTCATATAAAACTATTTATGATAATGTTATTGATGTCAGTATGAAAACATCCACTGATTTAAAAGTGGGAAGCTCAGCCCTTTCACTCCAGTGCAATATTAACCAGGATTAATAAAACTGGATGAATTGTAACAAGCAATTTATGTATTTTGGAGGAATTTTTCACATTCAGCAAGTCTCACAGCACAGCTGGGCAAATAGAGTTCTCAATTATCTTTTTTATGTGAGCTGCTTTGTTCCACAATCTCACACTTCAGCAAAATTCTGCAAGTGTGCAGATGGCATATACCAGAAGACAAGAGCAAAATTGAGGAAATTTTTGCAGATATTTTCAAATAAATCATGGGGCATTTCTGCTTGGCTCATATTTTGGGGAAAAAAAATTTTTTTAAATGTAATTTTAAGCCAAACTGAAAAAAATATAGCCAGATAACAAAGCAGGACTAGAATAAAGTGCTACAGGTAGCAGAATGCTGGACTGCAGTCCAACACATTTGTGAGTGAAAAGCAGTAATCATAATACGACTTTATATATATACAGTAAGACTAATGAGGTTTAAATAAAATTATCTCTTTTTACATAGTGGTATGGTAGGTCTGCTAGATTTGAGAGAAAAAGCAGATTCACATAAATAGTAATTCAATGACACTTTTACAGATCTCAATAGGCTGTAAATCCAACAGTTGCTTTCAGGAAAGAGTAAACAAATTGAAAATACTTTGTGCTACCAGAGTATTCTCTAATTTATTATTCTCAATGAGCAGTAACAGATTAAAAAAAAAAAAAAAAAAAAAAAAAAAGATNNNAAAAAAAAAAAAGAAAAAAAAGAAAAAGGTTGCAATCCTGGACGTTTGCTGTCCACATGGGTGTATTTTAGCTCTCATGCCAGCCCTGTCTAACCTGCTTGGAGGAGCCCTCTCTGTCAAGCCCTGGGCCATGCAGCACATATGCTCAGTTTCATGTGATAAAAACACAACTTAGTGGGTTTCAATTTGGAAGAATCTTCTGCTTAAGAGGAAAGCTGGCTTAAGCTGCAAGGCTGTCCTCCACTCAGTGCCTTGTAACTCCAGCCCTCTTCCAGTTAGCAGGACAGAAATAACCTAACTATCCATTTCCAGAGCTGCAGATGTTTTCCCAGAGCAAAGATCTGGAGCCATGATGAGTGATAAAACATTAAACCAGATGGACCTTGTTTTGTTTTAGATGTGTCACTGCATGTGATAGTGCACTGCAGAAGAAAAAAACATTTAGTGACATTAGAATTGCAAAAAAGCTACAAGTCAGGCAGGGAGCTGGTCAAACTTCTGTGTAACACAGAAAGCTTTATACCTGGGAGATGTTTACACAGAAAAAAGTGCTCAATGTGCAAGTGGTTGCTAATTAAAACGGTGTCATTAGTTATTAGTTCCCAGAGGGCAGAACAAGCACATACAGGTTACAACATTTGCTGTACATCGGTTAAGGAGTTGCCACCCATCAGGCATCCTTATCCACACCTGATAATACAGATAGGGACTGAGGGAGTTTGGAACCTACAGGATGAGGAAGCAGCTACATTATGAAGATATAGTTCCTTGGTAGCCAAAGGAGGATTCTGGCAACCTCGACTAAAAGAACAGCCAAGGATTTCTCATGCAGTGAATGGATAAGGATCCAGAAGGCTGGGAAAATGAATCTATCATTTTGTGACTTGCAGCATGCAGGAAGCTGAAAGCAATTGGAGTTCCTGCTTGTCTTCTGTCACAGCCAAGCATAAATTGATTGGCATTTGGTGATGTGCAGTCTGGGGAAAAGCAGTGTGGCACAAGAGAGCAGGCGGTAAAACAGCACATTGCTCAAGTGCTGAACAAATGGAAGGAAAATATGTTCTCCCTAAACTTCATAAAATGGATTGTGAACAGACAGCACTTAAATCAAAGATATCCAAGCCCTCACGCCACCCCAGCACAAATATTTCCCTAGAAACACAGATAGAAACTCCAGCACATCCAGACTTAAGGCTAAAAAATAGCAGAAAAAAACATCTGAAGTTGCCGAGAAGTTTTTGAAATCTGATTCAAACAACCTCAAGCTGACACAGGTTTATTGGCTTTCCATGACTGAGCTTTGCTTTGGAGATCTCACAAATGGAGAGACTAGGCAAAGGTATGGGATATACAGGGTCAGACCTGAGCTAAAAGAAAATAAACAGAAAATAAACAGTTGGCAAAGTCTGCCGGTTGTGAACCTAAATATGCAACCGGGAAATACTGGACAAGACACCAATACAGAGGAGAAAGAACAAGAATTTGCCTGATTATATGCGCATTTTCTGGTTTCGGCAAGATTTTTCTCCGATCACCACAGCAAAATGCTGCACATAGCCATTTATATTTAGTTCTGCTGCAGACTAATCTTTTAACAGCAGAATACAAACATGTGGTTATTGTCTGGAGCCCTCCAAAACTGGAACATCAAACCAAAGGGCAGCACAGACTGCTCCATGTCCAACCTGCTGGTTCCTTATTCCCCAACTACTTTTCTTCATTCCTATCCAGCTCAGTCCTTGCACCAATGGTTAAAAAATCTTTTTGAAAAACAAAACTCTTGTTCTTTACATGCAAAGGCACAGCAAAGCTACCTGAAAGTGGGCCAAAAAAGGGAGAGTATACCTTGATCTGAACCAAGGCTGTTGCTACCACCAGGGAAAGGAGCTGTAAGTTAGTAAGAGTGGGGTGAGCAGAACACACTGGCAGCTGGAAGGAGCCAGAGAAAAGGAAGTGGGATAGACAGAAAAAGAAACAGCCACTGGCTGGAGCAAGCTTGGGAAGGCGGGGGGAGGAGTACCCAGGTGCCAAAATATGCAATCGTAACCCCATGTATAAAAATTAACTTACCAAAGAACATGGTAAGAATATACAGATGTTTACATGCACGCAAATACCCTGAATTGCAAATAAACTATTTCCAAGGAAGATTTTTTTAACTTCAGTTTTCAGCAAATAATCACCCTCTATCCACAAACCAAAATTATCTGTTGAAGATTATAAAATAAGAGTCACAGGTACTTTTCTTGGCCTAGAGCACATCCCCTTCTTAAGGTAACTCTCTCCATTAATTTATTAGTCCACTCTTTTCATTAATTGTGTTCTGCTGAACCAATCAAATAAATGAAGCAGATGCAAAGGAACGGACACTTCTGGGAGAAGACTTGGTTTTTGGAAGGTCAGTGGTAGTGCAGGCAGGTTTCATCATCTTGGAATACGTGCTCAGGTTGCCTCAAATGACACCACTAAAGCTTTTCAATCTGGCTGCTCTGATACAAAAAGCAAAGTCAAACTGTACCTAGAGCTCTACATGGAGCTTTCTGCTTCCCTTTGAATGCATAAAGGCTAAAAAGGGACCAAGGCATGACAGGCAGAATAATGAGATCTCTTACTTGATTTTTATTTTGTAGAGAGCAGGGCAAGGGCTTGGCCTCTGATTGTTACTCTCACAGTAGCCTATAAACCCCAATGAAGACACAATCACAACCCTTCCAACCTAGTTCATCACACAACTGGTCAATTTGCAGCCAGAAGATGCTAAGGAATAAAAAAAACCCCAAAATCACCACAACACTCAAAACATTAAGGCTTCAAAGCTGTTGCACAAGGGAAATGTAAAGCCTCATACTGCATTGTAAAATTTAGATGCTTGCAGCCTGCCTATTGAGAACATGCAAGCTAAGCTGGGTCTCAGGAGACCTCTCAGCTCTGGTGGCTTAGGATGCACAGACAACCAACAAGTCTGTGCTCAGGGGGTCAACACATGCTACAGGTCCTGTGATCTTCTCCAGACCACACTCATAGCCCACAGACACTGTCATTCAGGTGACATTTATTGATGGTGGCTCCCCTCCTTCATATCACACCATCTGCAGGCATTTGCTACTGAGTCTAACTCTACTTTCAAATCACTTGAACCCTCATCTCCACCTCCCCAGCAGGTGACTCAAATCCCCAGGACAGACACAGAATAGACATCTATCTCCCAGCCTGCCACTTGACATCTCTATAGCAGAAAAAATGATTGCAACCTGTAGATCTTGAAAATGAAAAAACAATAGCCCTAAATTCCTCAGTCATTTCTGGGTTTGAACTGACAACTGTTTGATGAGAAACATAAACAGGAAGCCCTCATTTTCAGCTGAATTTCCAACCCCTAAAGACCTAATCTGACTTGAAAATGGTATATGTAGATCTGAAGCCAAACCAAAACTCCATAAAATTCATTGTAATTGTCTCAAAACAGTTGATTCGTGCCTCAGTTTTCTTGAGCGAGTTATACCATACCCAGCCTGCACATGCTGAAATCTGAATAGTTATCAAAGCTGCACAAGAAATATAGGTACACATGAAAATAAAGAAATCACAAAGTTGTTTTTTTTTCTTAGAAATATATTTTGTAAGAAAACAATATTAACATTAAAAAGAAATGTTTATTATACAGTATAAAATAATTGCTTGAATTCAACTTGGTTCCTTTAAAAAAAAAATTTTAAAAGCCTGAGGATTTGTATGAAGCCCCAATTCCTATAGATTTGATTCCTACTGCAATAAATAGTGGGCTTTCCCCACATCAACCACAGAGCACACACACACTTCAAAACCCTCCCTCATCCTCTCACTCAACAAGCTGCAGTCCCCTGTCCAGATGTGCTCTAAATTTAATCACCTCAGTACTTGCAGCCCTCCCCCCTGGCCCCTGTACCCATGCTCAGATCCCACCCACCCACCTCGCTTGGCCAAGCACTATACAAGCGACAACTCGCACTGCAGTAGTCTCCCCAGTTAATCTCTTGGCTAAAATGAACAGTGGCCAGCCACTGACAAATAATGCATAAATGGCTGAGTTGTTCTCAGCTGTCTGTCCTCATAAAACCTGCAAGAATATCTCTTAACTCTGCCATTCATCTGCCAAAGCTGGCAGAAGGGTGCAGAGCTTTAAAAGCTACAGTGGGAGACAAGAACAGGCAATGCAATGACATAAGCTTCACTTTTTCAGGAAACTAAGCTAAAAAAGTTACTGTTCAATTGCAGAATTTAACAGTGGCAGATTTTGTTGTAGGAAAACATGCCTGTTCAGTAACTATAAATATGCCTAAAACATTTCTGGGGCTGACTATGTATTATTATCATTTTTTTAAATTTAATTTCTACATAATGCCAACTTAATTACCCTCCAGGTTTGAAAGGCACCCAGTGACCAGCATTCTGGTGTAATTACTCATGGCATTGGTGTGATTTCATCTCCCTTAATACTGACAAGTTTAAAAGAAATCTATTAAGTTAAGAAGAACAAAGATATATATATATTACATTTGCTAATTGCAAACAACCTCTTATAGCTGCATTTTTTCCCATTGGGACTAAAAAGTGCACCAGTTTAACATGTCTGTACATAAAAACAGTTTAAAACATTAAATATACAAACAGCAAGAGATTTTAAATATTTTGTATCAAACACTATAGGACAATATAATTTACATTTTTTTTTACACAAAACATTACACCTGAAATATAACTTTAGATATTACAGAATATAAAAATACATACTTTTTGTTTAAAAAATGTCTTTGCAGGTTCTGGCACAATGTAATACTTTAAAGGCACACCAGAGTTTGGCAATCTATATTTGCAATTATCTGTGCAACAATAATAACATGACCTGTAATTAACTTTTTTTAGAACTGCAAGGGCAAATCATCTCCCTTCTTCCTGGAATGGCCCTTTTAATTAGATAAAAGTTAAGTTGAACTGTTTAGGTGTTCTCCAACCCATTTCTGCCACGGCCTGAGCTCTCCAACCTGAATCCAGCAAAGCAAAATCAGTCCCAATTGAACACATGAAAAGCCACATCAAATGCAACGGGATTAGTCACATTTTCATAATCTTGGCTGTCTTAGGGTCAGAACACTCAACCCCAAGCAAAATGGAGCCCTAAATGCAAGTTGGGAGCCAAGTTCTGTCCTGCCCTATGTTTGCACCTAAACTAATAAGGGTAATCAAGACAGAACTTGGAAACAGAAACTCAAAAATATTATTTTGATTTCAACTACACCAATGCAAAAGGCACAAGGACTCTAGTGAGGCCAATGGAGACAAATGAAGTAAAACTGCTGTAAGACTAAATCAGGAGGGCTGTGTAATTCTGCCCTTCCATCTACTTGCAGGACTCCTGCTGGAGTCTGTATGGGACAAAAATGTATCTTTAGAGATATATGGCTTATACAGATGTAACTGGGTTGCAGAAGATTTTCAGTTCTTCAAGTTGTTGTCGGACAACTAAAAACTCAAACAATTTTCAACACACTAAAAAAAGATTCAATCTAAATCCCTAACTTTAAATGCTCCAAAATAAGTTGCTTCTTGCGAAGAATCCAGTAACAATGGGTTCGATACCTGGATACTTATCATTTCACCAGATTTTAATTTAAAAAACCCCCCTACATTTACAGAATAAAAATGAAATTCAGAATTCCCTGACCAGTATTTGGTGCTTCCTCCTTTCATCAACACATCAAAGCGCCTTATTTTAAGGTTTGTCTTAACCACATACACCATCAACTGAAGTCCTCCTTTAGTCAAGTTTCCTGAAGTCTCATGATGTCTAAAACAAATATTAGCATAAAGGTAGTAAAATCCATCCTGATTGACAATTAGTTTTCCATCATTGAATGTCATATTTGATAAGTTTGCCTGGCCTTTGTCATGATGCCAGGATGTGAGGTTCACTTTGCCAGTTCCTGGAGATAGAAAAAAAAAGGATTATTTATAAACATTTGACAAACCCCAACATTTAGAAAGCAACCTCTATGTTTTTAGAATCAATAGCAGCTAGAGTTCTATAGGCTAAAGTGAATATGAAACAATGATGACAAAAATTCCTAAGAAATTTCCTCTTTTCATCATACACTCCCATATTTTGCTCAGTATTTATAACTGTGCCCTCCCAGCAAAACACCTGCTGGAGTATGGTATGAAACAGCTTGGCCTATAGTTTGATTAGGCTAAGCAACCATGCAACAAGCTCTGCACAGACATTGCATTCCACCTAAAGCTTTATTCAAGTTACAAACAGTTGATGGAAACTTGAAAAACTTGTTATTGGTCTTTAACATGCTAGTGTTGACAAGGAATAACTAAAATTCTGGAAAAAAAGCTGAACTGACAATTCTCAAAAGAGAAAGCTTATGAAACCTTCCATATTTTATATTTGTATGACTTCAGTGGTAGAAAGATAAACATATTTTCATTTGACAGCACCAAGAAATGGGTTAAAGTTAGTACAACTGTGCATCTGTAGTACTACACACTAAGTTGCCTAGACCTTACGCAGAACTTCAAGTATTTATGACAAACTTCCCGAGAGGCACAAGCCACTAACATTCTATTAGTCAGGGCATAACACAACAGATGGGAGGTGGCCAACTTGTCCTTCTAACCAACATTAATTTTTAGCACACAAGATTGCCTCCATTTGCTCCTTCCCACAGCAGTGGGTTCACAGAGGTACCAGAGGACTTCACACCTCAGCATCCCAGTGCTTGAAATATTCAGTATTCTTATTCTCCCAACATCAAACCAGAACAGTCCATCCTTAGTGAACTTTCCATGGCACACAGCAGGGCACAGTGCTCTCTCCTCCAAGCATGTACAGAGGCATGCTCCAGGACCCCCACCCAGGTCTGTGCAGAAGGGGAAGGGGAGTAGGAGCAGGGAAATTTGAGCGAAATGAACCTTCCCTGAGTGCAAAGAGCAAGCAACTTTTCCATGAGAGGAACAGTTTAACAGCAGCCCAGAACGCCCTTCTGGCGTTCTTCCACAAAGACTTAAGCAAAAGCACCATCAAGGGCAGATCACAAGTAGCTGCTTCCCTATGGGTCTAATGCAGCCAGGTAGAAATTATTAAATCAAGACCAGAGAGAGAAGCCATCTGCCCTGCAGTGCCTCAAAAAAACCCACCTGAAACCCATCAATTAACTGGAAGAGACACCAAGATCTTAAGTCTCTTAGCCTGTGATTATTCACCAGCAAAATATGGAGTGAGGGGTACCCGGAATAGCTGAAGAAGTTGCAGAACTTTGTGTGCACAGCACTAAGTCTGGGAGAAATACTGCCCCATGGAGACTGGGCTAACTTAAAGCTGAGGAGGAAAGGCAAGAAATCACTGCCTGGATCAAGGAGAGGCCCACTAGATACAGGACAGGAATGCACACCTATGAAGGAACAGAAAGGCATGCAGTGATTGCCCAGTGGCACACTGGCTAGCTGCCAGGCAGATTTACCTGACAAGTCAACTTTTTAGTTGCCAGTCAAGCTACAATTTTAAAGAAACCTTTAGTGGGAAGATTTTCTACTGAAGAAGGGAAAACAGAGCAAATAGGTGCCATAGTCACTTATAACTGAGTGAAGGGCTCTGGGTGAATTTTGTTTACAGTATTTGGATGTTATGGGGAACAGGCCAAGAGATGATGGGACCCTCTCTGTTTTGAGCAAAAGATTTTTACAGATAACTTCAGGAAGTCCCTTCTAAGACAGATTATAATGCTATACTGTGTGCTGAGGCAGACAGGCATTTTGCCACAATTCAGAGCTCCAGAAGTGGCGTGCCACAGCCAGCAGCACAGCACAAAGATGCTCAGGCAGGAGTTTTGCCATGCAACCTGCAATGGAAGGAGCGAGCAGGTTCTCAGCACTTCTGGTGGTAGCACACCCAGATTTGGAGACATCAAAACAATCAGTACCCTGAAACACAGGAAGTGCAGGAAACTGGAGCATGTAAGTGCCAGATCTGCTGCCCATGAATGTTATGTATCAGAAACTCTGACACATAACCCAAGCCATGGGACAGTGAAAAGTGCTGCAACACAGTATCTTCTGGGAAATAATTTACTTTGGAACCACAAAAAAAAACAACACAAGGTAAGTCCTGTTGACAGAGAAGGAAGTGGCTGGAAGATAATGAACAAAGTAGCCTTCCAGACAGAGCAAAAAGCATTATTTAAGAATTCAAGATAATGCAGGCTCTTTCTCAAAACTGAAGATTAATAAAAACTATGTCTTGTTTTTTCGTGAGCTTGAACTAAGACTAATACAAATGAGTAAATAAAATTAATTAGCAAGAAGAAAGATGATATGAGTGGAACAGAGGAGAAAGGAGCGCCGTTTTGATAATTTGTTTGCATCCTAGTAGCTTTCAGGTATAAATAAAGCCTGAAAAAAGGACCAAAGTACTGTTTGCTCTGAAAAATCTTTTGGAGGCAAAGGGCAGCTAAGTCGAACCTGCAGCTGTAAATAGCTCAGAATACTACAGCATTTCCTTAGACAGCTAAAGGTATCAATTCAGACCCCAAATGATATATTTAACATTTATATTTATTTCTGTTTGTGATCTTCCCTTTTAAACTGTGACTAATTTCTATAATCAATTTATAAGCCAAAATTCACTGTTTTTATTTAAAGCCTAAGTAGCATTTATAGTGAGCTCTGGTAAAAACCAACCAGCAAGCTCTAACCTAAGGCAGCAAACTGAAAAAATACACATAGCAAGCCAAACCACTACAGCTTCTGTGCCAAATGGTGGGTGGGGACACCAACATCTGGGAAGGGTTATTTTCCCCCCTTCCTTGCACTATCCCCCCAGCTGCAAAAGTCCACTTGAGGCCTGGCATTATTGTGAACCAGGTCAATGCAAAATGCTCTCTCTCAGATACTGCTCAGTGCCCCTTCATGAAGGGTGTACAGTAGAAAACTGCTTAAAATCCTGTTTTACAGTGATGAAGACTTTTTTTTTCCTGGCACTGTTTATTCTGGATGAGTGTGATGGCAATAGAGAACCTTAAAATACTAAGAACAGATATGTCCACTCAGGGATGGCAGAAAACAATTTAGATGGATTTCAGACATGCAAGGTAAAGAATCAGAGGAAGAAAGTAGAAATTGCCATTTGCAGAGAAAACAAGATGGGAAAGGAAAAACTCCTGGTGACTCCTCAGGCAAATTTCTCTTTCTTTATGCCTGTCACTAATCTCTGTGCTACCCAGCCAAGTGGGTACTGCCTCATGCCAGTGATGCAGCCTCTCACTGCTGCAATGCCCACAAGGGCTGCAGAAGCTGTGCTCATAGATTACAGCTCCCAGCAATGCTCTCCCAAAAGAGGCAAAAGCCAGATCAGGAGGGAGTAAATATGCAGCTCATCATATTGGTCAAGAGTTGCTCTGCAGCAAAAAAAGAACAATATCTCCCTGGCTGTTACCCACAGATGTGTTGTGCCATGCCCTTGAAGGTTAATGCAACGATGCACAACTGTAAAAATTATCAACTGCTGCAAATTACAGTTGTAAAATTACAGTTGACAGCAACATCCAGGTAAGCAGCAAATAAATTCACACAGAAATATGATTTTACAGACTATGACACTGACGTACACTTCACTTCTGCAGATATGTGATCTGTTTCTGTGACTAGCAAATTAACTGAAACCTTCCAAAGATAAAATGCAAGGCAAGTTTACTGATACTGAATCCTCTACTATTGACCTACTGTAAAAGTAGGTCAAAGCCAAAATCTGACTAAAATAGAAGCTTGTCGGGAGGAATTTGAGCTAACAAGAAAGCTTGTGGAAGTTCTGATTGCCATCTGACAAGCTATTTAAGCTCTCTGCTTTAAAGCTCTAGATTGTGGCAATGCCAATGCACTTGAAAGAATCCTACCCCTCCAGGCAAAAAGCTGTACAGAAGTGTTTTGTCTTTAAATAGAGCAAGAGCAAGGTTTTACTATGCAGTCTGCTAAAATCTCAGATTTCAAGTCTCAACACACCATTCCCCTTTGGTTTGGTTATATAAAACAGAAAAGCAATGTGCATAGCTCAATTAACAATGAGTTCAGCCCTGCAGAACATATAAATCTTCAAAGAAGACAGTGGTGATCAATGTACCCCTTCTTAAGATCCTCTACCTAACAGCTTCAGAAAAAACTGCGGTTTACTTCTACGACACCAACTGTTGAGAATATAACATTGAGAATACAGCAAAAAATCTCAACTGACAGTGCCCCAGGGCAAAAACTAAAACTGTTCTAACATTATCTTAAAATTTTAGGAATGAATCTTTTCCTCTTGAGAGTGTTCCAAGACAGACTCACATCTTGTTCCCTGATATTGTACTAGTAAGGATATTCCCAAAGCCATCTGAATACTTGTGTGTAGAAAAGAAGAGCTCTGGCAAGATTTAAGAATGCTATCCTCTTACCACTGGGGCAGCTAAAAGCCACAAGAAAAATTTTTTCCCCCTGTTCAGTAGCTTGGGCAATGTTTGTGCTGGTACATGCTTGTATGTGTGAATGTATTCTCTCATGGCTGGCGTCCAGCGGGAGTGAAAAGCTCATGATGGGCCCTACAGGCCAGAGGAAAATGGGAAACTTAGAGGAGAGCATTCGGTGTAGGTCTTCCTTCCTCACCTGAAGACAGCACAAAGGGGCAGGCCATGCCCCTCAAGAGGTTGATGATGAAAAGTGACAATTTGAAATGGAGGCCCTTCAGCACGAGACTGACTCAAATGGGAGCCATCCTCCTTTAGGCACTACCCCTGTTGCCTCTGAAATCCTTTAATGCATCCAATTTATTATCACTATCAAAAGTAATTTCTGAAGTCCCAGTCTGTTGCTGTTTTGCTGAACTATCTTCATATACTTCACCATTTGATACATTTATATTAGTACTGGAAGTATTCACTTAAAAATTGAACTTACCAGATGGAATATTCTTATCATCAATAATGAGATGGGCAAATGGCTGCTTCTCAGGTTTGTTCCGCTTGTACAGTTCAAGTCCTAATGCCTCCATTGCAGCTAGAGATAAAAGAATTGCATTATCCCAAAAAGACAAGTTTAGTGGAACTAAAATATTTCATATTCATAAACCAATACCTACCTTTTTCTGGTCTTGGTGGTGTTCTTCCGATAGCACGCTGGACTTCCTAAAATGAGAAGGAGACATTGCTTTAATGTTTTCTTGTTGGTTTTGTAACAATGTTTACTTTGCACATTTACAATACTCTGTGCATGTATCTGGAGACACTGTTCTACCTGAAGCACATTCGGATGTCTGGGATATTAATCATGTAAATATGATAATATATGTAACAGGCACATACAATCAAATTACTTCTAGTAATTTGGTAATTCTACTAAAGGTGGATAGAAATGACAGCATGTATGATCACTGCATTATTTACTGAAGTAGTGGTGACAGCACATTTAAAACCTTTCCTACTTACTGCACTTGGAGTATTTTTCCAAGTATAATGGAACAATAACTGATAAGAAGGCATCACATCAAACAATGGAATTTATGAATTGATTTAATTACTTGGAGTCTAAAGGCAAAGAAAGAGGCATTTCTATACAGGAACTAGTATGTAATCACTATAACAACCAAGCATAACTAAACTGGGAATTTCATTTGTGATGAGGTGAATGAAAACCTCCATGCCTCACACCTGGCCACCAACAGGGAAGGCTACAAGGCTTTACAATCAAGGCTTACTTCTAACAAGGTATGCAGCAAACGAAAAATTATCATCCACACTGGACCAAAGGGACTGGGTGCCAGACTTGGGAAGTATGTAATTCTTCAAAGCTGCAGGTAAATTTTAACATGAATAAAAACTGTGCTACCCAAACCCAAGAACAGCACAAAATGCAGGCATCAGGCACCACAAAAAGCTTTGCTTTTAACCATTCACACCTGTACACCTCTTGAGAAAAATATAGTAACAGCAGATTTCAAAAATCTAAGCAGCCTGTTCTTATTACAAGCCTAGACTGAGTCTTAATATTAAGCTCAACCATCAATTCTATCTGCCTTTTCCCCATGACTCTCCATCTGTTTTCTAAAAAAACAGGGGTAATATGTTTGTTATTCTGAATACCTCATACCATGGAGCTGTCAAGAAGATGTTTAATAAAAGGGAACATTTTGCTGAAGATAGCAATTCACACCCTCTTTGAAACCTAAGAGTGGTCCTTTGTTTCATCTTTATGCCACACACACTGCGGTTTGCCTGATTCAATCCATGTATATGAAATATGTCTCGGATTTGGGCAGATCAGCAAAGTCCCACTGTGCAATCTCAATCACTGGGGTGTTTTAGAATTTTAAATCCTGCTCTGCAAACACCTGAAGTCCCGCTTTTATGTCGTTTTGTAACCGCAGTGTAATATGTAGTGTCTTGGCTGGTGCATTTATTACTCTCACTTTCCCCTTTCAGTATGTGATTAAATGTTAAACCAAAATGAAAAGCCACAGCAGTATGAAAGTTGTAGTATGACTATCAAAGCATAATACTTCAGCTGAGATATGCTTATTTCATAGATAAGAATCATGAAGATGCTTTTTGCTGCAGAGACGAGAAGAAAAGCAGAAGAATCACAACTTCAAAAGCAGCAAAACTTGCATTCACTTCCTGCATTTACATTCACTTTGCTTCTCTGATCTTCCTACTTCAATGTCAGTTCTAGGAGAATGAAAATGAAGTTTAGTTCTAGGAGCTGCATGTCACCATCAGCCACTAGCCACACTTGAGTGGAAAACAGGAAGATGACAAGAGAATGCAAGTACTAGCTACTGTGAAAGAATGGCCAAAGCCTCTGAAGAGAGCAGGATGTAAGGCAAGAAGAGCCAGGGAGATGGACCATGCTCTCAGAGATTACTGCAGCACATCTATCCCAACCCTTTTTTCCTTGAAGGAGAGACATGTGTGTTTTCCTGCTTTCTTAACGGAAACTTCTCAGACGTGGAGTTTGTTTTAATATCCTTTCCTGTGGGAGGATGTGATATTGTCCTTGCCTGAAAAGCCTACTGAGCAGATCCAAAAAGAATCATGTACACTTCAATCTCCTACTATCTAGATAAAAAACAATAATAAAAAAAATCCCATGGTTGATAATTGCTCAGCCCTTGAAAGCCCTAAAGTGGTCAACTGCTATTCTACTTTTACCTTACATTTTTCTTAGGAGCACTCAGTTCTGCTTCTGCACATTTCAAAAGATGCTCTAGCTTAAGCAGCTGAATACTTCACCTTCTTAGACCCAGCAGCCTGGCTCAGCTCATCTTCCACACAGAATGGCTCTGATCCTCATGAAATCAATCTGAGCTGCTCTCCTTCTAACTGGTGGTGGTGCTGTTCATCTGCAGCTTCACCATTCAGGAAGCAGGACAACTATCCAGGAAGACCTGGTTCCACAACTCCCCTTTTCTGGAGTTCATGGTTAGCTCAACTGGTTAGATCATGGCACTAATAAAACCAAGGCTGGGGGTTTGAGCCAATTGTTCATTGACTCTTCTGTGAGTTTATCACTGGATCAGAAGTGGCTAGACTGTGGCCAGAAAACAACATCCTCCAGCAGTTCTCTAAACTCTGGACTAGTGTCTTTACTTGATTCTGACTAGCCTCATGAAAGCCTGATATTCTTTCTGTTATGTTGTCCCAGATTCCAAAACAAAGACAAAACTCATTAGTAACTAGTCCCTAGAAAACAGATATGGAGTTGTAGGTTTTCTCCTGAAGAATAAGCATTTAAACACTTCTTTTTTTTTTGACTTGACATTCATACAGTTCCAAGGTGCTGATACACAACCTACCTTAGAAAAGCACGTAACTACATGTTCACTTCTGATCCTGAAGGACATTTTTCAGTGGATGTTTGAATGAAGCCTCTTAATGGGATTATAAAATACCCTGGTATTCTTACAGCAAGGAATTAAGAGCTGTGATTTCTCAAATCACTGAAGTATCAACTGTTTTTTAGCTCCTGATTGTTCTCAGGTGTCTCATACTTACTCACAATGTAGAGGCTCATTAAGGAGGCAGAAATAGCTCAACAGAACCCATGACTAAGACACTGCTATAATAGCATGAAAACTGCTGACAAAACATTACTTCTCTTAAGTAACTTCTCTTAAGACTGCCATGCACACAACTGTGTGTGATACCAAGCTGTTCAGTTATTTTTAGCAGAACTGTACACAAAAATCACCCCACTCTTAACCTTATGACAAGCTGCACTTGTACACCTTTGTCATTTGCTCACTGCTTACCAAGTCAACTGTGCTGGCCTGCTTCCTACATTCCAACCTCCTCCATACACTCACCGTTTAAACAACAGACAAGGAGTTAGTCACAAAAATGAAAAACATGTCTTCCCTTCATCCAAAAAAAAACCTTAAGAGGCCAGTAAGAAGCTTCAAGACTTTCTCATTTTAAAGGTAAAAACCCTGTTTCAAGTGGAAACTCTGGGAAGCTGAGAGCTGCTCTCTACCTCATCCACAGCAGGTTACAAAAATAACTGTTGCTCCTGAAGTTACATCCAATGCTGAGGTTGCAGAGACAAGGCTACACCTGAAGACATGACATTTGTGAAATGTTTTTAGTCTTCTTTAGCTCTTATCTAAATATCTCAGTATCTACTTTGAGCAGCTCTAAGTAGCCTTTTGAGACCAACAAACTCCTGGACAGTCACTTATTGCTTCAGATGTGGTCTTAAAGCTTCTTTATGCACTTGACTCTTTTATTACCAGGTACTTTAAGTACAGTCGATACCAGGAAGAAGTATCTGATTCTCTTGCCGGAAATTCAGCAATCTGGAGAATGCTAATCAGGTAGGAAGTGAAATAGAAAGTACACGAACCTATATTCATCAGACTATAGTTTAGAGACCAGCAATAAAACCTCTCTCCAAATGAGTAGTCTACTGCTTGCAGAAAAAAAAAAGATTGTAGGATGGAAACCTACAAAAATTGTGGGTGAAATTTTAATAACTTGCAGCAATCACTTGTGAAACCTTTACTTGGTCCATAACTATGTGCTCTTTAAATGTCTGCTAAGTATATAGATCTCTTTATAAATGCTGCCCTGGAGGTCTAGCAAAGCACTCTGCTGCCATGTGGGAGAACAGCTTACGCCTGAACTCCACAGGCAGCTAGAAGCTGGGAGCATTGCCAAGCAAAGTTACTTATGGATTGACCCAAGATATGTTTGTAGTCCTTTCTACTTCAGGCTCATAACAGACTTCATAAGGACTGTGGTTAAAGCATCTGGACTGCCAAAAGCTTTTTAGGGTTACATGGAAAAAAATTAAGCAAACAGACTGGCTAGGAAAGTATATTATTTGTCTGCTTGAAAGCTTATATGCAATATTGAAAATATGCTCTCTACTTAGTAAGCTGCTCCTTAAGCACAATTTTTATCGTGGGATATGCTAAGGAATCAATCATTAGATTCTGATTAAAAGGAAAAAAACTTTATTAGTTTCTCAGGAGACAAGTATTTCTAGACTGGACCTTGCAGCCCTACTACACTGGTTTTCATAAGAGCACTTTAATTTTCAACATCAATCCCTGCTTTACATTTAAGCACTCTGTCTACAGGTGTACAAAGAAAACAAGTGAGAACTGGCACAGGAAGCTAGAAGCTGTAACCAGACCATAAACCTGAGCAAAAGAAATTTGTCTATTTTCATTTCCTGAACAGCTCGAATTGCAAAAGACAATATATTGAAAAAATCAAAAAACAAGGGGTATTTTGAAGTGTTCCATTTTAGTCCCTTAGCATGCTGCCAGTTCAAATAAGGATACTGGTTCTTACACACATAAGTTTGATTCTTTAGATTCTCCTTAAGGAAGACTCCTTGAAGAAAGACAACAAGAAACCTCCTTTAAGTCACATTAGCTGGATCCACACACAAAGGAGTAGCACAACTGCAAGCTACAGCTGCATCTCCACTCTTCACTGTTGCAGGGTGACTGAAAGGCAGAATTTACAGATGATGATAAAGTATAATTCTGCCTTGACATGTTACTTTCGCTTCTCTGATCTACTGTAAAGATGTAAAAAGCCTCAGGTCACCACCTTTTTATCTACTTTTTCCTCTGTCATTGATACAAGATGACAGAGCACCCATACCACTAGGGCAGCTGCTTAATAACTCCATTGCATTCAAAGGAAATTCAGAGTCTAATTACTTTGGCAAGGGAAACTTTATTGTTCTCTAACTAATGGTCATCAGCCAAAAAAGTAATCCCTACTCACTACTTATCCTGGCCACGGACATTGCAGCATTTAACCTCCATCCAGACAGGCAGGATATAAAGCCTCAGCTAAAGCCAGTGCCTTTGTTGAGTAACCAGCAGCAAATGACCAGAACACAGGGCTCCCCATTGACTTACTGTAACAAGCTCCTTACGCTGCCATGAGTGAATGAGCAGCCCAGCACATAGCACATATATAGGTGCAGTGTGAGAGGCTCTATAAAATGCAGCAGGAAAGAACTAATCCTTTTAGTTCCTTCCTGTAGTAATCCACAGACATAACTCTTTGTTTCCCCCTTAAGCTCTTGAAGGAGGTGGCTAGCAAAAGGGGGAAGACATGAACTCCTACATCTCTTTTGTTCACAGATAGATTTGTCACTCAGAGTTCTCTGTCAAAAGCAAACATCACACTGGCACAATTCAAATGCTGTAAATTTAACCCAAGTACAGGTCATGTTAAAGCATGTGCGAGTTCAACTCAAACCTAATGTAGTACCCTTAATGAAAAACTTCCAGTCCTAAGCAGATGTGAGGCAATAAAGTAGCAATGGGCCTGATAAGCCAGGAAAACTAAATACCATAGCAGACATCCATCTGTTTCACAGCCCGTAATTAGCACTAAACACTATCATGGGCACAAAAAGAAATCAAAAGCAGTAACTGCAGTAAGAGGGGATTGTGGCATATTTCCAGCTTGCCTAGGCTTCTTCATGACAGCTGACTCTTTTGTCATTTGTGTTTGGGAACAAGCTGCCATTCTCAATTCCTGGGCAAAGACCACCCAGTTATCATGCTATGGCAAAGTAGGTTCTCTGCCAGTATAAGAATGGTCTGCATAGAACACAGAACTGGCAAGGTAAGCAAAATCAAAGCAGGAACTGACCCTCATTTAGAACTCCAGACAGAGTAAGAAACAAGAGAGCAAGTAAGAGCAATTGCTATCTCTTTTGCCTTCAGGCAATATTTTGCTTGCTGATGACTTAAGAGAAACTTGCCTGGAAGATTCCTTGGAAAAGAATGTGGAACTGACACTTGTTATGAGCATCCAAAGTGTTGGAAAACCTATACAAATATTAGCATAAATGACTACCGTTCAGGCCCATCCAAATGTCAGAATGGCTAATCACCTTCAATCAGTTTTCTTAGTACAACTTCAAGTCTTCCTTTCTTAAAAATAATAAATAAAATGTGCTTGAATACAGAATTGGCAAGCCACTACCAGATTCACCAGCAAATACAATACAATCCTGGATAAAACTTCAGGTGTTATTCAATCGCCAGGAAATAACTTCTAGAACTTACTTCTGAATACAGATTATGGAAAAATTGTTTTCATTTCAACAGGACCATGAAATAAAGAAACACATTGTCTGTGCCACTTACCCTCTGCACAGCCCTTTGGAGAGCCTGTTTCACACTTCTACAGGATTCTGGCATTAACTTCGCTTCTTGACTTTCAAAGGAGGCATCACGCAAATCTGCACTTTCTTGATGTCCAAAAAGTGTTCTGACACAGTGTGCATGTTCTTTTGAAATTCTAGTAGGGTCCATCTGAAACAAAAACAGAAGCACAACCACAGTTCTAGGTGTTACTTTTCAACCATCTGAAAGTTTGGCCTCTAGTCTATTATCTAAATTCTCATTATAAACAGTGTAGAGAGAAAAAGATCCCAACATCAGGCTTTATTTCATCCAATAATCATGTGAGATAGGAGAACTAATTATCTTCTCATGCTGCCTATTTCATTAGCTTAGACTAGATATGTGACTTTCAACAGCTAAAGATAAATCCCATTCTTATGGTAAAGTCAATAATTTTGAAACACATATTTCAACCCCTCAGGGCAATATCACAGTTATTTTAGCAGGAAACATACACAGTTATGCTATCTCAAAAGCTATTGTTTATAAGATGACACATGAATGTCAAGTAGAGAAATTTGAGGAAAGTATATATGTGAGTGTACAGCACATCATTTTCAAGAGAAGAAACTGAAGTTATCTCTGAAACCATTTTATCACTAAAATTTATATCACTGAAGATGTCAGTCAGCTATCGCTGAAACAGTTTTATGGATGTGCTTCTTGTGGATAGAGTTTATTTTCTTTACAGTGGCTGGTATGGGGCTGTGTTTGGATTTGCAACCAAAACAGCACTGGTAACACAAGGATGTGTTTGTTACAGCTGAGCAGGGCTGACACTGAGTCAGGGCCTTTTCTGCCTCTCACCCACCCCACCAGAGAGAGGGCTGGGGGTGCACAAGGAGCTGGGAGGGGACACAGCCTGGACAGTTGACCAGAACTGGCCAAAAGGATACTCCAGACCATATGGCACCATGCTCAGTATATGAAGTTGAGGAAAGAAGGAGGAAAGAGGAGACACTTAGAATGATGGCATTTGTCTTCCCAAGTCACTTTATGCGTGACAGAGCCCTGCTGTCCTAGGGATGGGTGAACATTTGCCCTCATATTCTGCTTCATTTATGTGTGCAGCTTTTTCTTTACCTTTTAAACTTTCTTTATCTCAACCCATGAGTTCTCACTTTTACTCTCCCAATTCTCTCCATAATCCCATCAGTAAGTGAGCAGCTTCAGACTCAGTTGCCAGCTCGGATTAAGCCATGACAGTGGGAAGAGATACTGCTGTGTGAAACAGTCACCAAGACAGCAAAATTCAAAGACTAAAAGATGATTAAACTGCACCACAAGACACCTCTGCATCACTGGACAAGGAATGGTAAGTTTAGAGTATCTGCAAGATATTTTTAGCAATCAGTCTTTGCGACTGAATCAAGTACATTTTTAAATCCTGCTTTCTATCACTTAAATAAATTGGAAGATAATCCAATGATTAGGATTGTACCTTGACAGAATTTTATGGCACAAAAACTATTTAAACCATTTCACCCCTTTCTTCACATACTCTAAATCCTGTACACTGAAGAGATTAACAACTTTCTTTCAGAGATGGCCTAGGACTCTCAGAATTTGTTCTCAACTCATATTTATTCTGCTTTTACTTCAGGCTTAAAGAAGAGTTTAAGTACCCCAAACTCTTGTCTAGATTCTCCAACTGTATCAGCTGGCCTATTAAAGAACATTTACTTCTAGCTTTCTTTAGTTGGAAGAAACACTTTTACCTGAGAATTACAAAAGGTTATTTGTAATTGCAATGCAGGAATACCAAAACATTATGTACAGTGCCTAGTGTTCAATTTCCTTTAACACAGAGCTGAACAAAACAGCAAATCAAAAGGAAGCTTTTCACAATACAAAACAGCCAGAGGGAATCAAACATATCATTTGTTCACAGGAACATAAATTCAACTCCCTAACCCCTCAAAAAATAAATTAGTTAACTTCAAAGCGTAAGGTTAGGATTACAGAGCTGAACTAAAGTCTACACCACCCAGGCAGCTGCCCAATGGTAACACAGAGCAGAGAGACATCAGTTGCACAGACAGCAGTACCAAATGCTGCCTGCTCCATCAGCATCCTTCTGCTCAAGTCTCCGAATGGAAAGCTCCTTTCCTGATTCATTGACACCAGTGTCAGATCCTGTAGCCTGGTTTAGCTGTCTCAGTCATCCCTGCAGATTTGGAATGAAATAGGTCACAGAAGGTCCACCCAAAGATCATAAGATGCCACAGCTTTGAGCACAGGGGTAGTGATGAATTACAGAATGGATTGGAGGCAGCAACATCTTCCTACGATTGCCCGACACAGCTGAATCCCAAACAAAATCTGTGTATGGCCACAGCAGCTCAATGAATTAAGTGCTAAAAACCTACACTAATGCTTTCTAAAGTCAGCTAGTGGAGTGCAGCCTCATTAACTCCATAAGGAGATCAAAACCAGCACCTTTTTGCCCTCAACCCCTTCACCACAGAACTTAATTCCTGGATTTCAGTCTCCTCTTCTAAATCAGTAACAAGGGAGAAATTTTTGCTAGCCTGATTTCCGTTAAGATTTGTTCCCCAAAACCGAGTCACTCAGGTATCAGGCAAGCATTGGAGTAGGTAGAGGGATAGGCATAAGATGGCACTAGTTTTAACTAACTTGAAGCATCATCACACACTATGTTCCATTTGTATTCAGAGCTCAGAAAATCAACTGTAAATTAAAATAATAAAATTTTTTTAAAAAGGGAGAAAATGTTTACCAACAGCTGCTAAACGGCATTAATGCAGAATGACTTGGGTTGGAAGGTAACTTTGGACATCTCTAGTCCAGCCCCTTGAAGTAGGGCCAAGTTGTAACTTAGGTCAGGTGGGTTAAGGCCCTTTCTAGACAAGCTTTGGGGAATGTTGACTTTCAGCTTCTCTGGGCAAACCCTCCTAAAACTTCACTACTTTTACTGTGTAAAAACCTTTGGTTTTTATATCCAGTTACAGCTCCCCTTGCTGCAATTTATGACTGCACCTCTTGTTTTTGCTGTGCCCTTCTGAGGAGCCTGACTGTCTTTAGGTAGCTAAAAACAGTGATCAGCTCCCTTCACCTTAGTCTGTTCTTTGTCAAAGAATCGTTCTCCATTCTTGTATACATTAGGGCTCCTACCTGTCACAGTGGTTTTCTACTCAATACCTTCCAGTTTGTTGGTACACTTCTGGTACTGAGGGACCCAAAATAGGACCCATTATTTCAAATCTAACCCCTCATGCTGGGGTCAGTAGAGACCTGACAGAACCAATGTCTCTAACAGGATCTGGATATCTGAGTCTTGTCCTCTCTACACAAATCACAGGACAGAACACAGAAAGCTATGGCAAATAAGTGCCAATAAATACTAATTTTTATCAGTAATTCTACTAGACTGAGATTACTATCCCAGTTTTGGTTTTATTAAAACACATCTTCTGAATAACAGGCAAGAAAACCAGGATTTACAGCACAAATATCATGACATTTGTAAGGCCCTGAGTGTCCAGCATGCCAAATCATGCCACCATAGACTCATTGCTATCAGCAATCATTCAAATGTGTCCACCATACTGCATACACCATACTGCATCACAGCAGATTACACAGAAACACTTGCTCAGATTACAGTTTATCTGCTCAAGGCTTAAGACACCCTGCCAGCATCTCTGCACCTACAGATAAAAGATTCAAGGCTTAATGGAAACACTTCAGCTGATGGTTTCAGCAACTTGGAGCCGTGCAGCCCACCCTGACAAAAACTGCAAGCCTCCAGAGTTACTGTTTGATAAGGGGATATTTGGATTTTGGGACTAGCTAACCCACCTGTTTCCCTCACCTTTTTCAAAGAATACCTTCAAGAATAGTCTTCACCACATTTAACTATGAAAATCAACACACTTGCCTGAAAAGGCATTCTCGGAAATCCTGCATCTTGCATCTTTACAAAGAACATGCACTGCACTGCCATGGCTGTAAACAAGCACTACCAAGCTCTAGGATCAAAACTGGGGAAGTAGTGAGGTACAGAAAAACTTCCAAAGACATGTTTTGAGATAAAGAACAAGAAAAGTATGATGAAATACCAGAAGCAGCTTGCTAACTTGGAGGGCAGGGCATCTTCAGAAAAGTCCTAAATATTTAATATCTGGAAGAAACATCAAAATGCGGAGAAAAATAAAGGAGAAAAGTTTTTTTATAAAGTGTGAAGTAATTTAAATACCCTAGAGGAATTAAACAAAAGAGTGGAGTGTCTAGCTTGCTTTTTAATATCCATTTAGCCTGGCCTTGAAATCAGATCAGACTATTCAGTGCCCCCTGGTTTTCAGCATCTCTCATCATTCTAGTTGTGTTTCTGGACTCTCTCTATTCATTCACTTCAGGACAACCAAAATGAATTCCAGCATCATGGGTGAGACTAAATGAGCTTACAGATTTAAGAACAAATTTTCTGATGTAAAAAAGACTCAGTTTGGTTTTAAAAGACAAAATTCATTTCACCCACCTTCACATTTTACATCAATTACGCACTGCCACAATATTGCATTAAATACTTACTCATTAATCTTTAACATCTATAGTTTACTTCTTTTCAAACTTAAACCACTTTTCAGACTATCAAATATCACTTTGCACTCCATGACCTTTCTTAAGCACCAAGAAGGGGCTCTTCCAGGCTTCTGAAGGATGCTAATGATACCCAGCAAGCTGCTTTTCTGTTAGCCACAATGCTCACCAAACTTCATCTGAAGTCTGAAAGGTAATCCTTTGAAAACATACCACAACTGAAGTCAGAATTCCAAGCAAGCATGAAATGACAATAAAAACTGGTCACCATTTATCCAAGTGTGAACTCTTCAGCTCTGGCAGAAATACTTAAAATTTGTACAGACTTTTTTTAATGGGAAAAGTGCACAGTCTTGGAGGTCTAGCTTGAACTGTGGGCATCAGACATCCAACCACGACATTTCAATCTGAGCACTTTCAATTTGATTCACTGCCCTCCAGCTCAGCCAGTGTTAGACCAGATTCCTCCTCTTTTGAGATATAAGTGCACTAAGGAAATGGGCCAGAAAGAAAAGCTTAAAAGCTAAGCTTTTGGAAACTATACCTCAGCATTTATCAAAGATAAAGATAATACTTCTCTCACCTTGTGCTGTGCATGAGTCTCTATTGAGTGATGACTTCTGGCTGCTCTAAGTATCTTAACTAAATTTTCATGGCATTTTTACAGATAATGAGAAAATATTCCTCTAAGTATAGTCAAAATAAGTGTTTAAGACCAATATATATTTTTATTGTTTAGTTGCTTGGATTCAGTACACTGCACAGGATGGACCAAAAAGCAAGGATAAAATGTGCTAATGTTTTTACATTTCAGTACACTAATATGAGAACACTGGTAAAATTCAAACTTGTTGCCTTTTTTTTTTCAACATACCAGCTCATTGTCTCACTTGCATGGCACTGCATTATTGCTTGGCCACAAACATGTGTTTACCCGTGAAAACCTAGTGTCAGTCTTAGTTATGTGTCTTGTGAAATTCCAAATGCTCAAGCCACAAAATAAACAAAATTAAGGAAAAACCAAAACCTCAACTATTGTCTCAGCTTATACTCTGTCATGATCCAGCCCAAATGATTTTATGCGAATACAGACAAAATGTGAGTGGTAAAACTGAGTCAGAGTTTACTCAGACTCTTAGATAAGGTTTTAAAGACATATAATTTCTTAATATCAGCCTGTACAGTCAAATCTTTCCAATTCACATTTGCTTAATTTACCAAGCAAACAATTCAAATCTTTTCATGCCCAGGTTCTACTACTAACATCTCATTATTTTAACAAAATTTATTAAAAATAATTAAGTTCTGTTATTAAAGTACAAATTTAGATAGCTGAAATTTACACTGCAAAGGCCAAATGGAAGTAGCTTCATAAAATAAAACTTCACAGAAATCTTTTCAAAAAAAGGAGGTCTGATCATGTCCCATTTAAATAAAATAAATCTCTAAGAGTGTGAATTAACTGCTGCAGGACCTACTATGTTTTTCCATCTATCTTATTTCACAATTAGAAGTGGTGAATTATCATATCTTCTTATAGTGAATTATGTATTTAGTTCAAGAGTATACTTATTCTATTTTCCATGGGATTACATTTCCTCCATTAACATTTTTTAGGCAATGAGTTCAGTCAAGCCTACACTGAGTTATATCATCTCTTCTAGGTGTCTTGGAAATTCAAATTTACAAAAGACTCTGCTCAACAGCACTACTCCAAATCTACAGGAACAAGAAACTAGCATGAGAATTAAGCTGTCAAATGCAGAGTTACACCTGAACCATGCCAATTTTTAAATCAAGGAAGCAGAAGACAAATGGCCATTATGGTTCTTTTTACCCTTTGTTAGGTACACAGGAAACCCTGGCATGTAGCTATTAGAAAGTCTTTAATAAGGGGGTATACTTTGATTAATTGTTTTGATTGCAAGGGCTCTCAAGCCCACTAATGAATGTATAGATGCACATCTCTGAGCTATGTTTTGACAATAATGTCTTTTCAGGTCCATGAACATCTGGAGTGAAAAACATTCCCCTGTCACAAGTTGAAGCAGGCATTCATTTATTTCACTGTCAAGCAAACAAGTAGCTTTAAGCTACTTTGCAATGAGTCCCAAAAATTAGATGTCACTCTTCTGAAGTATACAAGTTATGAGTAACTAACTGCTATAGTGCCATTATATTTTATTTTTTGTAAAAATGGAAAATACAAAGCCATTTTCAGTAAGAAAATATGAAATAGCCTGCATAATAAATTGTCAACAGTGCTACTGTATATTTGACAGTCATTCATCTGATTAAGTAGGTATACACTTGTGCAACACCTGTTTTCAGAGTGCACTTCGTTAAGAAATCCAGCCTCCTACCTCAAGATCAAGTGCCTCTACCTAGAAAGTAAACCAAAAGAAACAGGTTTCCAGTCTCTGCCGACTTCAAATGAAAAGTACACACAACAGAAGTACCACTTCCATGACGGCAGTCAGACCCACAGTTAACAGAACTAGCATCCGACAACAAAGCGAAGCAGAAATCTAACACCTAGCCCTGAGAACCAACTAGCTGGCAGCTCCCCACTTCCTCCGAGAGGGCTCCGTCTCGCAGGGTAAGAGATGCAGCAGCGAGGGAATCCAGGCAGCCGAGCCATTTCCAAGAAGCAGGCTCCTCTTCTCTCCGAAAGCCCAACCGCTCATCGCCTTATCTGCCCCCACAGCGACACCTCCCCGCACGCATCGCTGCCTCTTCTGAGGCATCCCGGCACACTTGAGGCCTGACAGGTGAGGGGCGGTTCTCTCTCAGAAATCCACAGAATCCCAAAAAACTTCCTGAGCTACGGCAGGCACCTCTGGCCGATGCCCACGAGCACACAGACCTCGCTCCTCTGCAATGCCCCTGCGCAACCTGAGCGACAAAACCATCAGGAGTGGTGTTGCATGATGTCTCTTTGTGTCCTTAAAGCCATTTTCTCCTTCTGGAGAAAAACATTCACGGCAGCCAAAGACCTCAGCCGTGTCACAGAATCACAGATTATACTGAGTTGGAAGGGACTCTCAATGATCATCCAGTCCAGCTCTTGAGTCCGCACAGCACCATCTCCAAAAATCACGCCATGTGCGTGTGAGAACACTGTCCAAACACTTCTAGAGCTCTGTCAGGCTTAGTGCTGTGACCACTTCCCTGGGGAACCTGTTTCCAACCACCCTATAGGTGAAGAACCTTATTCTTATAACCAATGCAACTTCTGCCCAGTGGAAAACTGGAAGCCGATCATTAAAAACCAAAGCCCTGCAAGACTACAAGCGAAGGATCACGACTAACCTGTTTCCCGAGTCAGGCGACAACTCCCGTCCAACCTCACGGCGAAGCCCTGTATCCCAAAACGCACCCGACGTCCGGAGCGCTACCTGGAGCGGCTCCGGTGATAAGGGGACAGCAGAAGCTGGGCAGGGCACTGAGAGCCCATTGGCCCGACCCCTCTCAGAACTGGATCAACTTCAGAGTGTTTGAAAACTTTATGTTTTGTTTTCCTTAATTAGTCTGCTTGATCGCATCTCCACAAGGGCCTCCCCATCTTCTGCAAGGGTGCGAGGCGGCCGCACTTGCCACAGTGGGAAGCGCCCGCGCCAGTCCCCGCTTACCTGAGCTCGGAAGTAGAGGAAGAGGGCGACGCTGCAGACCACCTGCCCCAGCCCCAGGAGGACGAGGGCTACGAGGAGGGAGNCAAGTACTTGGTGTAGTCTCGGCTGGCGCGACGCATCGCAGCTCCGCTCCGCTCCGACAGCTCCACCGAGCTGCCCAGTGCCGGGAAACAACTTCGCCGCCCCGGCCGGGCACCCCTTATAANGCCCCGCGCAGCGGAGCCCTGCGCCTCCGGAACGCCGGGGGAGAGCTCCGCGCCGGCAGCCCTGCCTCCGCCGCCTCCTGCCCCCTCCTCAGCAGTGCCCCACTCATGTCTGCGCTCCGCCCAGGCAGCCCCGCCAGCCGAGGCTTCCCTGAGCCCCTAGTTACATAAGGAGAGCACCTTTCCGGGTGCACATCCCCTGGCCCCTTCGGTGGGTCCAAGCCCTCGGGGGACCAAGGGCTTGCCAACCCCTCTCTGTCTCACCCGCTCCTCACCCAAGCCAGGCTAAAATACTGTTGACTTGCACTGTCCAAAGAACCAAGGCAGTTCACAATGGTGTTAAAGGAATGGGTTAAACACATGGCAGAGGTGTGCTAGCACCTGGCTGCCCGTGAAACCAGCTCAGAGCCTCCTCATCTCCCACATGCAGCCAGCCTGCTACAGACACATTTCGGAGCCCTTGGTTGGGAACATCTGGTGTTCTACATGTTGCAGCTTACATTCAATAACTAAACCTCTTCATGAAGCTATGCTGCAGTTGGTAGGCATTTTCTTTCTCGGGGTCCTGTTTAGTCCAGATATAAAAGAGAGTTGAAGTCCCTCTCAGGCTTTTTGGAACAAGGGAGAATGACATAGATCCATCTTGCAGGTCATCTTGTCCACAGAAAAAAAGTCTGTATTTCAACTCAAATACATGACACAATATCCTCTCTAGGTCTAATCTAAGAAACTGAGAAAATTTTACCTTCCAGAGAGGTTGATGGAACCAGACATAATTATGACCTCCAACAAAGTAAAAGAAACTAGAACTCACCAAAATACCATGCAACAAATCACTGTCAGAAGAAACTGATGTTTAGCACTGAACCCAAATAGTGCAATAGCAATTCCTTCACTAACAAAACAACACCTTAGAAGTGATGATGAGAGGACCTGCATCTCAACATCACCCATCACAAAGTCATTGGGAGGAATGCCTCAGCCTTGAATATCTGCCACTATTTCTTCTTTCTAATGCTTACTTTTATTCTCAGAAAAGTTGGGAGCATTGTGGTCTGTAGTCCAGTCAGAGGAAGTGCTCCTGTAACTGTGTCTCAACACTTCTAGTGAAAAAAATAAAAGACAAAATAACCACAATAACCTGTAAAATAACCTTGAAAAGTATCTCACATTAGAGTGAGCTGCATCCTTTCAAATCAATTTTACATTGGTCTACAAAAACAATTCTTTCAGAAAGAATTTTTAAAAGGTACAAATGGAGTTTTTTAAGGGTCTGCATAGTTTTTAAACCCAGTCACTAATTAGTTATTAGACAATTGATAAAGGAGAAGTTAGGATAATATCAGTGATGCTAGAACATGATTTTTTATGCTTTCCTGTGAGAAGGAACTCAAGAAAGACCTCTGCTTTTTTCACCCTAGAGTTCAGATTTCTTCCTAATGACAATGGAAAAAAATTATGTCAGCCCTTGCCACCTTAAGGCGCTCTTCTAGATTCTCACAGAAGGAAACAGAAGGAGACTTTCAGTGAAGAGCTATGAGGATCTGCAGACACCATCTTTAAATACTTTGTCACATATGGAAACAAATTTCTCCAGACAAGCATGCTTCCTCCAGGATCGCTGCTTCATTAGCTGTCTTCTCTACTGGCACCATCATCGGTCTTGCCATCGTATGCTACACCACAGAACCATTACTGCTGACCCTATGCCTGAGTGTCTTCTATGTGCCAGTCTCTTGACATTGAGTAATCAAGCCCATATGTTTCATGTTCATCCACAGTAATTTCACCCTCACAAAATCTCAGATGCAACTACAAGCACCCAGGTACTTGTGTCCAAGAGCCAGGACATCACCTCACCATCAGGAGTCATCCTGCATAAAACCTTCCCACCGAACCAACATGGGTTCCTAGGGTATGCTAGGGGTACATAAATGACCTCTGTACTGAAAACTTAGATTCCCTCATTGATTTCTACCACAAATTCAGCAACCAGAATTGCCCATCAAACTCTTTGGAAAACTTACATCAGCACCAACTTTCTAGACACCAAGGTCAACATAAAAAATAGCAACCGTCAAAATACCATATGCAGAAAATCCACAGACCAACACACCTCCTTCCACAAACCATCAGCTATCCAAAACACACTAGAAAAACTGATATAGCCCACAGACATCACCTCATTTGCTCTGAGGAAAGCACTCATGACACGCCCTCACAAAGCTACAGATGATGCTCATCCAACACTGACACTCCACTGGGACCGCATATTTGAAGAAGCCACCTAAACCTTTTCCAAACTTACTACAATACAGAGAAGAAATCCCCTACTGGGTATCATATACCACAATATGCAAGAAATGTATACTGGAAAATGTTAATGGGTTGTAGCTTATATTGGAAGGAAATCATACCTTGAAATTATTTTTCCTAGAAATACCCATCCTTCCCTTCAAACCACACTCATTATCATTAGCTCCATCACTGAAAGCAAATTTTGGCAGACCAGTATATGCTGGCTGAAGTCAGATAGCTCAGGAAAATTATACCCAAATATTGTCAGAGCCTTCATGATAAACACCTGCTCCAGTAGAACCACCAAAATATACACATCCTACCCATGAGAATTCTGAAATGCCATAGGCAACACAAAATGCATTCAGTGCTCTTAGGGAGTTCTGTGGGTGAAACCAAACATCCACCACAGGATACCTAATTACGAAAGAACAGCGACACCCAGTTACCATTTGGGAAATTATATTCCCAAAACAACTATTCCATCTCCAACTGTGCAGTCCTTACACTGTGCAGACCAAAGATGGGCCAGAGAACCAAAATGTGCTACTCTATGAGATACTAGATTTCATATTAGATGAATTTGACAAAGACTTCAGAGTTTTCTTGTTTCTCAAGTCTTGCCAATCTTTGATTACTGTTTGCTCTGATCGTTCTGCTTCTATCACCACTTACACTCTTTATAAGGTCAGGATCACCCTCTGCTCCCAAAATAGCAAACACTTTTCTCTCAAATGTCCAGCTGATTAAGATAATCAAATGGAATTCAAAGCAACAAGCTACAATTACTTTCATATTTTTTCTATACTTTGGACTCAAAGAGTAGTTCATCTGCATGAAAATTAAACTGCTTCATCTAATATCTCATTTACATGATTGTCTCTGTGGGCCTAATAGAAGTGCTTTCTTCTTAAAAAATGTGTCATTATTTGGGTTGTGTGAGGACTAATGACATACACAAAAGTTCCTACAAAGTCCTCGCTCTGTAATGTGAACTCTTGGCCCCTGAGCAGAACACAACTCTTTCCTATTGTCTACAAAATAGTTGTGTTCTAAGAGATGAACACAAATGTAGTACCTGTTGTGATAAGACTGCAGAGCTGCTAAGATTTTTTTTCATCACTTTGCTTTGAAGCAAAACAGGAAACTGTGTTTACATAAAAAGGCTGTGTTGAGAGTAGTTCTCATTGCAAGTCTGATTCTCATTGCAAAGTAGAAAATCTTCAAAAATCTGAAAATGTCAAAGAGCAACAAGCCTGCAGGTCAAAGTAAAACATTAGGGGGGAAAAATGTAGGCTTTTTAATTTTAGTTTGTTCTCTTTTAAAACACAGAGAATCACAGAAAGTTCTTTTCCTGACCTATACTTCAAAGAATACAGTGTTTTTTAACTCAAGAGAGATTGTGCAGCTGAAGTATTCCATTTTGGTAAAGCAGTTAAACAAGTATTATATTCTTACACCAGGAAGATTTTTTTCCTGTGGACATATGTTTGTAACTAAAGTTTCTGGTATTACTGTTGGTTGGAATATTGTCAGTGAAGTTATTTCATCAGCCAAAGATTGTTTTTGATCTGACACAAATGTTTAATTGAGTTGTATCAATTTTGAGTATGCTTTGGATAGGAAGGGTTCAAAGGAACAGCACATACTCTTTGGGGGATGTAAAGAGAATTCTGTACTGAAACTCTGATCTACTCTGAATTGGGATATTTTGATGAAAGTAGTGAAAATAGGAAGAAATTTCATGTATGTTGGGAGGAAATGAAATTCTACAACTTCCAAAATTGTCATGAAATGAACTTTGCCTTTTTTTTTATACTTCTTGACATGCTATACAGTGGTTACATATGTAAGTGTAAAGAGAAAGATGGCACAATGTGACCAATTACAGAGAATGCCTTAGTGAAAACTTAGGCTTTTATTAAAAATACTATTCTAGGAAAGTCTGGGAAACAGCAATTGATACGCTTGGAAATAATTACTGTATTTTAAAAGAATGGAAAAATGCATTAAAATGTCATTTAAGTTCTCCAGCAAATTGCCAGTCTGCTTCTTTTCAGTCTAGCGGGTATGACAAAGGTCAAGACAATGAAACTGATTTTGAAATATCAACAGAAATAATTAGTGTATTAGTCTTTTATGGTTATGTAGAAACACTTAAATTAAGGTAATAGAAGTAACTTTGTCCCTGTTCAGGAAAAATTAACTGAAAGGAAATTGTTGAAACATTCTGACATTATTTTAGAGCTGAAGACAGCAGCAGGGTGTAGGGGATAATCCTGGGAGAAGAGTTCATATCTCTCTATGTTTGGTAAAACCAAAAAAACCCACACTACTTTTCAGTAGTTAAAGTCCTCAGAGTCTGTTAAGTGCTCAGAGAAATTGATTAATATATTTTTTCGGACTTCAATATGTTTTGGATCAGGTTTCTCCAGTAAGAAGGCTAGAGGTCACCTTGCATGGATTTGCACAATTTAGTATTAGTTTTGTAAGATTTAACATATTAGGATTCTGGCACCTCAAGGCCTCTTTTGCAGAAGAGAGACTTTCTGGATATTTTTTAAGCCAGATGTGCTGAAACATTTTTTAATATAAAAGATTTCTTTAGTGTCACTTGACTGTCATGGCACATTTGTTTGTGTTGTCTGAGTTTCAAGTATCCTAGTATGTCCAAGTTGCAGGTGACATACAGAGCTGTGAAACTCCTGAGATGGAGTCAAAAGACAGGTGAGGGTTCATCCCAGTGATTGTAATCCATACCACGAGCACAGGCAGTGCTTTGTTATTGGATATTGGAGAAGGTCACTCTGGTCAAACTACACATTAAAAGTGTTTCCATTAATATTCCAAATAAAACAAATCAAAACACCATACAATACAATAAGCTGAATATATTAAAATATTTCAGAAATAGTATTTTTCATTAAATGATACTGTCAGAATTAGATGAGCACTTTCTATCTTATTTCGCTGAGCAGCCTTTCCTTCCCCGTGATTTTATGTGGAAATACACGCAGTCCTAAGTTTTTATTAACACCAGCTGCCTAAATTTAAATGTTTCAGTTTACATTGCAGCTAGGAACTGTATAACTTTATAACTGTGTAACTTTACCTTCTTTTGGCTGTCTTCCAAGCTGCTACTACACATCTAGGGTTTTCAGCACTCCCAAAAATGGTGGAATTGCTCTGATGCTAAGGAAGAGCCTGTTGCTGCTAGTACTGATCAGGTTGAGTTAAGGTTTATGCAATTGAAATTGTTTGTTGACAGCAGCTGTGCCACAGGACAAGTTTCTCACACAGGAGGGTAAGAGCAGTACTGAGTCAGTACTGGAGATCCATCTACTCACACTGGCCTGTGTGGGTGGCAGCTGCTGTGGAATAGGAGTAGCCATGTCCAGCTGTGGAAAGCAGTGTGGCTAGCCCAAGCCCTGTTCTTTGGAAACCAGACTACAGTTGCCTGGAGCCTGTCCTTCTCAGGGACAGTTTTGTTAATCAAGTGGAGTCTGGAGCTCCAGACACCACTCTGGAATTTCTGGATCTGAGACTCTTGAACTGGCCTGTTCAGGCGAAAAAAGAAAACCCAGAATTATGCACTAGCACCAGCAGTTCTGCATCCACAGTGACAGGGAGCAGAACAGCTTCATGCTCATTCAATATCCAGACTCTTGCTGCCCAAGAAACACAAAATCAGTAGTGAGTAAACCCAGCTAAGAGAAGAGAATAACGTTCCAATTTCAGAAGTGGGAGTGGCCTGCAGTTTATGCCCAGGAAAGAAATAGAAGAACAGGGCAAGCATGTAATTAGACTTCCCAGTACAGTTCAGCAGCTTGTGGCTCAGAGCTGCCTTAAGTCAGTAGTGGTATTTTATTGTGTTTGAGTTTGTGCCTGAAGCTGCCTGAAGATTCTGATGGTGTGTGGACATGTGATGGAGCCTTGGTGGGAGCTGAGTCTTGGATGGGACAGGGGCAAGAAGATGTGACATAAAAAGAAAAGGCATAACACAGCAGTGATCACAACAAGAAATATGAGTCAGAAGCTGTCAGATGTGCCCAGCAATGCTTGTGGCTCACAAGAAGGGACAGAGAGTACCAGATGATGTAGCAAAGATCCCTTAGAGGGGATATTGAACAAAGGGAACCTGGAAACATGAAGTACTGAATGAAGACCCATGGGAAAAGAGCAAGATGAAACACTTGGAGGTCAACACAAAAAAACCTCCTTCTTAAAATGTAACTAAATTGTAGAAAGGCTTGAGTCGGAAAGGCCCTTTAAGATCATCTAGTACTAAGTACTAAGTGATACTGGAAAGGAAGTTGATTCAGATAAATTAAGTATCCATTTGATGTAGACAAATCTTCATCTTACAAAAGGCATATGCCATTCCAGGCCATATCGGAGGATGAAAGAGGATCTCCTTTGGGAAGAGGAAAAGCAGTGCCTCTACTCTTCCCATTAAAGTTTTGACAGTGCTCTCATTAAATCCCATTAAATTTCACAAACTACTTTATTCCAACTCATTGGCAGTGGTTATGTCTGTAGGTGCTCTCTGGCTTGGCACAGAACAGCCATTGAGGAGGAGATGCTGGGCACTCCCACAGTCACTCCACAGGATGTGGGAGACTTGCCTTCACATTTCTTTTTTTTCCAGTGGGATTCAAGCCCACAAATATTCCAGGATCCCTAGGAAGAAATCCTAACCACATATCTGTGTGCTGGCTGAAGGATTTTCTCTCCCAGTTTTAGGGATTTTGAAGAAGGAGGAAATGGGGAAAAAAGAATAATATGGGGTAGGGAGGTGGTGTATAGGCGTGTTCCCATAGAAAGCAATATTTGCCTTAGAGATAATATCTAACTGGAACATCTACCTTTATCTCACATTTCCTCTTTTATCCATGTATTTCAGTGGTTAAAGCGTGGGGCAAGAGCATCTGGTTTCAATTCTGCCTCCATGAAGGCACAGGACCATGTCCCACATCCCCAAAAAGAAGTACAATCATCTGTTCTTCTGACGCAGGAGCAAAAGCATTTGTGTAAGCCCACCTGCCCGAACTGTTCTTCATTGCCTGGAATGATTAGAAGGAAAAAAAAATAGGGTTTTTCCAGCATAGGAGGATGCTCAATGCAGGAAAGAAGCATGAATTGGAGAAAGATTTCACATGAATTATGATGTTATGTTGAATGGACATCCTGAAAGCAGGGATGCAGATCTGAGGAGTTTCACACTGAGCACTGTGCCTTGCGAGTTTCATTCAAAGTGCCTGCTGTGGAGAACTGGCTGCAGACCCAGCTCAGGACAGTGGCCTGATGCTTTGTTAAGGACAACCTGAAGTCTGGTGTCACAGTGCCCAACATGCCAGCCCCAGTGCACTGCAGATGATCAAAGCCTGCACAGTAGCTGAAAACCTGCTGAAACATACATTCACTAGTATTTTCCTCCTTTATCACCTCATTTGATCCCACAGATAGTGCTACTTGAAATTCAGATAAAGATTGTGGTAAAAGCAGCCCAGGAGCACTATGAAGCAGAGGCAGATATCACAGTCTGAGGCTACCTAACAGCATAGCCACTGTAGCACAGGCAATAGCAAAGAAATGCACTTGTACTTGTTATCATTTTTTGGTATTGATCAGTTATCAGTAAGGCTTTAGTGCTAAAACTTGCATAAACCCTTCAACAAATGCATCAGAACTGCACAGAATCAGCATTGGTTTCAGGAAATATCCAAGTAGAAAGCAGCAACTCCCTCAACATCCCTTGGAGCCTGAAGAAATAGGATAGTTTCTTCATGAATAAATTGCAGACAATCACACCATATTCTGCTTCATCATACAAAAGCACAATGAAAGAATTAACTGAAACAGAGAACAATGCTGTTTATTCTGCCACATTTTTTAAGATCTCAGTCCTAATTACATATCATAAAATACTTAGATGCCTCATATAAAACCAAAGTGTGAAAATAATACTTTGCTTGCTGAGAACTTCCTACTAATTATAGTTTGAAATGTTTGCATTTGCTTTATTTCCTCAAAGGCAATTACCAGCAAGCTGGTGAAGTTGAGTGAGACTCCAAATAGAGTGCTCTTTTTCCAGATCTATTTACTCATGGGGATACAGTTAAAGCTCTGGTGAAAACTCACAGTGTCTCCCAATCTGGTACCCACACTGAGGAAAAATTTCAAACAGGAAGCAGAACAAAGTGCTATCAGAATATCAGAGGAGTGAAAATCTTTCAGTCAAGGCTAAAGGGGTATAATTACTTGTCACCAATACATTAGGTATATGAAGGTGGAAAAGGATCTTATTTAAAGTAAAGGTTTACAAACAAACAAAGCAATATAATTTCTCAATGATTATTTAAGCAGGAAATCAGAAGAAGGCTTTCACAGAATCATAGAATTCTGTGAAATTCAATTGAATTCAAACTTCAGGTTCGAAAAGACCATTTAGATCATCAAGTCCAACCATTAAACTTACACTGCCAATTCCACCACTAAGCCTTTTCTCTAAATACTACACGTACTTATCTTTCAATACCTACAGGAATGGTGGCTGAAGCCCTTTCCTGGGCAGCCTGTTCCAACACTTGACAATCCTTTTGTTGAAGAAATTTTTCCTAATATTTAACCTAAACCTCTCCTCTTGCAATTTGAGGCCATTTCCTCTTGTCCTATCACTAGCTGCCTGAGAGAAGAGGCTGTCCCCTACCTCACTACACTCTCAGGAAATTGTAGAGAGTGATAAGGTCCCCCTGAGTCCTCCAGAGTAAACCTCAGCTCCCTCAGCTGCTCCCTCCTCATAAGACTTGTGCTCCAGACCCTTCACCAGCTTCATAGCTCCTTTTTTACCCATTTAAGGAGTAGTGTTCTGGAATAACCTATCAGTTAGAGTAAATGGAGCAAGGAATTTCTCAAGAAACCTCACTAGAGAGACTTTATCTCTGAAAGGAGCTATTGAAGTGTTCTGTTAAGTCTTTCAATAGCAAGTATCTATCTTGAAAGGTCTTTTACAGTCTTCTTCCTGTGGTAACCTCTGCTTTTGGTTATCAAGAATTTTGAACACAAAGGAGAAGATGATCCTGGGCTTGTGCAAAGTGCATGTACCTTGAAGCACAGAGGAATGAAATGGTTTCTAACTTAGATCTGTAAAATAAGGCTGTTTCTCATGCAGTTTTAAAATTATAATAGTGAATCGTTTTATGGGAGAAAGGCTCAATATCTAGGCATTGTTGTCAACATGACTAGAGAGGTATAGAGAATGAAACTGCAATACAAGATTTCAGTTTTAAGTTCTGTACAGCTTTCTTCTCTCAGAGGCCAGTATCTATTGTGCTTGTATTTAGCAGAAAACTGAATCCTGCAAAGAAAAGGGAAAGTTTCAAACTCTTGCAACAAAATAGATGCCACTGGTAGAAAGACCTCCATGCTAACAATTTTGCAAATTGGAAAGTGAATATAGAAAGGAACAAATATTCTACTCCATATTAATGTTCTGGTATTGCAGCCAACATGTACTGCAAGTCCTTGAACTGTTTATGCAGGTGATAATTTTATGTTCCTGTTTTATGGAGCAATGCCTTCCCCAGGCAACAAGTCAATGGATTTTACTTATTTTTGCTCTTCAGACATCTTGTAATTAAAAATAAAATTTTTTTTTAAATAATAAAAGAAGCAACAAACAACACTTTCCCCAAGGTTCATTTCTAGCTACAAAACTCATCATTAATTAAATGGCAGCTTTTCTATCCCATCACCACACTTATGGACAGCAGAGTTCAAGAAGTTCATGAACTGGTTCCCCACAGTTATCTTGAACATGAACTCACTGTTTAGTCAATGGCTTAGAAAAACAAGGCTGGACAGCTGGTCTCTGTGCTACTTACCACAGTCTCAGGGCAGGGACAAAGGAAATTCAGAGAATATTTCCAAATACAGTCTGCCAGATTATTCAAATCTACGGTGCATCACACAGATGTTAAGTTTACTCTGGAATTTAATGTACACTGTAATATGCTCCCTGTTTTATGGAGTGTGAAGGCTGACATTTGAAATTAGTGCTGTTTCATGGCTTGGTATCTGGTTGCTACATCTGGCTGTGTCATGTAGTCTGGGGAAGTGCTCTACCACAAGGACTTGAGCCACAGAGGATGGTGAGACAGATGAAGCTAGATAATCTTTCTTATGTCCATGAGGGTCAGTGTTTCAACACCAAGAAGAACTAAGACAAATAAACAGAAACAGGACTCACTGTAATTAATGGCTCCAGAACACAATAAATCCAAACAACTCCTAATTTCTTATCCGTGGCTCACTTCAGACTAATATGAAAATTTAGAGGGTAAAAAAGATCTTTCCTCTTAATTGTTGAATTGGAACTTTCTTACAGAACCTCTTTCAAACTAAATATGCACACAGACAGAGCACTCCCCCCACCTAAGGTCTCTGTTTGTATGTATGCATGTCTGTGCCAGTATGTCATTTGAGAGGGTTCTTCCTTTCCCAGTGTTTCCTAATCCTAAGAAAACACCATGTCCTCACGTTTGAACTGTGAAAGAGCATGTCAAAAATGCTGCCACGTGGACTTAGATATCAAATACATTTGTTCCTTCTCAGTTTTTCATGTATTCTCTGGTGATTCAAACCAATTTTCACTTTAAAGTACTCAAATATTAGGCTTGAAGCAGAGATGCCTGCAAAGATTATTTTCAGCACAATTTACCAGATTCACACTGTTCATTCTTGCTCCATAGAATGACAAGTTTTGCCTTATAAAAACTAAAGATTCGTCCAATGGGTTGATAAACATGATTTATAAGTACTATCCCCAGCCCAAACAAACACACACACACACATACACACATATGAAAACTGCAGTCTGAACTCAGTAATCACTTTCATCTTCACACTGAAGTCAATGAAACGTTTCCATTTAGAGTCAGAGACTGCCTCCTTCTCTTTTACACCCCACCTCCAGCACCCCGATTCATCAACTCTTCTCCTCTTTGGGTTTGGCACTGGAGAAAGAAAGGAGGAAAAGCAGGGAAGGGGTAGGAGGGACAAAGTGAAATTCCTAAAAATGGCTGTGTTGTGCAAGCTTCATGTTCTGATGCCTCTTCAAATCAAGCTTGCAATTCTGCACATAGCATATAATGCATGATTTGAAGAAAAATGTCTGGTTAAACATCATTCCTTGAGGCTGGTTCTTTGGTAGCATCTTCTTTACAACTGATTTTGAAGCAGTTTATCACATTTTATTATGGAAGTTCAGGCAATATCTCTTTATGAGATGTGTTAAATCCACACACACACACAAGTTTTGGGGGTTTTAAAATTTATTTTGAATAGCTGCACTCATGTGGATTGTCAGTGTGCCAGCCCTGGTTGCAAATAGCATGCTGTCCTTCTGTGCCCTGGGCCTCCTGGTTGGTCTGGGAAATGCAGAGTGCTAGGAGTTTCTGGCCTCCTTTGGGGTTAGGTATGATGGTCTCCGTTGTGCGTAAGCAAGTGGTTTCAATCCTTAATTGCAATGGGGAAGTGGTCAGACAACATACAGTCCTGGCAGGATAATGGCAAAATGTCTTGGAAGAAGACCAGAAAATAGCAAATACGTTACATATGAAGTGAACATGCATTTCTAACATAACCTGGAAAATGTATAACATATAGGAAAGCAAAATGCAAATATGGCTTTGATGGTTTTTCTGTGAAGCTGGTGTATTATGTCATGCTATTCCCTTATTACTCTTAACAGAAATTAAAGAAGTGGTGTAAACATTTTTTTTTTACATCACAATTTCACAAATCCAAATACTTATTATGAAAAAATGGATGTGTGTTTTGACTATAATTATGAATTGAAAGAGAACTGTCAGTCATCAGTAGTGAAGCACCAAAATACAAGATTTTGTCTTGTTTTATCTAGGAGGGAGATTGCTTCTTCACAGATGGACACTAATACCTAGCACTAGACAGCTCACCTCTTCCAAAGAGACAGGAAATCTTTCACAATATCATTTTGGTAATTTACTACATCCTTCTGAGATATGTTTTTCTTTGCTCACTTTACAGAGGATTAAACAGAGACACAGAAAACTTAGCAGCTCTAAGTCTCTTTATAATTCAACATGACAGCTGGGAATTACTTCAAGGAATTGTGTTTCCAGTGCTTTCTTAAAATCACTTTAGTGATACTCCCAAAAATGTGCTAGCCGAGATGAAAATCCAGCTTATGCTCCCAATCTTGTCTGCGAAAATGATTATCTAAATAAACACCAATTATCATGTACATCCCTGAAGAAAAAAAAAACCAAAACAAAACAAAACAAAAAACAAACAGCCAACCCAACCAAAATTGAAACAAAACCAAAA